>NW_004624949.1:155766-218249 GCF_000247695.1 Heterocephalus glaber | reverse complement strand
TTGATTTCTTTATACTAGCCATTCTTTATGGAGTGAGATGGATTCTCAGTGTTATTTTAATTTGCATCTCTGAAGTGACCAGTGACGTTGAACATTTTTTCACATATTTATTTGCCGTTTCTCCTTCTTGAGAAGGTCCTTTTCATTTCAGATACCCATTTTTGGACTGGGTCTTTAAACTTGGGAATGAGTTCTTTATATACTCTAGATATTAGTCCTTTGTCTGAGGAACAGCTGACAAAAGTATTTCCCACTCTGTGGGTTATCTCTTCACTCTGTTAGTAGTTTCTTTTGATGTGCAAAAGGTTTTTAATAAGATGAGATCCCAGTTGTTGATCTTTGCGGTATTTCTTGTGAAATAAGGGTTTTGTTCATAAAGGTTTTTGTCCCAACACCTAGCTCTTCAAGAGTTCTATGTATTCTGCCTTCCAGTAGATGTGGTGTTCTGTTTTAATATTTAGATCCTTGATTCAATTTGATTTTAGTTAGTGCATGATGAGAGATAATGGGTCTAATTGTAGCCTTTGACATGTGGAAAGCTAGTATTTCCACCACCATATATTGAAGAGGCTGTCTTTCTTTCAGTGAAGGTGTTTGGCCCCTTTGTCAAAGGTAAGGTGGCTGAGTATGTTTGGAGTTGTTTCTGTATCTTGTAGTCTATTTCATTGATTCCCATCCCCCCCACCCCCAGTACCATGCTATTCTTATCACTGTAGCTTTGTAGTATAATTTCAAGTCAGGGATTATGATGCCCCCTGCCTTGGCTTTGTTGCCCAGAATTGCTTTTGCTATGCTAGGTCTTTTCTGGTTCCAAATGAATTTTAGGATTGTCTTCTCTAATTCTGTGAGATATGCTATTGGTATTTTGATTGGCATTGCATTAAATCTATCCAACAATTTTGGGAATATGGCCATTTTCACTGTATTGGTTCTTCCTACCCAAGAACAAGTGATATCTTTACATTTTCTGATCTTCTTTTTCACAGTACTGTAGTTTTCAATATCAATGTTTTTACTTCATTAGATGGATTACAAGATATTTCATTTTGGGGGATGCTATTGTAAAACATGTTGTTTTCCTAATTTCTCTCTCAATGAATTTATTATTTGTGTACAGGAATCCTGTCGATTTTTTTAGTCTTGACTTTGTGTCCAGAATTTGTGCTATTGAACTTGTTTATTCAATATAGAATCTTTTGGTGTATTTTTTTGGTGTCTTCTATGTAGATTATCGTGTCATCTGCAAATAATGATAATATAATTTTTCCTTTCCTGTCCATATTCCTTGTATTTCTTTTTCTTATCTAATTGCTCTGGCTAATGTTTCCAGAACTATATTGAATAGAAGTGGTGATAGTGGACATCCTTGTCTTGTTGCTGACTTTAGAGTGAGACCTTTCAGTTTTTGTCCATTTAATATGATGTTGGCTATTGGTTTGCCACAGATGACTTTTATCAGATTGAGATAATGACAGTGTATTCCAGTTTTTTGGAAGGATTTTATCATGAATGAATGGGTATTGAACTTTATGAAATGGTTTTTCTGTGCTTTTGAGATTATTATATAGTTTAAATCATTTGCTGTTAATATGGTGTATTACATTTATTGATTTCCATATTTTCAACCATGTCTGCATCCCTGGGTTGAATCCTGCTTGTTCATGATGTATAATTTTCTTGATGATATGCTGCATTCTGATCACTTCTCAGCCTTTTGGCTAAGATCAAGTGATATGCTGCATTCTGTTTGCCTGTATCTTATTTAGGATTTTTGCATCTATATTCATTAGAGAGATTGGCCAGTAGTTCTCTTTTTTGGTTGGATCCTTCACTAGTTTGGGTATTAGGTTAATGTTTGCTTCCAGGAATCACTTTGGGAGTATTACTTCCCTTTCAATTTCATTAAAGAGTTTAAGGAGTAGTGGCATTAGATCTCTTCTAAATTTCTTGTAGAATTCAGCAGTTAATCCATCAGGACATGGAGTCTTTTCTTTGTTGGTAGGTTTTCAATTACATCATCAATTTCATTGACTGATATTGGGTTATTTAAAATCTTTATATCTTCTTGATTCAGTTTTGGTAATTCATATATACATAGGAATCTGTCCATTTCTTCTGTGTTTTCCATCTTATTGGAATATAGGTTTGCAAAGTAGCAGGATCCGTTGTGATTTCACCCTTTTCATTTCTAATTGCATGGATTTGAGTCTTGCTTCCTTTTTTTGATAAGGTTGGATAATGGTTTGTCAAATTTATTTAATCTTAAAAACAGAACCAACTCTTCGATTCATTGATTCTTTGTATCATTTTCTTAGTCTCAGTTGCATTCATTTCTGCTCTAATCTTTTTCTTTTTTCAGGTACTGGGGATCAAACTCAGAACCTTGTGTTTGCTAAGCAGGCACAGCGCTACTGAGCTACATTCCCAGCCCTCTGCTCTAATCTTTATAATTTCTTCCCTTTTATAAGCTTTAGGCTTGACTTGCTATTCTTTTTCTAGAAACTTGAGGTTAAGCATTAGATTATTTATTTGAACTTGTTTTGTTTTTCTGAAGTGGGAATTTACTGCTATAAATATCCATGGTAGGACAGTTTTCTTGCATCCCATAAGTTCCACTGTGTTGTAGTGTTTTATTGGCATGAACTTTTTTTTAGATAGGTTCTCACTATGTAGCTGACCTTGGCTGACCTTGAACTCACTATGTAGCTCAGGCTGACCTCAAACTCCTGGGATCCTCCTGCCTCAGCCTCCCTCAAGTACTGAATTTACAGGTGTGCACCACCACACCTAGCATTTGCTATTATCATTTAATTGTAGAAACTGTCTGATTTCTCCTTTAATTTCATCTGTGACTCATTGGTTGTTCAGGAAAGTATTACTGAATTTCAGTGTGTTTATGTGGTTTCTTTTGCCACTTATTTCTAATTTCATTGCACTATGGGCTGATAATATGCATGGAATAATTTCAATTTCTTTTCATTTACTTAAGCATATTCTATGAGCTAGTATATGGTCTGTTTTGGAAAACATCCCATGTGCAGCTAAGAAGAATGTGTATTCTGATGTTGTGGCTGGAACACTCTGTAGAGATCTACTACGTCCATTTGTTCAAAAGTTTGGTTCAGTTTTGGTATTTCTTAGTTGAATTTTTGTTTAGTTGATCTGTCTATTTGTGACAGTAGGGTATTGAGGTCCACCATTACAATTATTTAGTGCTTATTTGATTTTTCATATTCATTAACATCTGTTTAATATAGTCGGGTGTGCTGGTATTTGGTGCATATATATTTGTGATTGTTATCTCTTCCTCTGGGATTATTCTCTTTACAAATATATGGTGACCTTCTTTATCTCTCTTCATCAGTGGTGGCTTAAAATTCACTTTCTGCACATAGAATAGCTACCCTTGCTTTTTTCTGTGTTCCTATTTCATGGAGTATTGTTTTCCATCCTTTGATTTTTCAGTCTATGAATTTCTTTCTTTTTTTTTTGTATTAAATTCTTTTACTGGTACATTGTAGGTATACAACACAATTACATTTCTCATTGGGAATTGTACTTTTACATAATGCATCTTGGTTCTTATTTTTCCCCATTCCTAGCCCTCCCTTCACGCCCTCCATCCTTCCCTATTTACAAAGACTTTATTTCCATTTTTTCCATTTCTATGAATTTCTTTTTGAGTTAAATGTGTTTCTTTTATGCAGCATTCTGTTGGATCTTGTTTCTTGATCCATTCTGCCAATCTGTTTCTTTTGATTGGTGAATTGAGACCCTTTATATTGATGGTTATAAATGATATGTATTGAGTTATCCTTGTCATGTTATTTTCTTGTTGTTGGTTCCCTTCTTTCTGCTGTTTAATTACTTGCCTTGCCTTGTGGATTCATTCTATTGGGGTTCATGGAGTTGTACTCTCAATTATCTCTTTCTAGAATGTGCTTCAGAACATTTTGGAGTGCTCCTTTGGTGGCCATGAATTTCCTCGAGTGTTGTTTGTCATGGAAATATCTTATTTATCCATCAATTTTGAAAGACAGTTTTGTGGGTTTCATCAATCTGAGTTGGAGTGTGTTTTCTATTAGGGCTTGAAATAATTCACTCCAAGCTCTCCATGACTTAAGAGCTTGTGTTATGAGGTCTGCCATAATTCTAATGGACTTCCCTTTATAAGTAATTTGTTTCTTTTCTCTAACTTCTTTTAATGTTCTGTTCTTGTTTTGAATTTCTAGAATCTTGACTATTATATTGCTTGTTGTTGATTTATTTTGATCATGGCTAATTGGAGTTCTATATGCTTCATTTATCTGTATGTCAAATTATTTTTACATGGTTGGGAAGTTTTCTGCCATTACTTCTGTGAACAGGTTTTTTTATGTTATCCCTCCTATCTCTTGCTTTTTCATTGACTCCAGTCAATCTTATGGTATTCTTCTTTGCAACATCTAGCAACTGTTGGCTTGATTTTTCATGGTCCCTTGCTATTTTTAAGAAATCTTTCTTTTCATGATTGCTAACAGAAATCTTGTCTTCTAGATCTGACATTGTCTACACATTGGTTCATTCTGCTGCATATACTTTCAGTGGAATTTTTAATCTCCTGGATAATTGAATCCATTTCATGGATTCCATTTCTTTCCTAAGTTGGGCATTCATGGTTTCTATCATTTTCCTAAGCTCCTTTATTTTTTTATCTATATCTTCTCTAGCTTCACTTATCATGCACTTCATTATGCCATCATCTCTGAAATTATCTGAGAAATTATTTCTGACTTGATTTTTTTCTAAAACCTCATTCATTTGCTTTGTTCCTTCCACTGATACCACTTTAAAGAGTCCAACTGGGGCAGGGGATTTAGCTCAGTGGTTCCACCACCTGCCTGGAAAGCACAAGGTCCCAAGTTTGATCCCTAGTACCAAAAACAACAACAACAGCAACAAAAAAAGAGTCCAGGATGGGTTTTGAATTGTTCCACCTCATTGCCCCCTAAGTTTGCCTTTGGTGAGCTGGTAATCTAGGAATGCATCTTGATTTCGTGCCTTCTCATTTTTTTTTCTTTTTTCTTTTTTTGGTTTAATTCCTGCATTGATGCTTGTAAATTCTTTATGTTAGGTATCTTTATTGCTAATATCAAGAACCCTTAAAAAATGACTACTTCTCAAAGATGTTTTCCAGATGTAGCTGGCTTTTCCATTTTGATTCTGTTGCAATATTGTACCTCTTCAATATATTGGGGATGAGAAATTGCTGCCTATTTGTCCTAGCCCCTGATTTTTTTGGCATTTGCCTATAGTATTTTTTGTGACCTCAGGCAATCTTAGTGATGGCATACAAAGAACAACTGATTAGAACAATTGTCACTTTGGCTAAAGTAGTACAATCAGTAGTAATAATAACATTAAATACAGCCTGGAGAATGACAAACTGTGGTAACTATTAATTTGCCACTTTAACCGTACGAACTGATTTGTACTTATGTAGCCAAATCTAAAACAAAACAAAAATTGGGTACACTAAATATCCCCTCTATATGGCAATTTTATTCTCGGGGAAGAAAATTTTTAAAGGTGTTGGGGAGAAAAAATAGAGAAACAGAGAAGAGAAAGGGATTAGAAGCAAGGCAGAGGACAAAGGAGGATTAAGCAAGCTTTGGGAACTGATGAGTACAGAAGGGAAGGAAAGAACAAAGAAACAGAAACAAGAACAGCAAAACTAGAAAGAGTTTTCTTACTTGTATAGAAAGAACAAACAATCAAGAAAAGAAAAAAATAGAAAATAAAAATAAACTTTAAAAAATTAAAAAGCAAAGAAAGAAGAAAAGTAGGGAAATAAAAGTCCACTTTGGCATGTATCTCTGCTATCCTTGGTGGACAGAGGTGGTGGAGATGTCTGTGTGGATTTTCCCAGCAAACTAGCCTTAGAATTATAGTGGTGGTAGACACTCCTAACAAATCTGGGTCTTTAGTTCCACCAAGTTTCAGGCTGCTTTTGGTTTCTAGCTGTGAGGCTAGGACCCTAGTTTTTAAGCCCACAATACTCTTGAGTGATGCCTGCCAGCTTAAACTTGGCTTCCTACCTGCTTGAACTTGGCTCCCTGCTGGCTTGGACTTCACTTCCTGATCTGCTGACCTGAATTTGGTTGCCCCTTACCCTGACACTTGTACTTGCTAGATGGACCCAAGCATGCAGCTCTTCTGGTTTCTGACTTCCTTTGGCCCCTTTCCAAAATGACTACCAGCCATTCACCCTCTCCTGGGGGGCATCTGAACCTGAATAACTTACCACCCACTGCAGTCTGTAACATCCATTGCTCCATTTCACTGGTGCATTTCTCTGTGGAGGCCTCTGATGTCACAAGTAGTCACTGTGGCTCTGCAGTTTTGAGCTTCCCCTCCCACACCAAATGCCAGGGCTCAGGGAAAAAACACTGCTTCCCACTTTCCTCCTCCATGTTGTGGTCCCTCTCTTTACTTTCCCTGTGGGCTCTAACGCTCAATTCAGATCCTTGCTGGGTCCTGGGCATCAACTTCCTTCCTCCTCCTCTTCCTCACATTGCTATATTTCAACATCTGGATTCTAAATATTGGAGGGCTGTTTCTCTGCTGCTCACCATTCTGCCATCTTCCTGTTTGATAGCCAACCTGACTCCATTTTGTGCCTCATCACTGTCCCTCTCCCTTCTTGGGAGTCCCCTTGGCTGATGGATGACAGACTACATCCATTTAACAAAGCACTCTGCAGATGTATGTTATCTTTATGACTTTGTGAGCAGAAAATTCTGCACTTGTGTGATAATTTTGTTTCAACTAAACTGTGAAACTTCCCCTAACTCCCACTAACTTGGCAAAGTTCTGCTTCTTTAAAATTCTGCTTGTGCTACCCTCCATCCCTTCCCCAACTAGAAGAGCCACTTAAAAGAAACTTGCAAACCGCTTTTAGGGTTGAGAGATTTTGAGTGCAAGGTGCTCTCGACCGTCAACAATAAAGGACTCAGATTTGGCTTAGAGTCTCAGTGATTCTTTGTAATCTCTTGCTATTGGGTATAATGTTTTGGAGGCTCCAGAGAGATCACTACTTTGGGTGGATCCCTCCTGTCTGGTGGATCCCTCACTGTGGTCCCTCCTATCTTCGGGGGCAGATTGTAGGAGAGATGCCCCCTGAGATGTTCCAGGGCCCCATGCTCTCAGCGCTGACACTGAGGGGATCACAGTGGCATTCTGATTGCCTAACAAAGACAGTCGCAAGTTCACCCTGTCTGTTTCTGAGGTAAGGATCCTTTCTGTCTGAGTGGGGAGCATTGGTCCTTGACAAAGTCACTCCTCAGGTCCCCTCTTAAGGTCAGGACACTGACCAGGTCAGTCCTCTGGTCTGGCAAGTTTCACCCTTTTGTTCTGTTATTAAATGTCAGGCAGTCATTCTACCCATGACAACTTGAGCCTTTTTCCTCCAACTTTCCCACTCATATCTGAACACTGAGGGTAGAGGACTCATCTGCCACCTGTCTTATTCTCCCTCTGAGTGTCCATACTGTGCCTTGGAGTTCTGTTCCATGACTGATTCTTCATGGTGCCAACTTGTCCTTCCAGGCCACTGTGGTTGCAACATCCAGCCTGTTAGCCCCTCTAACTGGCATTTCAGGAGTTCTTTTTCCTTCTGGGTCTACCCAGACTTTAGGTCCCAGCTCATTATCCACTTATTCTGTCATCCTTCAACCTTCCCAGGTCCCTACCCCTCAGCCTACCAAGAGATGAGTATGCTTCAGGAGTCCTTAGACACTTCCGATTCTTGTAAAAATAATTTCTCTTAGTGGATGCTTCCAGACTTATGTTTTCCATCTTTTCCCATCTTACTATCTCTCTTCTTTAGATTGATTCCTTGATTCTGTCTGGGGAAGGATGTGGTTCTGCTGTCCTCAGAATCTCTTTCTTCCCCGGTACCAGTCCCTCTCCCTCCTTGACCTTGCCACTGAGGCTCTCCTGGCTCCTCTTAAATACTTGGCCTTCTGGCATTTATATGTCTATCCAGAGTTGCTTTACCAGCACTGGCTCGGACAGCAGCGAGGCTACCAAGACCCTGGACCTCATTGCCTTAACTGGGACTGGCCCCGCAGGTCCCGACAAAGGAGAAACAACCATGGCACCTGCTACTTATTAAGTCCTTTCTCCTTGTTGGCTTTCTTTTTCTTCCAGGCCTTATTGCCTCTGTCTCCCTTCTCCTTCTCATCTTGAGAACTCCAGGGACCATGGAGTCCAGTGCCTCCCACCCTTCCAGTCCCCTCTCTTGCATACTCAAGAATTTCTCCTCAGGATTCCTTGGTGATTTTGGAGTCAAGATGTTGAAGAACAAACTTTGTACCTTTTGTGGGATAGACTGGGTCTCTTTTGGTGTGGGCTGGCCTTCAGGGGGCTCCCTGGGTCCCGTGCTAGTTCAGGCAGTTTGGAAAGTTGTCACAGGACAATCTTGGCACCCTGATTAGTTTCCATACATTGATTCCTGGCTCAGCTTAGTTCTACACCCATCTCCATGGATGAAGGCATGTGCTATGGGAACCTACACCCAGGTGCTCATATCCAAAACCTGCTGCCCCCCTTGTGCATGGGCCCCAGAGAAACAAGGTCCCCCACTGGTCTTGCTGCCATCAGATGCTGAGGAAGTCCTCCTTCCTCTACCCTAACATAACCCTAATCCATCTTCTCCTCCTGTTGATCCTGATCCACCTGCTTCCAGCCCTCCCATCTCTTCCTCTACCTCTCCCACTGCCTCTCCTTCAGTGTAGGGATGACTTCAGTCTCACAGGAAGTCTCTGCCTTGGGGAGATGCAGTCCAGAGGCTCTCCTGCCCCTAGGGAGGATCCCCCTCCCCATGAGGGAGGACTGGGGACCTGCTCATTCTTGGTGTATGTCTCTTTCTCCACCTCTGACCTCTACAACTGTAAAACTCAGAATCCAACATTTTCAGAGTAGCCCCAGGTTCTGATATCTTTGATAGAATCTACATCAGCCAACCGGATTGCCAGCAACTGCAGCTCACCCTCTTTACTGCGAAGGAGAGGGACCGAATAGCCAAAGCTAAAAAGGCCCTATTGGGAAGGTGATCTGAGGAGGAGTCACAGGAAGTGTTGAAATAGGGCTTCCCTTTTGAGCATCTGAAATGGGATATAAATACCTTGGGTGGGTACCAGTCATTGACCACCTTTCACCAGAATCTCTTAAATGGTATCTAGGCTGCTGCCCAGAAACCCATTAATTTGTCTAAAACTACAGAGGTGATTCAAGAACCAGACGAATCTCCTGTAGCCTTCTTAGAGTGACTTCAGGAGGTCTTTTGGGTTTACACCCCATTTGAACCCTCTGTGCCTGAGACTGCTCAAACTATTAATTTGGCTTTTGTGGCCCAGTCTGCTCCTGACATTAGAAAGAAGCTACAAAAATTAGAAGTGTTCCCATGGATGAATATGTCACAGCTGTCAGTGTGGCCCAAAAAGTCTTTGACAGCCGAGACTCAGAAAAACAGAATTAGTGATGGCTATCGCAGAGAGATCAGCCAAGAAACAGCCAGGGATCTTGGCAGAAGCCATTAGAGGGGACACCACAGGACCCAATTCTGGGAAGCCCAAAGGGCATGTACTTAGTAAACTAAGAGGATGCCTCCCATTGGGCGAGAAGCAATGTGCCTACTGCAAGGAGGAAGGGCACTGGAAAACTGAATGCCCCCACAGACCCTCTGCCAAGGTACTGCTCCTCCCCACATCCAGGAGACGAGAAGATTCAGACTGAGGGGTCTGGGGTTCCTCCTCTCTTAGCCCTCGGGAGCCCATAGTGAATGCTGAAACAGGGGGCCAACTGGTGCTGAGAAGTCAGTGTTAAAACCTCCCCTGGAGAGCTTTCATCACAAACTGTTCCCATCCAGGGGACCATGGGGGCAGTCCAGCCTACCCGCTCACAAGTGAGTGAATGGTAAGCCTGGAAGCAAAACAAGATACCCACTCTTTCATGGTGATACCTGACTGCCCATTCTCTTTGTTAGAACAGGGCCTCCTTCATAAGCTAGGGGCCACGATCTCTTTCACCCCGACCAAGGCTCAGATGTCACTCCCTTCATATCAACTGTTCGTGACCACTGCCCTATCTGAGGAGTAGCTCCCCTCAGGGGAAGAGAACCCAGAGGGAACAACCCCCAAGGGCCTATTGGACAGACTTCAGGGGGAGTTCCCTGAGGTTCAGGCTGAAACTAACCCACTGGGTTTGGCCGCTTATCACTCTTCAGTGATAGTGGAGCTCTTGTCCACTGCTATGTCTGTGTGGGTTAGACCACACCCCATCTCTCAGAAGTCCAGTCAGGGCATAGCCCCTCACATCAAGAGGTTGTTCAACTTTAGGAACACCCTGTTCTTGTCAGTACAGAAACTGGGGATGTCCTATTACAGACCAGTCTAGGACTTAAGAGAAGTTAACCCATGAATCGTATCTCTGCACTCTACCATTCTCAACCCATATACCCTCCTGAGTTTGCTGTCTCCTGAGCACCAAGTGTATACTGTGCTAGATTTAAAAGATATCTTTTCAGTCTGCCTCTTTCCTCAGCTAGCCAGCCTATATTTGCCTTCTAATGGACTGACCCAGCTTCCAATGATTCTTGGCAACTCACTTGGACCCGGCTGCCTCAAGGATTCAAGAACGCAACCACTCTGTTCTGTGAGGCCTTCCAGAAGGACTTACTTGGTGAGTTTTCGATCCCATGACCCTAACCTCATCTTGCTTCAATATGTGGAAGATCTGTTGTTAGCTGCTGCCAGTTGTTCAGAATGCCTTCAGGAAACAAGAGCTCCTACGATTGCTAGAGGAGTTGGGCTAATGTGTCTTGGTTAAAAAGGCACAACTCTGTGCTTCCCAAGCATCGTACCTGTGGTATGAGACCTCAAAAGGAAGAAAAACTTTGCCTCAGGCAAGGAAATGGGCCATTCTGCAGATACCCATGCCAACTACCAAGAAATAGTTACAAGAATTCCTAGATGCAGCTGGATACTGTGGCCTCTGGATACCTGGGTTTGCCAAGATAGCACAGCCCTGAAATCAAGCCCTAGAGTGGAGAACAAAAGAAGAAAAGGTGTTCCAGGATTTAAAACAAGCTCTGGTGTCAGCCCTGACTCTGGTGTTGCCTGGCATCAATCACCAAACCGTTCCAACTGTTCACTCATGAGGTAAGAGGGATCGCCAAAGGGGTCCTAACATAGTCCTTGGGTCCCTGGAGACACCCTGTGGCCATCCTCTCCAAAAGGCTAGATCCTGTAGCCTCAGGATGGCATTTATGTCTTCGGGCAGTAGCTACCACAGCCATATTGGTCAAGGAGGCTGATAAGCTGACCCTAGGGCAAGACTTGGTCCTTACTGCTCCCCATTCAATAGAGACTCTGCTCAGGGGGACTACTAACAAATAGATGTCCATTGCTTGCCTAACTTAGTATCAAAGCCTCTTGCTCAACCAGCCTTACATTGCCTTCTCTGCCAATCAGGTTCTCAGTCTGGTAACACTGATGCCACATGATGACCCCAATACCCCAATGCATGACTGAGGAGGTGTTGGACCACACCTAGGGAGGCTGCTCAGACCTAATGGACATCCCCCAGCTGAGGCTGACACCACTCTCTTCACGGATGGAAGTAGCATGGTGGTAAGTGGGGTGCGGAAGGTGGGAACTGTGGTGACTATGCTTGACCAAATTATCTGGGCCCAGCCACTGCCCAAAGTGACTTTGGCACAAAGGCAGAACTGATTGCTCTAGCCCAAGCCTTAAGGTGGGGAAAAGATAAAAGGATACAGTAGATATGCCTTTGCTATGCATATATACATAAAAGATAAAAGGATACAGTAGGTATGCCTTTGCTATGCATATATACATAAAGAATGAAAGGATACAGTGGGTATGCCTTTGCTATGCATATGTACACCAGTATATATAAAGAAAGTGGGCTCTTAATGGCTTGAGGGAAGACCATCAAAAACAAAGAGGAGATATTGTCTCCTGGAGATGGTATGGTTTTCCCAGGAGGTGGCTGTCATATCTATCCAGGGACACCAAAGACACAATGCTCCAGAAGCAAAAAGGAACCAGATCGCAGACCGAGCCACCAGGGAGGCAGCCCTAAGACTAAGTCCTTAGTCATCCTTCCTGCTGTAGGCCCACATCCCCCTCTGCTCCTGGCTAGCCCCATTTATAATAGAGAGAAAGACAAAGAAGTGAGTCAACTGAAAAAAGGACCCCCAAGGCTGGTTGAAATGTCCAATGGCTGCATCTGCCTCCCCCAGGCACTAGGGTAACAACTCATTCAGCAGCTGCATTCAGTCACACATCTAGGGGGCTCCAAAATGGCCAAGCTTTTAGCTCTGAGATACTGTTTTCTAAAATTACAAGAGCTAGCTTGGGCCAGGGATTTAGCTCAGTTGTTCCAGAGCCTGCCTTGTAAGCACAAGGTCCCAAGTTTGATCCCTGGTACCAAAAAAGAGCTAGCTGGCCAGGCCTCTCTTAAGTGCCCAGCCTGTGTGCAAGTAAAGCCTCACCAGGACCCATCTGCACCCCTCAGAATTAGATTCAGAGGAATGAGCCCTGGGGAACACTAGGAAGTGGACTTCACAGAGATTAAGCCTCCAGGGGGCAGCTATTAATACCTTCTAGTTTTCATAGATACCGTCTCAGGCTGGGCAGAAACTGCCACCATGGTGGCAAAGAAGGTGCTTCAGGAATTGATCCCCATGTTTGGGCTCCCAGTGTCCATCAGATCTGGCAATGGCTCCACCTTTATAGCCTCAGTCAGTAAGGCACTGGGTATAAATTGGAAACTCTACTGTGCCTACCGACCTCAAAGCTTGGGGCAAATGGAACAGATGAATCAAACCCTAAAATATGCCTTGATTAAATTGACCTTGGAAACTGGTGAAAGATGGGTCAACCTGTTGCCTCTGGCCATCCTTTGATTGAGATGCACCCCTTAAAAGCAGGTTTAATCCTTATGAGATTATGTTTGGAAGGCCCCCTCCCCTGCTCCCCAAAATCAAAAGTGAGATGGTAGAGGAATTTCCTAACCAGTCTGTTAAAATACCTTCAGTCTCTTCAACAGGTATGGGCTTCTGTCCATGCCAGAGTACGAGCTACCTTACCCCAACCCAGCTCTGCACCTTGCCACCCATTCCAGCCAGGGGACACTTCCTCAAGGCCTTCCAGAAAGGGGCTCATCCTGCTGTGGAATGGAGCATACACTGTCATCTTCAGCACTCCCTTCACTCTCAAGGTCAGCAGAATCTCAGCATGGATTCATCATTCTCGTGTCAAACAGGGGAAATAATGGACAGCCAAACCAGGGCCAGACTCTTGAAGACTAGTCCAATAATGATCATGATCCTTGCCCTTATAATCATTGAAATGACAGGACTGGGCTCTGAAGGAGGAATATCCTGAGGGGAGAAGTACTCCTTTCTCCTTACCTCCTTTTCTATTGGAAGGGTAATCCTTAATGAAACTTGGAATTTCCATGCAGGGTCAGACACGATCCTCTTCAAGTTAGATCTTTGCCAACTGTTTCATGTGTTCCCACATTCGCAGACAGGGTTATGTGATAGGTTTGGTACTTGTGGGAAATCAGATCAGATGGGTTGTGGAGATTCCTCAAGGGAAAAAGGACTGCAGGGCTTGGCTTTCTGTATGTGTCCAGGCCAGGACCCTTTCATATCCTCCTGCCTCCAGTCATCAGTACTAGTGTCCCTACTGGCTCTGTATAACTGTGGCCTCCTATTCCGGGGGACCCAACCGCACTTCTGACTTAATTGCCTGGAGAGGTCAAAACCCTCATGTGGGTGCCACTGGGGGATGGAATCCTTTCTTCTTAAAGGTAATAAACCCAAGATCCTATATTTGGTCAGTGGGTTGTACCTGGGGCCTTCGATTCTAAATGACTGCCCCAGACAGACCAGGAGACCATCTTCACCATCCAGCGCTGACCACTGACCTGGCCAGTGCAATAGCCTTAGGTCTCCTGATGGCTGTAAAGGACCCCATGTTTGAATCCCACCTCTCTGTCTCACCTTTCTTTCCCAGTAAGGCAGAATATACTCACCCACTGCCTCCTCTGCTTTCCATTCTGGGATCTATCCACACCTTGTTAAACTTGACCCAGCCTGCTCTTGGCCAGGACTGTTGATTATGCTTAAAGGCTAAGCCCCCTTATTACATGGGAATGGGGGCCCTAGAACAGATCCAGGCCACAAATAATGCATCAACATGTATCTCAACTCCTCCCCCTCTGACAGTAGGTGAAGTTTATAGAAATGCTACCTGGCAACCCCTTATGACATGAGTAAGTCCCCTTTTCTTGCTGTATGCAACCAGACTTTGACCCCGGAGGCCACAAAGGCTTATTTTGCTCCTAATGGCACCTGGCTGGCTTGCACTCTTGGGCTTACCAGATGTGTCAGTGCTTCTAAACTAACTGCAGGACTTAAAGCTTTATGCATCCTGGTTCAAGTTTTTCCTCAAGTATATGTGTACGGAAGACCACAGGGATGGGACCTTATAGGACCTCCAGGGTTGCAGTACAGGCAAAATTGACCAGCCCCCCTAGTGGTTCCAGTTCTGATGGGGCTGGGAGTAGCCGGCTTGACAGCACTTGGGACTGTTGCTTTGGCTAGGGGAGAACTCAGACTCTAGGCCCTATCAGAACAAATAGATTCTGACTTAGGGAGCCTACAGTATGCTGTTGACACTCACCACTCAGGTAGGATTGCTGGCTGAAGTGGTCCTCCAGAATCGTTGAGGACTTGATCTTGTGCTCCTGTCACAAGGGGGACTATGTGCTGCCTTGGGAGAAGCCTGCAGTTTCTATGCTAATAAGGCTGCTGCGATCCAAAATACTCTTCAGAAAGTCAAAGAAAATCTAGATAGATGTCAGAGACAAAGAGAAACCCAGAATTCTTGGTACTCCAACATGTTTAACTGGAGGCCCTCAGTGACCAGTCTCATCACTGGACTGGCCAGTCCCCTCATCCTGCTTTTCCTCAAGCTCCTGATTGGGCCCTGTTTTCTTGATTGGATAATTAACTTTGTAAAACAGCATATAGCTCCTGTTAAACTGCTGTACGTGAGAACCACTCAGGAGGCTTGGGATGAGTCAGTGCTTTGACATCACGCTGAGAGGAGTTGGAAATGTGATAGCCAACCTGACTCTATTTTGTGCCTCATCACTGTCCCTCTCCCTTCTTGGAAGTCCCCTTGGCTGATGGATGACAGACTGCATCCTGTTTAGCAGAGCACTCAGCAGCTGTATGTTATCTTTATGACCTTGTGAGCAGAAAATTCCATACTCTAGTGTGGTATTTTTGTTTCAACTAAACTGTGAAACTTCCCCTAACCCCCACTAACTTAGCAAAGTTCTGCTTCTGTAAAATTCTGCTTGCTCCCCACCCCATCCCTTCCCCAACTATAAGGGCCACTTAAAAGAAACTCCCAAGCTGCTTTTAGGGTCCAGAGATTTCGAGCGAAAGCCACTTTTGACCACCGGCAATAAAGGACTCTGATTTGGCTCAGAGTGTTGGTGATTCTCTACAATCTCACAGCTGGAAATCCAGTAATTATTTAATTTCTGTATGCATTGGTATCCAACAGCTGTACTCTTACGGTATTGTAGAGACTAATAGAATAAATACATATTAATAAATTGGGTTTTTGACTTTTAAATATTTGTACTGAGAGAGATGGGTCTATCAAATATCTCAGAGAAATTACTTCCAAAAACCAAGGTGTGGGAAGCAAGGTAGAAGAACCAGTCCCCAAAATGGCAGTTAAAGAAGAAAAGGTTATGCAAGACTATCTCAGGGAAAATTAATTTCAGAACATGAGAAAAAAGTTGAAATGAAGTTGCTCTGAGCCCTTGGCTGTCCAGGAAGGACAAATCCTGTGTCTGTGAAGAAGTGGGGCTGTGCATGTCACTTGTGCCTTCTGAACAAGCCTTGCTGGTGACTCTGCTGGTGCCAGGGTGTCACAGGCCTTCCCCAGAAGAGAAGGATAGGCAGCTTGGGTCTGCGAGTTCCTGCAGAAGCCTTGGAGAAAAGTGCTGCAGGGAATTTGCCAGCCCTAGCCTTGATCCCAGCAGCACTCAACCTACTGCAGAAGTATTCAAAAGGTACCTAGGCAGTAATGAGCAGAGGGATAGAGTCAGGGGCTTTCTTAGCCTCCTCCTGCTGTAGCCACTGCTGATGAAGGCTCTAGATGAGATGCATGAAGCTGCTGTGGGCTCCTGCAGGTATACAGCACATGCAGAGAATATAGTCTCTGCTTGCTGTAAGATGTACAACCCAAGGGCACATCTATGACCAGTGAGGAGACCATTAGGTACCATTTCACTGCTTGTCAGAGAAGTAGCACATTTCTTCAATTTTTCCCCTAGAACCATGGCTGATAAAACCCAAGAAGTCTGTGGTATCCATTTCCCTTTTCCTTTCCCACTCTTCTCCATCCAGAACAAAATTCATGGCACAGCTGTACCAGGTATTGGAGGCTGGCAAGATCAGGATATTCGAGAGTTCCATTGGCATGGTGAATCTGCTTGACATGGGGCAGTGTCTGAAAACTTGAAGGCAGTCTTGCTGGCTTCCACTCCTCACCTCCACAGGCATTCATGGCTGAAAGTTGGGCAGCACAGTCCCTCAGTTTACCTTTCTGAGCTCTCTTGACTGAGCTCCCACAGCAAATCATTCTCAATAAGAATTTCATGACATCCCTCTGCTTGTAGTGCCAGCCACAGCCCTGCCTGGTTTGGACCCTCCAGAACCTCACTTGGAGACCTCTGAGGCCCTTGGGCTTTGGGATCCTTACTCTGCTAACCTAGGTCCAATTCTCTGTCTCTCTGCTTCTTCTTGAGCTTGTTATTTTCCCTCCTGCTTTTTATGTTTTTGTGAGTGTGAATGTCTTGATTTGATCCTGTTTTAGTGGGTTATGCCAGAGAATGTGGCAGAGCAGTGTTGATCCTGCCTTCTTTACCCTGTAGACCCTTCTCCCTCTCTGCATTTCCATCCCTGTCATCTGCTCCCTACACATGTGCCCTCCCTCTACCCAGCCCTTATATGTTGACCCCTTGGTTTCATGGCCTCATTGTGTGTGTTCCTTCCTGTGGAAACCTGCCCCTGTGACTTGGTTCCCCTTTGTGTTCTGGGTCTTTTAAGACATACCAAGGAGGTTCCATGCCATTTTACATTCTTGAGTGACATTTATTAATCTGCCTGCTTCAGATGCACCCCCCCGCCCCACAGCTGCCTGAGATGCCTGTTTAACCTATGAGCCACTTGCTAAAGCCTTCCATGGTCGCAGCAGCCAGAGTTGGCATCTTGGTGCCTGCAGTGCCCTGTATGGTGCTGCAGTGCTGGGAGTGTCACAACCTGGACTTTACCAAAGCATGTGCTGTTCTTCCAAGTGTATGTTACACTCTTTCCTCTGGGTACTTTCCAAGTTTTCCTGCACCTGAACATGCCTAGCCCCAAGCCCAATTTCTCCACACCCAGGAGGTGTTGGGAAAATGAATGAATTTCCTTGTCTGGGCTGAGATTTATAGCCTGGTGTCTGGGGTGCTGCATGAGATGCCACTGACTACAAGTGTGGGAAAGAAAGGTATGCTTTCAAGACATCAAACAGCACAATGTGAAGCATCTGGAAACATCTGGCTGGAAGCATCTGGCAATGGGTGATATGCAACCAGTAATATCTGATATGCAGGCAGGGATACCTATATGCAAACAAGGATGTGAAGGGGGAAAGCACTGCTTGTCTTGCTGGGAGAGATCAAAGGGTGCTAAGACTGGGTTGCAATTAACCAGAGTCTGCTAATACTGGGCAGAGATGTCTGTTACAATTCAGTGTCTCTCAGAAGCTGAGGGAAATGGTGGATATGAGGCTTTTCTGAGGCTGTGTAATCTGACCACTCAGCAGCAGTGTATTCTGGTACAGGGCCTTTCATGGTCTGATGGAAGCTGATAGCTTCCACTTATCCGGATGATAATTTTATTCCATGATATGTATATATATATATACCTCCAGCTCCAGTTGCTTACTTATTATGGACTGGGTATTCTTTGTATCCCACAGCAGGCATTCACCTTGATGCCTTAACTAATTTAATGCTTGCACCGCTGTGTGAGGAAGGCAGACTCCTTCACCCCCTTTATGAATACATCTGTGGCAGCAAGCATTAAGAAGTCATCTGAGAGTCCCAGAGCTGGCAAGCAGAGGAGCCAGAATGTAGCCCAGGCAGCACAGCCGTGGCATCCAAAGGCTTAGCCTCTGCTCTGCACCACTTCCTCTGAGCTCCACACAGGGCACCTTCTCCCCACACTGCATTGAGCTTGGAGGAGGCTCGGAACCTTCTTTGGATGCTCTGAGATGTCAGTGTCTCTGGGAGCTGGTTCCCTGGACAGAAAGGGTGGGGGCCTGAGCTGACCAGGAGGGACAGGAGCAGCAGCCTGTGGGACTCAGTCCATGCCAACACCCTCGGGTTCCATTACACAGCCCACACTTGAGGCACCTACATAGCAGAAAGCTGTTGTCACAAACTTCTGGAGGTTACAGCAAGATGGCAGCAGGGCTGGACCTTCTGAGAGCCATGAGGGAAGGGTCTGCCCATGTCCTCCCTGTCTCCCAGTGGGGGAGGGTGTCTTTGCCCTCTATGTCATCATCGCACCTTGCTCCTGTACTCACCTGCATCTTGACTCCTCCCTTTCATGAGGACTCCTGTCCTTGGGAAGGAGTAGGGCCCCCCAGTCTCATGTACACTAATTACATCTACAGTGATCCTGTCTCCAAATAAGGTCACATTCTGAGCCACAGGGCAAGGACTTCCACATGGCAGCTTTGAGGGGATTCATTTCAGCATGTAGCAAGGGCCACAAAGGAAATTCTGATATTTAAATCACATTTCCAAAGCAGTTGGCTGGCTTTGGGGGAAAAAATGAACAAAATCTGAAACACTAGGACCGATTATGTTGTGTCTGCACATCAGTTGCTTTAAAGCTTAGAGTCAGCTGTGGCTGGCCCTTGGTAACTCTGTGAACTTGTGCATTTTCTGGCCTGAATTCTTTGTTGTCCAATTTTGTTTTTATTAGTCCACGTTTGCCATACATACTGATTCCCTTCCCCTTGGGGAGTTGGTGCATTGACATAACACATCGTAATTCTTTTTCCATCCCCTTCCCCTCCCCATCCCCACTGTTTCTCCTCCCTCCATCTCCTGGTCCTCTTCCCATTGGCAAAAGATGTGTCTCACTATTTCCTATTTTCTGCCTTTTAACTTTCTCTTTATATGCTGGGTTTCTCATGAGAAACCATGTGATATTTAAGCGTGTGTGTCTGATTTATTTCACTTAACATTATGATCTCAAAGTGCATCCATTTTCCTAGAAATGACTTGTTTATCCTTCATGGCAGAGTAGTACTCCATTGTGTGTAAAGACTGCATTTTCTTTATCCATTCATCTGTTGATGGACATATAGGCCACTTCCAAGATTTAGCTATTATGAACTGTGCTGCTATAAAGTAGGCATATATAACTGAAACAAATAGATACTTCTCAAAAGAAGAAGTAAAAGTGGCCAATAAATACATGAAAATCGTTCTATATCACTGACTGTTAGAGAAATGCCAAATAGAGCAATACAGAGTTCCATCTTTCTCCAGAAAGGTTGACCATCAAGAAATCAAACAACAAATCCTAGTGAGTCTATGGGCCAAAAGGAACCCTTCTCCACTGTTGGTGGGAATGTAAACAAGTACAACCACAGCAGAAATTAGTGTAGAGACTCCTCAGAAAACTGAAACTGGAAATTCCATTTGACTCAGCTAGTCCCCTTCTAGGTATCTTCCCAAAAGAGTTAAAGACCTCATATTACAAGGATATGTGTCTTAATTCTTCTGGTGGGGCTGTTAATCTAATTCCTTGTCACTAATTGTTGCCATGCAGTATTTGTATATAACCCATCAAACAACTTTAAATTCTTGGAAGGGTGAGCTGCATAATTGAAACAGAGCTGTTTCCTGCTGCTTGGCCCCAGTATTTGTTTCTTTCCTTTTCCTGTTTGCCCTGGCTATCATATGTCCACTCCTTTCCTAGACAGTCTTACAGCATCCTCTAGTTAAAGCCAGAGCTTACTGAAGTGGGGAAAGTCCTGTAATTTCAGCTACTTGCAAGGCTGAGGCAGGTGTGACAAAGGGGCGAGTCCAGCCTGGTAAATTATCAAGACCCTGTTTCAGAATTAAAAATAGAAAAATAAAAAGGTTTGAGGATACAGCTCAGTGGTAGAGCACTTGCCTGGAATGAACAAGGCCATGGGCAGTACCACAAGTGAAAGAGGTGAGACATTTGGCATGGTTAGTTCAGTGCCCTCTGTTTCTGAAGGCCATTTTTCTCCCCACAGGGAAAGTCCTTAAGTCACATCTGCAGGGCCCTGTCCTGGCTCCATGACTTTGAGCAGAAGAAACAGCAAGAAGAGGCCCACTGTCTCCTTGAACCTGAAGCCAGCCCCTCGCCTGAGGGGCAGACTTGTCTTCCTGCCAAGCATCCTCCACCACCCTGAGACCTACACAAGAGCCAGACTGGGTCACCCAGTTTGTGCAGAGGAAGGAAGGAAGGGACCTGGCAGAGCGAGTGAAGGTGAGGGCTGGGTAGCATCCTCGAGTCAGTGGATTCAGAGTCATCTCTGCATCCTTCTGAGCCGTGGTCACCTGTCCTTCTCTGGGCACCACTCCCCATGCACTGTGTACCCATGGTTGGCCTTGGTGATGGGTCCGGGCCCTGGATGCAATGGAGGGAGGAGTCTGACCAGGCTGTGGCCCAGGAAGGGATGCAGACTTCCTGCCCCAGGCAGCAAGGCTGACTTGCCAGCTTGAGGTTCAGAGGGACTCCTGCAACCCTCATTGCTCTAGAGGATGGCAGGGTCCCTGCAGGAGTCTCCTCACTGCTGTGTTCCCCCCCAGGAGAAAGAAGTGAGAAGAGTAGCTGCAGCAGGCCCTCAGGGTGGATGAGGATGAGGAAGACCTGGAAGAGGAACACGTCACAAAGGTAAGATGCTAAGGCCTAGATCCTTCTGTGTGGGGCTGCTCTCCACACGCACGCACACACAGTCATGCAACATTTTTCTCTTTTCCTGTCCTTGCTCTGAAATCCCTGAGGAGAGGGAGTGTCCAGCTCACACTTCGTTTCTTGCTGTGGGAGATGCATGGGAGATGCATGCCTCCATGCTGCTCCCCGACAGTGAGGGCCTGCCACATGAAGACACAGCAGCAGGGACACTGCCTTCCCAAGATCCTAAACCCTGGCTGAAGGCACAGTTGCATGGGTGGCTTCCTTTGGTGCCATCTGATACAAGGCAATGGCATGTCACTAGGGATCTGCATTTGCAGCCACCTTCCTTGTTCCCTCAGGCCCTTGATACTTGATGTACAGAGAGCATTTGGGGCTGTTAGCATCCCCTCTTTGACTTCCCCTTCATCTGCTCTGAGAAGATTGACTACTGAAGCCAGATGCATTCCCAGATGACCCAGTTTGTGCAGGAAATGTGGAAGAGCCCTTTTGGCAAGGAAACCTGGCTGGTCTCTTGGCTCCTAGCAGGTGAGGAGCAGTCAGGTGTCCCAGCCTGGGTGCCCTCTTGTCCCCTCCCCTGCACCTGTGTCTTCTGGTCCAGGTGTGGAAAGACAGTGGGGCTGAGGTGGCTGAGCTGTGGGAGCACAGCCCATCCCTGGCCTGCTGCTCCTTGGAAGGAGGAGGAGAGGTGGGCTGGGTGGGTCTGGATGGCTTGCGTGTCATTTAGCCCACACCATTTCTTTATCTCTTCCTCTTGGCTTATAGAACTTCTGTGTGAACAAAGATATGAGAAGCCTGGGTTCTTTGCAGCTCATCACCGGCCACTGTGTGGAGATACAGAGAAGCTAAGACGGTAGGCATCAGGACTGGGTGTGGCTGTGGGAGTGCTGGAGCAGGGGACAGAGGGAAGTCTCAGAAGGGCTGCAGTGGGCTTAGATCAGGATGTGGGAGATTGAGACCATAGGGTCTTAATACAAATAATGACAAAGCAGGTCTTGTCTTCTCCCGAGAAAGGAAGACATCTCTGAATGTCTGGGCCATTTTAGAGCCCAGTCCCTGGCTTGGAGATGGATTTACAGGTGGTTTATGGAGAACATGAAGTAACATCCCAGAGTGACCTGATGACACTGCTTCAGCGCAACTTGGAGGGTCCTTAAGACTGACCCTGTGGGAAAGGGTCTCCATGTCACCAAGCCCTCCCTTGGTTCCTGGGACACTCGAGGTTCTTTCTGCCTTTGCTCATGGCCCTGTACCACCTGCAGAAAGGAAGAGCAGAGCTGAAGAAGACAAGCCGAAGAGACAGCCACAGGAGGGCTACAGCAGGGCCGCCTCTCCCTTCTACAACCACAAGCAAGTACAGCTGCTTCCAGACGAGATCCTGGTGGAAGCAAAGAACGTGGAGCAGCTGGTGTCCCTTTGGAAGGAGGCCCAGGCCTGCTTCTATTACAGGAGCTGGCTCACCATCCCTGAGGCCCAGGTGAGTACTGGGGGTTGAGGTGGGGGTGGGGAGGAGCTCTTGTTCATGAAAGGGTCCTGTTACTCTTTAATCTGTGAAGACCCCCCCCCACCATGTAGACAACTGATGGCCACACTGCGTACTGATGGTGGCCCATGGCATTCTCTCCTGGAAGATGGGGTTGGAGGAGGCTGTAGTTCCTTGGAGGCTCTGGGCTGCAAGGCCAACTGGCATTATTGGGGGACAGCAGATAGGAGCTAGGAAAAGATGCATTCTAGGAAAGCACAGTGGGAAGTCACTGGTGCAGGAGCTGAGCTCTGCACACAGAACACTGTGGGTGGCTTTTCAGGATGACTGTCCCGACTTATACACCTGCTGCCCCACGTGACAGTGTCATAGACCTGCTGTGCATTTAACAGGAAGAGGTGCTAGTTTGACAGCTTAAAAATGGTAGCTTAGGAGCTAGGGCTGCAGCTTAAGGAAGTGTGTTTGCCTGGCATATGCAAGGTTCTGGGTTCCCCCAACACCACAAAACGTACAAAAGGTTCAAAAGCTACATTAGTATTGGGTAGGCATGATTTAAATATTTTCTTGCTACTTCCTTAGCATGAGTCATTTTTCACTTATGGAGAACCAAGTGTAAATCAGGAAAACATGTAGTGGGTTTTTTTTGGTACAGGGGATCAAACTTGGGACCTTGTGCTTTCGAGGCAGGTGGCAGAACCACTGAGCTAAATCCCCGGTCCTGTAGTGGGTTTTAAAAGACACAGAGCAGTGTGAGCCCTAAACTGCAGGAAAACTGGAGCTCTCCGACTCTGAAGGGCTGGAGGGCGACTCATCAGTGTGTGACCCTAAACTGGGTGGGTGCTCCCAGAGAAACAAAGGAGCACTTCCCCTCCTCACAGCCATCTCGTGTCTGTCCCCTGCCCTGTGTGCCATGAGGTGAGGCTAATGCTGCATCCATTTGTGTACAAATAGGAAGAGCCCTGGGTGATTAGGATCTTGAAGTTTTCAGTCAGCTTTGACCTGCCTTTGCCTTTGTGGTATCCCACCGAGCTAGAGCTAGCCACGTTCTGAAGGTGACACTCAAGCCAGGGAGGTGAAGTAATTGACCTGTTTTGTCACTTTAAGTGAGCTATGGTGCCCAGGTTTCTCAGTATTTCTCACCATTTATCAGGATTTTAACTGGAGAATCTTCTCCTTTTGCAGTCCCAGGGAGTGAGCCCGTGGCCTTTGCACTAAGCTGCATTCCAACCCCATCCGCTTTTGTAAATTATTTTTTATTTTGAGACAGGATCTCACTGAGTTGCTAAGTGGCCCTGGCTGGGCTGGAACTTGCCATCCTCCTGTCTCAATCTCCTGGAGTACTGGGATGACAGGTGTGCACCACTGTACGTGCCTTGGAAAATCTTTAGAATGACATGTACCTAAAAATAGAAAAAAATGTTTTTGTTTTTGTTACCTCTCTCCACTCCTCAACCTTCAGTTGAGACAGACTTTACCCAGCCACGTGGCAGATGAGGAGACCCAGGCTCAGAGGTTATACAGCTGTTCCAGAGTCACACAGCTGGGAAGCAGCTGCTCCAGGACTAGAGGTTGACAGTGGTTCCCAGGGCCTCAGGGGCCCCTGAGGGGTTAGGTGAGGTGCAGCAACAGGGCTTCCCAGTTCCTTCTCATGCTCGGACCTCTACCCAATCAGTCAGCTCCAGGTCTGCCGCTCCTGTATTCTGAGACTGGCTGTTGCTCAGGCACAGGTCTATGCGGTAGCTTTCTCTCCTGCATCTCCCTATATATGGTCCAGGTAGAAAACAGCACAGCTCACATCAGGACTGGGACAGATGGGCAGGTTCCCTGCCAGCCGACCCTGACCACCACCCCAGTGGCCACCTCTCCCCTCCAGCTGGTGGTGCTGTCCTACCTGATGCTGCTGCACACAGCCACATGGCAGATCTTGGGCATCCAGCTGCAGGTCATCATCATCCTGATCAACACCAACACTGGCGTCCATGGCATGGAGGTCAGCGAGTCCCAGGTGCCTTGGCCTGCGTGGTCCCATGGGGTATGTATCCTTCTATGAGGACTGGACCTGGATTCCTCTGGGGACAGCACTCTGCAGAGCTACATGGAGGCCAACTGGTCAGCTGAGATGGTGGCCAGAGAGAAGCAAGATTATTGGGTTGGTGGCTCTTGTTACTGTTGACGTTGCTTTGAGAGCATTTAATTGAAGAAGGCTCAAGGGTTCTGGGAGTTTCTCTATAATCTGTTCCATTCTGTGTGCTGCACCAGATGCCTCTGCTCTTCACGCTGACCCTCCAGGAGCCAGGAGTCCTAGTTGAGTTTGAGAGCTTGGAGATTCAGAGGGTGAGGCTGTGACTGAGGTCATGCAGCACAGGAATGGGAAGCTGGGAGGTGACCACTGGTTATGTACCTGCTGACCAGGGCCTGGGTGACCTTAGGCCATGACTTTAGGTTTCCATGAATATTACGCATGGGAAACCCCAGATCTTTCCCCATCCAGTAAAAACCAACAAGGAGATTCCTTACCTAAGAGTTTCAGCCTCTTTCTTTGCCCGGGCCAGAAGGGGCTGTACCCTGAACAGAACTTCCTGTCCCCTCAGCTCCATCATTTTGAGGGCTGCAAACCTATGCTTTGTGGGTTCCCACTTCCCACTCCGCATGGCCAAGATGGCTCCTGTGAGTCCTGAGCTGGCATTTCCGGGCACAGTGTCAGGTCTCTCTGGCATAGCCCTCAGCTGCTTGTCTAGAGCCTGGTCTGACATCATGTCTGTGCTGTGTCCCCTCCTCTGCCAGGCCCATTCCCAGTTGCAGCAGTACACAGAAATGTACAGGTGAGCCATGGACCCTGTGGTGGAAGGGAACCCCCATCAGCCTCCAGAGGATGCACTTGGGTCACCATCCCTGGCCAGGTCATGCAGGATCACCTTGCTGTCCAGGTCCTGGATCCATCCTGGGTGTCCCCACTGGGCCTAGGGTGCTTGGGACAGGACTGTTGGCCCTTCGGGGCTGGCCGGCCTTTTTTCTTGGCATAGTTATAGTTTGACCCAGTCTGAGGGTCAGCAAACAGAAAGGCCTCAGCTGGGCCAAGTGGAGGGAGCTCTGGGGGAGCCCCCACCCCAGTATCTGAGGGTTTCTCCTTAGGAAGCGCCTGAAGGCCAAGAATGTTGATGTACATCAAGCAGACCCTGTGTTTGCTGGAGAAGTCTGTGTCTGGTCTGGGAGGTAGGCAAGCACCTCCTCAGTCCTCCACATTTCCTTGTACGCCACTAGGGACCCCGAGATCATCTGTGGGCTCCAGCTGTCTCCGTCATTGACCTGTGAAATTCTCATTCTTTCTAGCTAGGTCGAGCTGTCCAACTTACATCCTAGTTCATTAGCCTGCGCTCTCTGCCGTTTATTCCACCACACTCTTCTCTGTGGCTGTAACAGTGGCACAGCATTTGAAGTGCATGATGTTTTATGACCGAGTTACAGTCTCTCAGCATCTTCAGAGCCCTTGCACAGCTGCAGTTTGATTTCTCCATGAGGGGGTCAGCCTGTGTGTTTGAACCCTGGTCCATAGATGAGTCACTGAGCTGAGCACCTGTGCATGCAGTGGCACCTTCGAAGGCAGGGAGCTGGTGGGGTCTGTGGGGGTCTCGCCCCATGCCGGGCACCTGGCTTCTTCTGCCTTGGTCCCTGCACCTCGTGGCCCAGGCAGCCCCTGTCTGCTCCCTGTGGGCGGCCAGCTACCCTGCCTGCAGGAGGAGGTATGGAAGGAAGGAAATGGCAAGGCTCTGGGTTCCATGTGTGTCGGGCCTGTGAGGCCACCTGGAACCTCCTGCCCACTCTGTCTGTTCTTTGCCTCCTGCAAATGAGCAAAAGCAAACCAGCCACCAGGGCCTGCTGAGACAGGAATGCTGTAGTCCCATGAGTGCCCTGGAGATGATGAGAAGGCAGTGAAGTGGGGCCCAGGTGACTTCCACCCTGACCTGTTCACTTCTCTCTTTTAGGAGACATCAGGCAGAACCCCAACACATGGAGCCTCTCACAGACAGGTGAGGGCATGACCTGAGCTGCTCTGTCCCTGTGCCTCTGTGCTCCAGGGAAGGCTCCCAAGATCCTTCTCTTGACTGCTCTCAGGGACAGAGCTGGAGACCATCAGTGACTTCCTCTTTCAGAGCTGGGTAGACAACATCAAGCCGTTCAAGGTAGGGTGCCACCTTGTGATCCTGGCACATCATGTTTCCTTCTTAGTGCCAGCTGTGGGCAGCTGCTGCTTTAAGATTACAGAAGAAATGAAAAGCAAAGTCCCCTGTCATGAAGCCATCTGAGGTCTGAGGACCCAGAACACAGATGAAATTACCCGACCCTTAAAGCAGTGTTCTTGCAAGAACAAAGTGATCTTCAGTCTGGGGTCGAGAGTCAGATGGTTTGGTGGGAAGAGGAACCTTTCTTGGACCTTGTAGGCATAAAGGAGACCTTAGATCCTCCCCACCCCTCTTCCATCTCAATTGCAACCTCAGACCTTTGTTTGCTCTCATCCTGTACATCCATCTCTCCCCCGCGGTGTGCAGCCACTGTCACTTGAATCACAGCCCAGTGGCTACAGCGTTAGCTGCCTCTGTGGACAGAGTACTCCCTGTGTGCTGAGTGGCATCAGGGTCTGTGACTCCCACACAGGACCTCCAGTTATCCTCTGAGAGCAAAGGAAACCAAGGCTCAGGAGAGGCCTTGGGAGGGTGACAGGTGGGGGCCACACAGAAGTGCCCTCGAGAGCTGAGGTATGGAACAGCACCTGTGCCAGAACCCTTCCTCCTTCCTGCTGCCTTTTTCCTGCAGACGGCTTTCCCTGACTTACCCTTTTAGGTCACTGTTGGAAATCGAGTCACTGGTGGCTCCTTTCTCCCTTTGAATTCCACATGCACACGGTCCCCAGCCCCCATGGCCTACACCAGACCTCAAATTATCCCAGCTCATCCCTCCCTCAGCTGTGACTTGACTTCTGAGCAGGCTCTTCTTCCTCCTGCCTTTGCCTTGGTCACCTGTTTCTATTCTGTCCTTCTTCTTTTAATTGACTTAACACAGTACAGTCAAGTGGATCTTTGCTGAGCAGCTTCGCTCTGTAGAACCTGAACCTTCACCTCAGTGCACAGAGCTGAGATCACTCCGGGCTGCACTCAGAGTCTACGCCAAATAAACTGCTCTGCCTCCTGGAATGAAGGCTTTTTTCTTTTTTAATCTGAGTGAGTTCCTCAAGGTCCAGCTCAGTTGCTGTCACTGGGAAGGAAAGCAGGGGAACAGAGCATCTGATCAGACCCTCAGAGAGATCAGAGCCATCTGGACAGTTTGTGACGAGCCCACTGGCCATGGGGCTGTGCTGAGCCCTTGGGGGTGGCACCGTGCTGCGGGCAGTAGCAGAGGAGGAAAGAGGGGCAGGATGGGTGGGGATCCAGGCCCTGGGGTGTGCAGGGTGCTGTCTTTCTGAATTGCAGGTCCCGGCCACCTCCTCATGGCTGGGTGCCTTTCACAGGTGCAGCGGTAGTGCGAGAAGAGTAAGGCCAGCAGGAAGGTAGAGCCCCTTCCCAGCCCCCTCTGCCCTAACTCCTACCTCAGAGACCCTGGCTCCTCTCTGTCTGTGCTCCCCTGGTTGGGGAGGGTGTGAGGCACAGTCATCTGGAGTCCCTGCATCATGTTGTCACCCTCTCTCCTCTTGACCAGCTCTGTCGCTTCATGGAATACTGTGCCACTGTCCTGCCACCCCAGGAGCAGTCCCCACTGGCAGGGCTCCGGCACTTCCTGCAGAGCCTCCAGCCCAAGTTGACCAAGGGTGAGTCAGAAGAGCAGGAGGACTAGAGGGTCTGCAGGCCTGGGCGGTGCTGGACCCAACCTCAGAGAGGCCCAGTCCACTGTCCTCCTCCTGCTCTGCACAGCTCCTGCTGCCCCCTGGAGGAGGTGAGGCCAGGCCACTTGGGTCACGTCCCAGCTGATGCACATTAAAAGCTTCCTCACAGCCCTCACCACTGCCGGCCAGGACAGCAGGGTCATCCTGAGCCACCAAGGTACCAAGCCTCTGGCCTCCGCAGGCTGCTTCCCAAGGAAGGACCAGGCTGCAGCAGGGAGCCACACCAGTGACTCTGAGCACATCCCATCCAAGCTTAGCAAGAGAAAATGTGGCAGTGGGGCTATGGCTGTCCTAATGGCCAGGGCCAGCAGTGGCCCTAAGGTTTGGGAGTCACCTGCCAGCCATGTGATCTGCACCTGTTTCTCTTTGCACATGGCTCTCTCTGCTCACATGGAAGGGAGACCACAGCACTATCTACCTTGGTGCTCATCCTGGAGGGGTTGTGGAGCCTGACTCACCACATCAGTCTGTGTGTGTCCTGCGGGCACCTGAAGCCATCTGAGGTCTGAGGGGAGGCTGGCCCCTCCCCTGTTTCTGTTCCCCTTTCAGGCAGCCTCAATCAGAACAGCCTCAAATTCTTGCTCCTGATCCAGCACTTTGGCCAGTGAAGGAATGCCAGGCAGTGGTCATTGTGGGTGGCACCATGCAGCCGGTAAAAACCCTAGCCCCTGCCTCTTGTGCTCTGGGTGCTGGGCTGGCTCCAGGAAGGATGCAGCATCAACCAGTTGTCCTCCCTGTGTGTCCCTGGTCCCCAGCCAGAAAAGTGGCACATGTAGGCCCAGCATTGTCCACTAGGTGTCACTGCTGTGGCTTCCCACAGCCAGTGTCCACTAGGCTGATGGGGCCAGGATGCCCTTGCTGAGCTGGGCTTCCTGTGTCCTGGGGCCCTGCTACTCCCTAGAAAGTCATTCTGAAGTGGCACTCAGAGGGCAGGCAGACCAAGGAAGAGAGCGACACTCAGAGAATTGAAGGGAAAGGCAGGTTTATTCACTAGCCTGCGGGCCCAGCAGAAGTCACCCTCCAGAGTCTGAACCCGGTTTCTAAATTTGGTCTCACATTTATCTGTTCTTTAGCCAGGGCAGAGGAGCAAGCAGAATTTTACAGAAGCAGAACTTAGCAAAGGGTAGGAGGTGGAGGTAATGTTTTTACAGTTTATCTTAAGACAGAGGAAGGTAGGGAGCTGTTTCAGCAGTTCATCTTCCAGGCACAGTGACCTTCATGGGTTTAGCAGGAGGGGCAAACCTTAGACTCAACATTGAGACTGTCAGTCTCTGCTCTGTCTTTTGTCGTTTTGATTTCTGTTCTGTGTTCCAGACACTTAGTGCCTCCCTGCATGTTGTAATGTGGATTTTTTAGGTTTCATTGTAGAAAGCAGGGAGAAGGAAAGTGAGGGGAAATAGGTCATAATTTCATCCAGAGAGATGAAACGATGGTGGACATCATTCCAGTGGGCTTTCTATGGTTAAGTCCTACAGGTGTGTATGTATTTTGAAAACAAAAATGAAATTGTCCATACATATACATCCTGTTACTGTTCACTTTTTCATTCAGAAACAAAACACTGCGACCATCCGTTCCCCTCAGCAGGGATAAATTTACTCCTGCATGCTCTCCTCTGGCTTTTTCCATTCCATGAACATGGTACATTTCCTAGACCCTCTCCTGTGTGTGAGCTGTCAGGCTGCTCCGGTTTTCTCTGTTCTGAACAGTGCCATGGTAAACACAGCCAAATCTCTGCCCAGGAGCCCTGTCCCTGACAGACATGCACTCTGACAGGCTGTGTGGTCCTGAATGCCGTCCTCAGCCTCTGCTGCCTGCTGCAGTCACCACTGTCACTTTCTTGTTTTGTTCTTGTTATTATCCAGATTTATTATCCAGATTTATTCATCCTGTGTTTCAAAGCTGTCTACAGTCATTGCTTTTGACAATCAAATCTTTCAAGGTCGGCATTGAGAGCCCTGCCTGACCCCTCTGGTCCTGCACGGGACCCAGGCCTGGAGCCTTCTCCCTTTTACACACAACAGGACATTTCAGTGGTGGTCAGCAGGCAACCCACTTACTCCTTATTGTCACTGTGCATAGGCCGCTTCATAGGGACACCTAGGAGATGCATTTTCAAAAGTGTGAGTCTCTCTTGATATTTCTGATTCAGAAATAAAGAATGCACTTATTTGACCTTATATTTATGTCTCAGTGCAGGCAGAGCATGGTAGCATAAATTAATGTGTGTTCAGTGACAGCAAAAAAAGGTTTGTAATATTTTGCTGAGTGAGCATTTGGTTTCTTATTAGATAACATAACTCTTTGTTCAATCCCTCAATATACTTAAAATAGCTTCAGAATTATACGATTACTTCTAACAGTAAATCTTCTGGCTGAAGGTTCATTTCTTTGCCTTCATGTTCTGCCCTCACAGGGTACAAAGTCACCTAAAGTCATGCTTTTCTCTGTGTGCTTCCGGTATTAGTCTAACAGGTCAATGGGAACTTTTGGTTTCAGTTTGGAGTTTGGTTAGAGTTTACTTTTTTTTATTCCTTTTGACTTAATTACATCTTTAAAACATGTAATCATTCATGCAGATCAAAAATTTAAAAGTCTGTAAAAAATACAGTCAGGGAATCTCACTCCTGTCCCTCATCAACTTGTTCCCTGCCCCATAAGGAATTATTTTCATCAGCTGCTGCTTTAGCTTTCTGGTGTTTTTGCTGGGTGGCAGGGTGTTTGGTCTGAGAGATTTTTTATGCTTTTTGCTAAAATCAACAAATATGTGCATAGTCTTTCCCTTTCCTATTTCTATGAAAGGTACTGGGATCCCTCGTTGCTTCCCTAGGCGCTGATGATCACTGTCCAGTAGCACGGAGAGATCCAAAGGCTCAGCTGCTGCTGGTTCTGTGTGGGCCACGTACGCACTGCTCAGGCCGCCAGCTCCACCCTCCTGTGAGCAGTCTTGCTATGAGACAGCGTCCCAGGAAACGTCCTGTGCATAGTGAAGTGCTGCCTCTGAGCTGTGTTTTCAGGGTAGATACCTAGATATGGGATTTCTGGGTTGGAAAAAAGTGAAACAACATCTGACTTGCTGAGTCTGGAACAAAGCCCTCCCTAGGGGCTGTGACTGTTGTGCAGCCCCCCAGTATTGTCTGAGCAGGTCTGTTTCTCCACAGACTGGTGAAGCCTTTGGGCCTTTGCCTGTTGGAAAGGTGATTCTTCTTCGGTAGTTGGGGCTGGGCTTTGTAGAGTTAAAAACTTTCCCTGTAGTGATTTGGATCCAAAGCCAGGGTTGAGATCCCTGTGCTGAATCAGCCGAGGGTCTTCTGTGTTCACACAGCCATCCAAGGATGCTGCCAGCACTGGGTGTCACTAACAGTTGTTTTCTTTCTGGTAATTCATCATCAGCCTTTCCTGGCAATTTCTGTCCAATGTCCTGGCTGCCACTCGACCCAGACATCCCACTCTGCTCCCTGCTGAGCCCCCATGCCCTCCATGCCAAGGCCAGAGGTCCCTTTCCCTAGTCCTCTGGATGTCACACACCTCAGAACTGTGGCCTGCAAATGTCTGACTTCCGGGAGCAGCTGCTGGCCTGCGCTGGGATGGAAGCGGAGTATGTGGTGGAGTTTTCCTGTGGTGAGCAGCCCTGCTCAGGGGTGGGGTGGACCAGACCCTGCACTGTAACCTCTGCTCACTGGGTTTGTTTTTTTTTGTACCAGGGATCAAACTCAGGTCCTTGCACTTGCGAGGCAGGCGGTGGAACCACTGAGCTAAATCCCTGGCCCTGCTCACTGGGCTTTGCCACTTGTTAGGCCCAGGGTGCAGACACCACAGGGTGGCTTGTCACCAGGTCTCTTCCCACCCTCACACTCTGTGACCCGCTATCTGCAGCATTCACCTTTATTGTGGCCGAGGAACCCAAGTGCATGTTATAAACCCAGAAAGCTGGCACCTCTGTCTTCTGATTCCATTCTGGGCCAGGTAGCCACTGCCCTCCAAGGCCCGCACATGCCCTGGGTAGAGCTCTGCCCTCGGCTTGGAGCCCGGGCCATGTGGTGTCCCAAGGGCCTACTCTATGGGGCTCCTGTCTGCCTCTTAGATGGACAAGGTGGGGCATATTCTCTGTAACCCATGCATTGTGGTCCCTGGAGGTCTGGTCTGCTTCTTCCCTTCCTAAGAGTTCCAGCACCAGGTCCTTGTCCACTGGGACAAGTGTGGCTGCTGGCCCGCCTGGCTGTCAGGAAGAAGGTGAGGGGCCCTTCTCCTGGAGCCCCCTCCCAGGGTGGCAGTGCCCCCAGAGCTCCTGCTGGGATCCTCATGGTTTTGCTATTCCTGGGCCTTCTCTGCACCATTTCCATCCGTTTTCTGGGTCCTTGCCAGAGGGATCCCCAAAGCCTGATGCTGTGAGGATGCCCAGGGTGCAGACCATACCCTTGAGCAGATGTGAGACCCCTTGTTCCTCAGCCCTTTCCTGGGAGACTGTCTTCTCCTTCCAGATCTTCCAAGAGCCCAAGTGAGCCAGCCAGATGGAGCAGGTCCTGGCGGCATATGCCCAGTGAGTTAAGGTGAGGGGACAGGCCGGGTGTGGGGACCACGTGGGGCTGGCAGCTTCCCAGCCCTGGCTCAGCACTCTGGAGGGTGTCTTTCCACAGAGCTGTGTCCAGCCAGAAGGCCCAGTGACTGGGGCCCTGGTCCTCTCCGTGGTGGGAGGAAAGATGATCAAAGGGATCAGCCTCTTTGATGACCTTGGCTGGTAGGTGAGCTCCTCCTTCCTGCTGGGGCTGAGACCCCAGTGCCCTGCCTGTGGTCTGATGGTGCCAGGTCTGCACCCAGCCCAGCTGCTCAGGGTCCTCCCCAGTGGTATGGACCACAAAGACTGAAGGAAGGAGGGGGCACTGTGGAGCAGGGAATGAGGCAGGCTGTGAGCTCAGAGATCTGATTCATTGGCCTGGGTTGGGTCCAGACAGGCATGGGAGAGGCGGAGACCCTGGCCGTCAGTCACCTTGCGTGTCCATCCACGTGCATGGTAATGGTGGGCCTGCCCTACCCCAACATCAGGTCTTCCAAGCTGCAGGGGAAGATGGCCTACTTGGATCAGTGTCTCATGAGTCATGCCAGGTTGCAGAGGGGCCAGGGGGCTGGAGAGGAAGAGTGGGGTCACCCTAGGGCTGGGCCTGCGAGGCTCTGCGCTGTGACCCCGCTGTGCCAGCGATGCTTGGTCCACATCACGGGTGTAGAGATTTGGCTCTTTCAAAACCTCTTGGCTTCTCCACAAGGCCACCTGTCACCTTCTGCTGGCCTAGGCCTGTGAGGTTTGAGTCCCCAGGGACAGGAGGGATACCAGGCAGGAGGTGACAGATGCTTCCAATGATCTTGTCTCCTTTCCTGTCTCAGCCTAGGACCCCAGGGCAGGTCCCTCCCAGGAAGGCGCTGGCAGAGAACCCATGCATGAAGGCTGTCAACCAGTCCATAGGTGAGCCTGGGGCTATCCTGGGGCTGTCCTGGGTCTCGGACACACAGCTGGGACAGATGCATGGCTGGCAGGAGATGACAGGAAGGGGATCTTACCTGTCCTCTCTCCCATCTGAGGGCTGAGGGTGGAGGGACACAGAATGTGGAGGATGTGTGCTGTCAGGTACCCAAGCTGAACTTGGATCCCTGCCTCTGCCACCCAAGCAGGGCCATCTGGCACCAGAGCAACTCTGCCAGCATTGTGCTCCCAGAACAGTGGTATACCTGGCCCCTGTCCTAGGAAAGCTGCCTGCCTGGATCTGAGATGCATGGAGGTCAAAGCCACCTTCAGTGCCATGTTTGCTGCCCTGCAGAGTGTTAGGCTGGCCTTCTCCTTCCCTGCAAGGGGCCCCGCCCTGAGATGTGATTTCTCATAGCTGTTTCCTGCACCTTCAGATTCACCTGGAGAAGGTGGGGCCCTCCTGATGGCAGCCACATCACTGCCTGCCCCAGTTCCTCCTGTGCCTGAGAAAGTGGGTCCCATGTGCAGACTTCCGGGTCCACACCAGCTCCCCAGCCCCAGCAGCTGCCAGGATCCAGGGTCCCCAGCAAAGCCACCAGGAGAGGATTCAGCTTATCTCTTGGGAGCAGTGGGTCCTGCCGTGCTGGGCCTGGCCCTGAGCAGCTCAAGCTGGGACTCTTCCCACTCAGCATGGCCTGAGGTCAGCTTCCTGCCAGCCATCCAGAGCAACAGCCCCACCCCTCCACAGCAGCCACCTTCCCACAGGCGAAGCCCACCTGCCCCTGCCCTCCCCAGCAGACTTTCAGAGACCCTGTTTCTGTCACTGAGATGCTCTGTGGAAAGGGACCCTCCCTCCCTCTGGCTGCTCCTGCTCCCAGCAACCCTCCTCTCACCCCAGCCCAGAGAAAGGGGCCTTGCTCCCCTGAGCCTTCTTCTCCACAACCTGGAGCCCACAGGGAGCAGAACTCCTGGCTGCATGAGACGTGTCTGTCATGGCCAGCCACCGCCCCTGATGCACAGCACATTCAGCTCGGTTCTCATATTCCTCTTTATGGATTCATGGAGCTTTTCCTCTCCAGCCTCCTTAGTGAAGACAGCACTGAGGTGTAGGGGTGGCTCATGTGGCCACCATATCGGCGGAGCCCAGGCACGGCACAGCACCAGGATTGCCCTACCTCCCTGCTGATTCCTACGAGCACAGCTGGAGTCAGGCTCAGGGGTGTGGGTGGGCATGGTGGCCAGGACCCTCGGATTCCCAGGTGCCCTCCTCATCCTCTCCAGGGGGCCTGCTGCAGGGATGGCAGAGGTGGGATAGAGTTTGACATGCAAGCAAAGGCTCCTCCCAGGCCCTTGCTGGCTGCTGTCCCCGCACATTGCCAGACATGTCTGGGGAGGGAAAAGCCTTGTGAGGGAGGGAGGTCAGGCACAGGGTCACCCACTCCTGGAGATGGGGATGTGCAGAATACCCCAGGTCCCCAGGAAGCAGGGTGCCCCCTTCTATCTTTGTGCCTCATGACCAGCTTGTTAAAGAGATCTGACATCAGATCCATGCCCTGGCTCGTGGCTCTCATTGCAGGGGAAGCTCAGTGAGGAGGGGGCAGGGACAGGGAGGAGACCTCCAGTGGGCTCACTGGCTCTGAGCTTGCTCACCTGCCCAAGATGCCAACGGTTGGAGCTCACAGGCGACATGAGATGTGGCCCCAAGAGGCCTAAGCATTAAGACTGAGCTCACCCCAAGTCCTCTCAGAGTATTTCCAGCCTTGACCACTCCTTGGAAGTTCCTGGGGAGGACTCTGTCTGCTTGAGCTGGCTGAGGTGAGAGGACAGCCCCACTCAGGAGCCCAGGATGAGGATGTCAGCATGGCCCATCAAGCACCCCAGGGAAGTTGGGCCAGGCTGGCTGAACCACTCATCTGCCTATGGGGTGGGCAGTCCCCTGGGAACCTTCAGGGCCGAAGGGAGGGAGACTTTTGCTTGGAGCCCTCAGCTGCAGCAGGAGGAGGGCCTCACCTTGCTCCTGCTCCTGCTGCTTCTCCAACTTGCACTCCTTGATACTGCACAGCTTGACCTGGCCGATGTCCCTGGCTTGGCAGATGGACTCCAGCAGGGTGGCCCGGCCACTGGAGGGGAGGGGAGCACCACCTCCTTGGGAGCCCCCTAGACTGGTGCTGGGAGGGGAGAGGTGTGAGGAGGAAAGTTGGGCTTCCCGACCCTTACCAAGTCAGAGCCCGGTGTCCATACATCTGCACACCTCCCCACCTCCCACCTCAATCAGGTGCTACCCTGCAATATTGGACCCTGGGGCACTGATGTGCTAATAGGCCCACCATGACACGTGGGCCAGCAAAGGATTTCTGTGCCTCTTCTGGAGGCTGCACATAGACTTCAAGATGATGCAATATTAAAACAAAAGTCTTGACATTTCCATTTCCCAGTAGACCGCTTTCCTGCTGGTTCAGCCCGGGATGAGGGACACAGCCCCACCTTTCCAGGCCCCCTCCCAGGAGGGAGGTCAGAATTCCAGAGCTCTGCAATCTGGAAACTACTGTTTAGGAACTCAGTGTGATAAAACACTGCACATGGAAACCGTTCTGCAGATCTAGGATCCACTGCTCTGGCATCTACAGACAATCCTGAAGGGACCCAGACTTGCGGTGGTTCAGGAAGCAGAGCCCACCTGCCTCGCCCTACCTCAAGCAAGGGTACTGCTGCTGGTGTCCTCCAGGCAGCCTGAGCTGTTCAAGGTTTTAGTCTGGGGCAGGCCCGGGGGTGCCCTGGCCTTCACCGGAGTAGCTGGGGGAGGTGGCAGTGATGGTGCTCTTTGGACCCCACCTTGTAGGTCTGGAACACAGGCATGCGAGGCTGAGTGGGGGAGGAGGCTGAGTCAGGGAGCTCCCGGCCCAAGCTCCACCCTAGTGCCCAGCTCACCTGGCCTGAAGGTCTCTGCCACCTCTGTCTGGAAGGGGGGCAGTTCCAGGATGGTGCTGGGGCAGAGGGGTTGAGGCCAGGGCCCAGGTCAGTGCTGTGCATGAGGCCATCGGTGATGCCAGTCAGGTCAGGCGGGTAGGACGGCATGGCAATCTCAGGCACCGGGCCCAGGTCTGGTACATAGAAGTAGTTCTCCTCAGGGACCTGTGGGACCTGGGAGGGGACATGGTCTGCAGTGTCACCCTGGGGGCCAGAGAGCCCTCCACACCCCAGGATGGCAAGGGGCTCAGCAGGGCCCTGGCCTCGAGCCCCTCCTGCACCTGCTGCTTCAGCTGCTCTCGCTTGCTGATGGACAGAGGGGCATCGAACAGCTTCTCCTCTGTCTCCATCTCCAGCATCATGTGGGTCTTAGTGACAGCCCCCTCCAGGGGGTCCAAGAAGATGTCCTTCTTGTACCTATGGGGTGGGGGTGTTCAGGCAGGCCGGGTCCCTGACCACTCCTCCCTGCTTTGGGGCTGCAGCTTGCTCTGTGGTGCCCAGGCCTTACCAGATCTCACATCCAGACCACACTGGACGTGATGCCCTGGGTCCTCCCTGCCCCTGCAAGCCCTCTCCCACTATAGGTTCGGTGTGATGTTGAACAGCAGCAGGGAGCTGACAGGGCTGATGTTGCTGGGGAGACCTCCGGGCCCCTCCTTGTCCTCTTAGGCTCTGGCTCGGTGCTCACACACAGGAAATATTCCAGCTTCTCCTGGGGTGGTGACAGGCTCAATGCCTTCCCAGCCAGAATCCTCATGGGAGTCGGCAGCCTGCATCAGACCCCGGTGCCCTGCAACCAGGCCTGGGCTATGGCCACATGGCCCCCAGACCCACAGGGCTCATCCAGCAGCTCGTGCTTGCTCTGGGTGCAGTGGCACAGCCTTGGCACTGCGTGCCACCAAAGGTGGAGCTATACTCCTGCAGGTGCTCAGGAGCCGGGTACTTGGAGACACCTGTGGGCACAAGGACACCTGAGGGGCCTGAGAGCCCAGAGGAGCACAGCAGGCATGGGGTAGGGGTTGTGACAGGAAGCAAGTGTGAGGTAACCGGCAAGTGCAGGACTGGCATGGAACACAGGCTTGCACTACTTTGATGGCCTTCTTGCTGCCCTTGATCTTCTCAATCTTGTCTTGGGCCAAAGTGATCCTTTCCCCAATGACCTGCAGCTGACTGCAGCTCAGCTCTAGGCACTGGGAGATCCTGTCACAAAAGAGCACAGAAGCTGGCCTGCATTCTCACCCACGGCCTTCCCTCTCCCCATCTGCGCATCAGGGCCACCCCTGTCACTGTCTAGGTGAAGTACTATGTCCCGTATGGGGGTCTCCAACTTCATGGTTGGGCCCAAATTGGTACCTGCTCCTGCAGTCTGAGGGACATGGCTCCTGGCTGCAGGAGTCCACGCCACAAGCAGGGGCAGGCAGACCCCATCGTGACCACCTGCTGCACAGACAGCTGTTACAGCTGCTAGAGCATCTGCACAGATGTGTGGTTTTCACAGAAAGCTGCCTGTCTGCAGAGGAGGAAACAGTTCAGCCAGTCTGAGCCAGGAGCCAGGCCAGACAGACTGCCAGCACCTCATCCAAACCCCAGCCCTACTGAGGAAACGGACCCTGTGCAGAGCAGTGGCTCAGCAGAGTAATGCAGACTCCAAGGTGGCACGCGGGCTCTGGGCGGCCCTATCTTCACTCCTTCCACCTTCTGGTGGGTTACACCAGCTGCTCTGCTGTCCTCTGACAGGCGAGGCACAAACGTGCACATCTCATGCCCCCTGCATATGCAGACGCCTAAGTGCCTGGTTGTTTATTATAGTCTCTTCATGGAAGCCTCCTTGAGTCGTCATCTGCTGGTTGCATGAGAAAGTGCAGGAATAGCCTTCCCCCATGAAAGAGCAGAGCCAGGATTGGGGTTATGGGATCCACAAGAAACCCTGGGCTACATGGGATAGTTGGCAATGACTTCTTGGGCACTTGCAAAGAAGGCTTCCAGATCTGGAGCTCCTTCCACACAGGGGAGCCAGCTTGGCGCCCCAGGACCAGGATCCAACGCTTTTGCCCTCTTAAGATTTACATTTTAGGGCCAGGGATTTAGCTCAGTGGTCTCGCTGCCTGCTGCACAAGCCCAAGAACCCGAGTTCATCCCTGATACCAAAAAAAGATTTGCATTTTAATCCATAAAAAAACAATAAAACACTGATATGTCACAGAAGTTCTGAATCCACACATCACTGGTACAAGTGTAGCTTGATCCCAAGCTAGCATTCTAATGACCAAAAAAAAAAAAAATGTTTCTCGGTTGGTCCACCTCCATTTCCTTATCAAAAACTGGAGATAAAGAGATTCTCTGATACTAAGAGTTAAATAAGATATTTCTTGAGGAGTAGAACGGTTCTAAGGTATAAGGTATTATTAGGTAACCAAAGTAATATTAGTATTAATCAGTGGTTAATAGTAGTAGTGATATTGTAGCTTATGAAAATACTATGCTGAAAGATGATCAAAAAGATTATCTTTATGATAATTATTTAAGGGCTACCAGATATCAGAGCGGGGGATAAAGTGAAAACATTACAATTAATTTGATCCTTAGGGCATAATCCAACCTAGAAGAAGAGGAACAGACTTATTCTTTACAATCAAAGGACACAGGAAAAAGAATGAAAGAAAACGAGATTATGATGGCCATTTATGTGCTTTTAAAAGCAAAAGAAAAAAGAAAGAAATTAGTAATATATTTAACCCAGAAGATCTAAAATGTCATCGCAGCATGGAATCGACATAAAGCTGTTTTTCATTATTTCTTCCTCTAGTTCTCTGAGTTTGGGGTGCTCCTTGCACTTGAGTGCCCCTCAGTTCCAGCAAGTCACTGCCAGCACTGCCTGGCTGATATGGGAGCTGCTGGCTGCCAGACCTTCAGTCCCCATCCCATCCCAGCCCTCATGCTGCTTCTCTGTGTGTTCCTTTTCCTGTTCCTGCTCCCTCTCACTGGCAGAGAGGTGCAGACTCTGCTGAGAGGCTTTTCCGGGTTTCTGACCCAGAAGGGACTCTCACTCCTTAGTCTTGTATTGGAGGCCGGTCAGAGTGCTGATCGCAAGAGTTTAACTGTGTCTGAGGCTGTCCCCTCACTTCTTGTGGTGTCTTTTGCATCTTTGTTGTGGTCATGGTCTTCACTGAACAGCTGATCAGTAGAGACTTCCATAGGTCCTTGCTCCCTCCCTGTTGAGAAGAGTCTCACACACCCAGATGTGGTAGCTAAGGAGGAGTTCATTCCAAAACAAGCACAGAAATCACCTTCTCTCCTTTCCCCTCTGGATCCCTGGTGTGGGAAGCCAGCTCTGGTTTCTGTCTAATGGGGAGATGAGGGATCTGCACTCTGCCCATCTGGGTGATTTCTGGACCCCATCATGGTTCCTGCAGATCTCCTTCCCTGCATGCTTACTGCTGCCTCCACATGGAAGAAAACCCAGTGCAAAAAATGCTCACCTTCAGAGGCACCTGTCACATGCTGGGGTCCACAGGAAGCCCCTCCCTCTGAGCATCCAACAGTGCCTTCACTTGTGAGTGTGTTTGGCTTTTCCTCCTGCCATTCTTCAGTAATCTTCCAGTTATTTTTATAGTCACTACCATCTGCAATAATCACCTTTTCTATTTGAATTTTATTTTGGAGAGTTTTTTTCCTATACCTTCCATTAAATGTGCCATCATTTCTCTCATTTTTGCTTAATCTTGATGATTTATTTAATTTTATCTTGTCTCCTCCCCTGGTTCAATTATTTTTACTGATTTTTGATGCACTCTATTTTTGTAGGCCACTATGTTTCTTAATCCCATAATAAGTATTTTTTTCCTCTTCAAGAACTATGATTTTAGTATTCTGATTGTAGTGAGTTGACAGTTGGCTGTTTATTTCTTTCCTCATCCTCACATTTTTCAATATTTCTGAGACTATTTTTGCATATGACCACTCGTATGGCCATTAGAATTCTACAATTGGCTGGCCATAATCTACTATAAATACTCTAAATTTAATATGGAGATGCATTGAATTTACATGTTAATTCAGGGCAGAACTAGATAGGTTACAAAGGTCACCTTTGATATCCCTGATGGAATAAGTCTTTCCATTTATCCTGTTTAAGCATCTTTTGTTATTGGGATACATATATCTACACCTCTAGATCTTTCTTTGTAAACATTATATATACATACAAATTATACATATTCAAAATTTTTTCTTGTCCTCCCTATGCCTGGTTATTTTATAGAGTTTGTTGAAAATGTGAAATAAAATAATTTGTCTGCCACATTTTTATGTGTTTTATTTATGGCTTATGCAAAAAGTATCAACTTCATGTATCAAGCTTCACCTAATTTCTTGGTTCCTATATTAGTGTTTGGCAAATCTTTCAGACTTTGAAAGCACATGATCTTGTAGTGGTAGTTCATCTTCTCTCTCCAACTCCTTATAGATTTTCATTCTGATTTTTTTCCCACTGCTAATATGATGCATCACTACGCAGTGACCCTGGGCTTCTGTGTGTTGCTCCTCCTTTCAATGTTTTGCAATCAAATATGTCTGTTAGTTTTGGGGACCATACCTTATAACAAATGAGAGCATGTTCTTACTTTTCTAAGTTGCTCAGAATTTTTTATCAAGATATAGGCAAAATATTTCCTGGTTCCTCTTTAAGGTATTGTTTTTCCTTCACCTGTTAAATTTTAACATTTTGTTAATGATGTGGAATACTTATTACAGAGTAAAATCTTAATTGCTTGTGGTTTGCTGTTCTTTTATAAGACTGGAGTATATATTACTTTAGTACTTTGCATTTATCTTTAAGGGATTAGCTAATAACATTTCTTTGCAGTCACATCCTTGTTGAAGTGTTATGTTTACATATGCAATACAGTGTGTTTCTCACATGAAGGGATTGATAGATTTATATAAGGAAGGATGGAAGAGACAGTGGTGACATCAAATGGAAGTGAGTAATTCAAAGTAAATGGATGAATGTATACAGGAAAGGAGTAAACAGCTAATGAAACAGAGAGAATAATTTTATCATTGCTTCTTTCAAAAGTTTTAATTATATTCTTCCAAACTATAAAAAAATTTTAAATTGGAAAAATAAGAATTTATCTTTGTGTTACCTGCCCCAAAATTACAGAGCTACAGTTTTCCTCCTAGGGTTCCCCTGAAGCCCCCAAAGCCCTCTCTATAGTTCCTGGTCTGACTCACCTACTGAAATGAAATTCTCCTTTTATACACACTTTAGGCTTACTGTAAGGGGTTTCTTAAAAAAAAAAAATGTTTCTCATCAAAATAAATCAGATGAGAATTTAGCCCTGTTAATATTCTATGAAAAGGGGTTGAATGTCTAATGGAAGGTAAGATGATTATTTTAGTAAAAATTGGACTAAGTTCTTTGTCCTGAGACTTGTATTTCAACATTACAGTAGGCTAATTCATGGAGCAAGACCTAAAACTTCTGATTCAGTATCAGTTTTATTCCATCAGTGTGAAAACAATTATACTGGTTTGCTAGGGATTATGAGAAATAGTACTGTTATTCAGAGTGGATATAATCTATCTCTTTTAGACACACAGGCATTATTAAATCTTCCAAAGAGTTATGCAACATTCTAGAGTAGGTTCCACTGTGAATTCCTCATCAAAACTAACTAAACACCTCAAAGACTTACTTTGAATTTAAGTTTATATTTCATTCCTCAGTGGTATGCTTGTTTTCCTTTCTTTTAGATGCTGACATGACACTCAAAATATTGTCAGACAATATTTTAAGAAAGATAATTGTGTCATATCTGGAAAACAGGAACAAATGTAGGAAAACTTTGCTCCAGAGAGACACTGGTTCAGGAGAAGGGATGATGCAGATGTTAAGCAGCTGGTTTCCAAAGGCTCATACAGACAGGCTTGTCTTGAAACCCCAGCAGGAAGTGGATGCATCCTGGTAGCTGCCTGCACAGTAACAGCTCTGCCACTCATTACCTTCCTCAAGTCTTCGATTTCTTGAAATTGAAGTTTGGTTTATATTATTGATTATGATTTAGATCTAGACATCCTCCCCATTGCCTGAGGTTTTTTTGGGGGGGGGGTGTGAAGATAAATGGGCCATTGGGCCAGAATACTCAGCTCCACTGATGAGTTCAGTAGCAAAATGTCTTGTGAAGAGGTGGCATCTGGTTGGAGATGGGTCATTGGGGCTGTGACCTTCAAGGGTGCACTCTTTCTCCCAGGCTCCTCCCCACCCCCTCTGCTTCCTGGATGCTGTGGGTGAAGCATTCATTTTTTCTCTGCCATATCCCTTTGCTCTGATGTTTCTGTCTTGGAGCCAGACATCCATATAATAAAACCATGAGCAAAAAAAACACCTCTCATTAAAGTTGTGAATTGAGTATTTGATCCCAGTGATAGGAAAGTGACTAAGATGTTTTTCTCCACTTTAAGATTGATTTTCTTATTAGTATTTACTTGGGTTTTAGTTAATTATAACTCAAATTGAGCAACCCTAAAAATTTTCAAATCATATATTGCATAACCATTTGCATTGAAAGATCTTTAACAGACACTAATTTGTATGATATCACAATGCAAGGGATATCCTTTTACATGTAACTTGCACAAATCTTACAAATCTTAAAAAAAAACTCCCAAATCTGAAAATATTTCAGGTCCCAAGCATCTTGTGTAAGGACTTCACATTCTATAAAATGTCCCATATAAAGTATTCCATGATATTACACAAAATAAGCCTCATCTCTGAGCTTTGATCAGAATTAAAGATTTTTCTTCATGCCTACTAACGTGCCCATCATAATCCCATGTAGGAAAGCAAGCAGCAACTGCTATGCCAACTCTAAGCTGTGTGGCTTCTGTTTGACTTTGTTGATGAAGCATTTTTTTTTTGCAGAAACAGATAAGATGCCCCTATTTTACTGTCAGTTTAAAAATAGGTTATAAGGTCATTGCTTCTGCATAGAAAAATCAAGCCTAAAGAGGGGTTACAAATAAAATAGTTGAGTCAATTGAACAATTTCATTACACATATTTACCAAGACCTAATATGTATGAGGCTCTATTTTGGGTATGGAGTCTGACTTTTTGACATATAATAAAGTGTAACTTGTGAAATGTCCATCAGTGGATGATGCTGGCTGGGGAACAGTGCAGGTGACAGAGAGCCAATGTCATCATTCTGCATTACTTTTCACTCTCTGATTACTGTGATCATGACCTGAGGGCTTGACACAAGTCCTGTGTTTCCTCTGGAAAAGCCATCATCATATTTCTCTAACCTCGCCTCAGATCATAAAAGATTCTTAATTTGAACAACAACAAAAAAAAGGTAATTGTGTCCCCAGCCTCCTCTCCCTAGCAGGCAAACAAGTTGCTCAGGCAGAGGAAAAGCAGTTCTAATGATAATTGCTATGTGAGATTATGGTGCTCAGCTGGACTTTGGAGCCACTGTTTATTCCTTTCCTATTTTTGATCACCCTGCCATGTTAACCAGCTACCTGTAAAAAGTATTTCCTAATAATAATGTCAGTGAGAAAGTAAACTTTTCAAGCCATGTACTGCATAATCATTTGATGTTGAGACATCTCGCACACACACACACTATTTTGAATGATCTCATGATATAATGAGGACAATTTTACAGCCAAGGAAACAGACTTGGACAGGTTAAGGTAATGACAGGGTCAGAAGAGGAAGAACACTTTAATTTTAGTGTCCTTTCTGCCATTCTGTGTCACCCATGGCAGCAAGGTGTCAGTCTCTGTGCATTAGTCACACTCAGAGCTGTGGGAGGCAGCAGAAGGCAGTGAGCAGGAGGAAAGAGTTGCCAGTTTGACTTCAAACTCCTATCTCAGCTCTGTCTCAGCTCCCAAGTAGCTGGGACTCCAGTCCCATGACATTTAGTATCATGTAGTATACTTCACAGATTTCCATAAAGTTGGGGACGGTTTCCTTTAAAAAATCATTGGGTTGATTCCTAGGTATTTCAGTTTTTTGGATGTTATTGTGAAAGGAATTATTTGCCCTATTTCTCTCTCAGTGAGTCTGTCATTCATGTAGAGGAAAGCTATTGATTTTTGTGTGTTGACCTTGTAACCAGCTACTTGACTGAATTTGGTTTTTAAGTCTAGAAGACTTTTGGTGGAGTTCTTGGGGTCTTCTATATAGAGTATCATGTCATCTGCAAATAATGACAATTTGTATAGTATACAGTTCTTTAGAATTTCTTTTTAATATAAAAAATGTTTTAGTGGTTACTGCCACAGATTATTCTAATTTGGGTTTTTGTAAAATGAATTTAGAATGATGTGTAATTTAGTATTACTGACTTGAGACATCTTAATAAGAAATCCAAACATTTAAAAGTGGATTGAGTTGATGTTTAAAGTAGATTATTTTGCAGGGTTTATACTTACACCTGACTTATCTTCCTTACACATAGCTTCTTTGATGTTTCCTGGATTAAACTCACTAATGGTTCTCTCTCACTAATTGAAGATAAACCTCCAAATGAGGGTACATGTATTCTAAACCTCTGAAATGTGCTGCACTTTCATATAAATTTATTTCATTTTAATTTAGGATTAATAATCTGTTGATTTTCCATAATTTTAACCAAAATATCAACAGCCTTAGTCACTCAACTAGAAAATTCAATCCTAAAATTTATGTGGAACCAGAAGAGAACCAGCACAGCTGAACAAAACCTGAACAAAAAAAGAATCAAAGCAGGAGGTGATACACTCTCAGATTTCAAAGCTGGAGTAATACAAAGTGTATGGTACTGGGTCAAAGCTAGACATGCTGATCAATGGGATACGATACAAGGCAGAAACAGCCCCATGAAGTTTTAGTCATCTGGTCTTGGAAAAGGGGAATAAAAAACAAACCCTGGAGAAAAGTATCTTCTTTACCAAAGGATGCTGTTAAAACTGGTTATCCAATGCAGAAGAATGGATGTAAACCCATATCTCCCACCCTGTGTTAAATCAAATAACAATGGATCAAAACTTAGATATACAAAGAGAAACACTGAATCTGCTAAAATACAAAATAGGTAAAATTCTTGAAGATACAGACACAGGCAAAGACTTTGTGAACAGACTCTCAATTGCACAAGAAATAATTCTAAGAATCAGCAATTGGGATTGTGTGATCATTATGTACAGTAAACATGTACTAACAAAAAAAGAAGCATCTGTACAGCAAAGGAAACAACAGAGTGAAGGGATAGTTTTCAAAAAGAAAAAAATATTGCAGTTACTCCTTGGACAGAAGACTGATTTCTACAATATACAAGAAAAAATAGAATATTAGAACCTCCTAAAACAAAAATGGAAAACTAAAATGAATAGACATTTTTAGTGCACTTTTACATGAAATATCTCTGTATTTTGAACATTTGAGAAAGCCGAATCAAAATAGCACTGCAATTCAATCTTACTCCAGTAAGAAAGGCTGGCATCATAAGCTCAAAAGAGAGAGGTAACAAAAAGGAACAAAAGCTGATGAGGTTGTGGGGATACAGGAACACTTCTAAACTGACTGTAAGAATATAACATGCACTATGTTATAACTACTATAAAAAATCAGTATGAAAGTCCCTAAAAATACTAAAAATGGGAAATGCATTTGGCACAGCTATATGACTCCTAAATGTCTTCCTTACAGAGTTAAATTAATCATATTACAGTAATATATACATATTCATGATTTTAGCAGCACAATTCACAATAGCAAGATTATAGAAGTGGCCCCTATTTCACGGAACAAGTGAATGGTAATAATATGTGCTATGTACACACAATGGAGTATTAATCATAAATAACTACAAATATGAGTCATTTTAAACAAAATGTAGGCACCTTGATTTCATGAATCCAAGTGAAGTAAATCAGACACAAAAGACCACGTGGTCTTTCTTACACAAGAAACCCAAGGGCCAGGGATTTAGCCCCATGGTTTCACTGCCTGCCACACAAAAAACCCAAAATATATGCAATATATGAGAAAATAAAGAGAGATAGTAGGAAATGGAGAGGTAAACTGGATATAGCAAATGGATCTAGAGAAAGGGAGAGAGGTGAGGGTGAAGGGGAAAGTACAGTAAAAATGATGAAGATGATATCTGTCAATTCCCCAAACTGAACATAAATATAATGCATTACAAACATTTATTAATAAAAATTTTAAAAGACGCATACATACTGAAATAAAAGAAATTTCAGAGTAAAGTTTGACATTGGTAATTAAAGAACCCCTATTTTTTTCACCTTTAAATATTCTCGTGCACAAGTAGCTTCCTGGTCAATGACATTTATAGCTAAGTGGATGCACCTTGAGGCAATACTCTTAAGTGAAATAAATAGGACACAGATGTGTAAATACCGAATAGTTTCTCTGGTGTGAGAAACTGAAATTGTAAATAAGGACTAAATGTCTAATAGGTAATGTGAAATAGGAAGAAAAGGGGCAAAGGGGAAGGAAGTGGGAGGGCTAGGGGAAAGGATAGAAGGGAATGGGATTAATATGAGAAAATGGAAAAATAGGAACAAAATTTTTGTAAATAGGGAGGAATGGAGGGGTTGAAGGGAGGGCTGGGCAAGGGTGAAAAACAAGAACCAAGAGAGACTATGTAAAGGTGCAAATTTCCAATGATGAATGTCATTATATTGTATACCTAAAATGTACCAATGATTAGAATGAATAATCGATAATGTAAAATAGGAATAAAAGGTCCAAAGGGGTAGGGGTAGTGGGAGGCACAGGGGAAAGGAAAGAAAGGAAAGGAAAAAATGATGAGAAATGGAAAAAATGGAAATAAAGTCTTTGTAAATAGGGAAGGGTGGAGGGTGTGAAGGGAGGGCTAGGAATGGGGAAAAAATAAGAACCAAGATGCATTATATAAAGGTACAATTCCCAATGAGAAATGTAATTGTGTTGTACACCTACAATGTACCAATAAAAGAATTTAATACAAAAAAATTGTATTTCTCTTACCACATCTCTGCAATTTCAGCAAGAATGCAATAGTTTGTCCTTGCAATTTTTAAATTTTTCTTACATTTTCAGATTTGATCAAGGACTAGCTCAAGTTCACTTCCTATAAATGGTCCCTCTGTTACTGAAGAGTGTATGAATCCCTACCTTCTTTTTGCAGGCCTGGGGATTTTACTCAGAGCCTGCCAAGTGCTCAGGCAAGTGCTTTAACCCTGAGCAACATCCTCCGGCCATAATACGGATCCTTCAGTTGTGAAGCATAGGTTTCTATGTATCCCATAAACTGGACTGGGTGTTTTTCTTTGGAAGTATTCTACTAATACACTGATATCATGTTTCATTTGAAAATGTAAAGTTATCATTTTCACTGGTGAGGCTCTGAATTTTCTTTTTTGAGTGCAGTGACAGAGATAGAGCCCAGCAGTTGAACTACAAACACAGCACTTTGATTTTTATTCTGAGACAGGCTCTTAACTTGCCTGAACTGGACTTAAACTCACAGTCCTGCTGCCCCAGGATCCAAAGTGTGTGGAATTACAGGCATTTGCCACCACACGAGGATAAGGCTATTCATTTTTGAGGTGTTATAACATAGAAGAGCAAAGATAGTATTTCATATGATAATTTCAAATTACATGCTTGTAAAAATATTATGTGCAATTTTCTCATTATTGCTAATCATAGATTTTATTCAATTTATTTGACATTATTAACAATAATATAGATTTATTTTGATTGTTTTTGGCCTAATATACATATTTACTGAAATAACTTTGTGTTTTTCCAGATTTATTTTAGTTTATACATGTATTTGCAAAGTTAAATATGTTTCGTCAGTTTAGGTGAGAAAATGACATTCTATTAATTGTATCAGGACATGGGTACAATACATGATAATTACATTCATCTCGGGGAGCTGTTACATATGCACATCACAGTGATACATTATAATTGCCCCAACCCTCCCCTGCCTCCAAACCTGGCCCATCTCCATATCACCTCCCCTTCTCCACAAAGTCTATGTTCAGGATTCCTGTCTATCTTTTCTTTTGCTCATCAGTTCACTTATATTTTAGATTTATCATAACAGAAAAACCATGAGATACTTAACCTTCTGTGACTGATTTGGTTTACTAAATATTATGACCTCGAGTGGCATTTGTTTTCTTACAAATGATTCTTTATTCTTCTACGTGAATGAATTCTACTCCATTGTGTATGTGACAAATATATTACATAACATATAGTTTTACATATACTTTTATTTAAATATGTATATATAATAATGCTAATTATATTGATACATGATATAATTTAAAAGCATTTAGATCTACATATATATAATGTATAAACATAAGGTATAATTTTAAAGTATTTCAATGGATATTTGAAGATATGCACAAAAGTGCACCAAGATTTTGGTAGCCGTGAACCCAATCATTTCATTTCTCAGAATTCATTTTGTTTTTTAATTTTTATTAGTACATGTTTGCAGTATATGCAGTTTACAGTCATCTTAGGGAGTCAGTACATGTACTTAATACAGCTTGGTTCTTTTTTATTACCCTACCATCCCTGCCTTCAAGTGTGGGCAGAGTCCATAGCACCCTTGCGGTCCTAAAAAAGGACACAATCATCACTGCTTTTGATTACATCTTCCTTTCTCACGGGAGCAAAAGTCATCTTCTAGGATCTTCTGCTATGATACTTCTCATGACGATATGGGTTTAATGAGAAATTTCTCTTTTCTCATCATTGGTAAAAAGAAGAAAGCTGGAGAGCACTCCTGCATTTTCCAGCAGAGTAAATATTGTAGACAATGGTTATACAGGGAGACCCACAGCCTCAAATCTCTTGATTTTATGGGCATTGAAACTATTGTATGATACTATAATGCTAGTTATGGGTCAGTTTACATTTGCCAAAATCCAAATAATATATAACACAAAAATTGAACTCTAAGGTGAACCGTTGATTTTATTAGGATAAATGTATGATGTTGATATATGAATTGTGACATAGAAGTAAATGTAATGGTGAAGAGGAAGAGTGGATTTTTTGGATGATATCTTTAATTTGTGTAAACTTAAATTGTTCTTAATATACATTCTGTTCATTATAAGAAAAAACATAATTCCCAAGTAGGTAGTCCCAGGCCGTGTTACAAATTGTAAGGGGTCATAGTGAAAAAATACAAATTGAGTTTCAAAATTTTGTATGAATATATAGCTCAATAATAATATTTATATTTAGTAAATATCAAGATAAAGTAGGGGCTGGGATGGGCCTATAGCACTGCACTTTAATGCATTTTCCTGTCTCTTGAATAATCAGTGATGTTGAACATTTTTTTATATGTTTATTTGCCATTTCTACTTCTTTGTCTGAGAAATGTCTGTTCATTTTAAATGCCCATTTTTGGATTGGGTCTTTAAATTTGGGAGGTCTGATTTTTTTAAGTTCTTTATAGATTCAGGATAGTAGACCTTTGTCTGCAGGACCACTGGTGAAAATTTTTTCCCATATTGTGGGTTGTCTCTTCACACTGCTGGTGGTTTCTCTTGCTGTGCAGAAGCCTTTTAATTAGAAATTGATTGTTTGTGCTGGTTCACGGGCAACTGAGGTTTGTTCATAAAATCTTTTCCTACACTGATGTCTTCAAGGGTTCTACCTAACCTCTGTTCCAACTGGTTCAGAATTTCTATTTTAATATTTATATCTTTAATCCATTTTGATTTTAGTTTAGTGCATGGTGAGAGATATAGGTATAGTTTTAGTCTTTGGCAAGTTGAGACCCAATTTCTCCAGCACCATTTATTAAGGAGGCTATCTTTCCTCTAAGGAGAGTGTTTGGCTCCTTTGTCAAAAATGACATGGCTGAGTGTGTCTGGAGTTGTTTCTGCATTTGCATTTTCCTGTCATGTACAAGGTCCAAGGTTTGATCTCTAGCACCACAAAAAGATGTGCCTACATGGATATGGATTGTGCATTGGAAGATGCACCCACTATACACAGACACATGAGAGTACATCAGAGCAGGCATTTCTATGTTCCCAGATAGCCCACAAGTCTGACCTCCTCTGGGCCAGACTATTATTGTGAAATGAATTACAATTCAGGGTTATGTTGCTGGCTGGAGAGTGATGTCAGTTCCTGGATTCCTCTGGTCAGTTAGCATCACTTCTGTGGCCTCATGTGGGGACATGAGGAGAGACAAATCCTGGGCAGAGGATGATTTTCCTGCTACAACCTAACACTTGATGTGGAGTGGCCTAAGGCTTGCTGACCTCATCTCCACTTCCTTTTATGACCTGCTCTTGCAAAAGAAAAATTTGAGATATTCTTATTTGAGAGCAGGGCTGACAAAGGACAGAAGCCATTTGAAAACTGCATCAGATCTAAATTCACACAGTTCAAATATTTGGTTTTACATCAAGTCACCCTCAATACTATATTTGTTCACTCACATGACTCTATTAAAGGAGAACTTAAACTCACACAAAAAATAGTTTTTGTTTTGAGTTTCTTTCTTTTTGATAATCATGATAAAAAGGAAAAAAAACAGAATAGCAAAAAGGTAGCTTTTTGTTTACACAGTCTACCGTGCTTGAAATATTTTACAAAGACACATACAACGCTAAAGACATGTTGATATATAGAAATAGAATTAGTTGAAATAAAACCAATTAACGTGGTCACAAGTTTCATAGTTATTAAGATTATTGTGGATGCTTGTCACAATGTGGTTTTGACTCCTGCCAATTTTCCAGGCTTTTCCTCTGGGCTTTCTTCATTCAGCCTGACCTGATACCTCCTGAAGACCCCTGTAGTCATGTTCCAGTACCCATCTGCTCAGTATATGATGCAGGACTAAGAAATAAATACACTAAGAGACAGAACTAAGAGAGAGAAAGCAGGGTGCCAGGATGACCAAGGTCAGTGCAACTGACAAAGGTGCTGGCCAGTCCCAGGCACTGATTTTTATTGGCAATCAATTGGGATAAAGGTAAGCTACACTCAGTTTCTATGGTAAGCAATGGAAACAAGGCTCATAGAGGACAAGACAAAGCATTCTCGAATTAGGAACAAAATACACAATATGTGTGGTTGTAATTAGAACATTGTCCTTCTAGTCAGAAGGTATTAGTTGGGGGAACAGAATTTGGGTGACAGTTACTCTGATCTTGGCACATGGGCTTTGGCCAAACTCAGTTCTCAAAACAAGCCAATTGGGTTAGCTCTTCACAGCCTGCTTTGGGGCATAATCCATATTACAGTACTCTGAAGTATCAATCTTACATGATTTACTTTTCACATGCCTTGATTTCTTAAATGCCATGTGATAATGGGTGGCTTTGTCTTTAATGCAAATTATTGTGTTATTTAGCATTTGGTAATTGGCAAAATGATGTTTTCTTTCTAAAATTTACAGTGGGTTTGAACTCTCAGAAACCATAGATAATAGGAGTGAATAAATTGGTTTGTTCCAAATCAGAACTTTTCAGGGAGTCACTGGAAATACAATACATTCTTTCTCACAAAAGGCAGGTAGACTTTTTTTTGCGGGGGGGAGGTTAAAACAAAGAAGAACATGAAGAAAAGAGGTATCATTTTATTTTCATTTGATTTAACTTGAAGATTATTTCCCAATCACATTGTTCTTCACACATGACGTGAGGTCCATGCTGAGGACAAAGAAAATGGCACAGGGCTGAGAGTTCCCAACACAGTTGCTGATGAATAAATCAGAGATGCTCAGGAGCTGCCTTCTGCAAATGTTAGCAGTGAGAAAACCCATCAGTAAGCTGCTAATAAATAATGTAGAATGAGGGTCACAAAATTTTATATATATAGGGCCAGACAGTAAATATTTAAGTTTTCAAGATCATGTGACCTCTTTTGCATCTGGTTCCTCTACAGTTGAACTGGAAATACAGCCACAGAAAATGAGCATATAGATTGAGACCAGCCTGGACATCATAGTGAAAACCCACTTCAGGAAAAGAAAAAATAGTGTGATGTCTTTTCAGCAGATGATGTTACCCTTCTGTGGGGGATCCTTGAGGACATAGGACATCATATATCACAGAAAACCCATTACACTGCCAATCTTCAGAGTAGAAATTGAAAATGCATATCCAGCAATCTCAGTGACCAAGGGTATCCAAGCAGCATTTCACCATGCTAATAAATGTTTGGAAGCTCATGTCCACCACTTTGAGCACCTCTTGTAATAGTAGAGGCCAAAGGTAACTTGTATTAATCTCATGATGTCTCAATAAATGTAGTATTAAAATATTTATATATGTTTTTCTTTTCCTACAATGTGCACACATTTATAGTGGACTCTGTATATCATATATATATATATATATATATATATATATATATGATACATATGGTTTGATAAAACTATAATGAATTCTTACATTTAAAAAATTACTGTAAAAGCTACTTTGCTTTAATTTTCCCCAAACATTCCACCACACTTTATACACTCATCCTATTTTCCTTACTTCTTTCTGAAAGAGTCCAGGAAGGCCTATTTTATGAATGTCTTTACTTGTATTGACCTGGCTACCTCAATGACCTGAAGTGATTCAAAATGTTTACCTTTCATGATTATTTTTCCTTTGAGTAAGAGCCGGAATTGAAATGGTGCCGTTTGGTGAGTAAGATGGATTAAGACACAGAGTAATGTTCTATGAGCCTGCATTTCCATTGGACAGCACTAAGCAGTAATATTCATTTCATTTTTTATCACATATTTTAAAGACACTCAGAACAGAGAACTTCCAGAATTGTTCAGAAAGTGAAAGAATCAAGGTATGTGTGTTTGAAGGAAGAGAAAGTATTTTAGGTGGATTAACGGTAATGTGTCTGTTATGGTAAAAAAATTGTTTTAATTTGAACATTCTCTGCATAATGCAATCACACCTCATATACATAAGGAGTAACTGGAGTGAGCAGGAGAGTAAAAATGGAGATATGGTGGTGGTTTCCTTGTGGTGACAAAAATGAGTCACGTGCTGTAATTGTGGGAACCATCTAGAAGACAACATTCCAGGATGAACAGGTCTTGTGTGTATTGTGGGAATGGAACATGTTTAGAAATTTGACCTTCAGAAAAACACACACCTAAATTCATAATATAGCCACGTCACAATTTATACACAAATTTTAGTTTATTACTAAAAATGAGAGAAAAACAGGTGTCTTCATTTAGAATTAGATAGCTAATGCCTAAGATAAACTTTATGTTGAATCAAATGTTTTTTCTGTTTATGACTTTATTCATAATTAACACAATAACATCTTTTATTTTCAGATAACAGGGTTAAATAAATCAGTAATCTTATTATTACAATACATCATCATCATTTACATGTTAAGTGTATTTAATAAGTAACCCTATTTGAATTCATGTTCATTAGGAGTAATGATAGTTTTCCTTGTTCTGCCTTTGGGTTTTATTTTGTGGTACCGGGGATCGAACTGGGGACCTTGAGCTTGCGAGGCAGGTGTTGGAACCACTGAGCTAAATCCCCGGACCTAACTAACCCTATTTGAACAGTAGCTTAGAAGTGCCTCACATACACTTCTAAGTGCAGTGGGGGATATTGCTGCTCACAGGGATTATTAATAAAGGCCAGGATTGAAGTACTACTTCCCAAATGTCTCATGAAGGAGATTACCTTAAGTTGGTGTTGACATGGCTTTGATTATATTCAACTGGCAGATACAATTGGTTTAATTCAGAACTGGTCTAAGGCATAAGTGCACAGATTAATGGCTTCAGCTGGTGTGCAGAAGGAGAATGCAACTGCCACTGGCCATGGCCGAGACTAACCCAGGTTAATGGCTCTGTGGGGCCCGTATTAGCTGAGAGTATCTACAGCTGAAAAGCCCATGGTTCTTGCTCAACCTGTATAAGAAGTTAATTTTAATATAAGGGAAAGAACAAGTTCCCATTAACCTAAGATTCACTTCTTGCAAGAAAGCTTTGTTCAAGCAGAGAAAGACCCAACCGAAAAAGAGAACTATAGGCCAATCTCACTAATGAACATAGATGCAAAAATTCTTAGTAAGATACTGGCAAATAGACTGTAGAAGATCATACACCCTGACCAAGTGGGATTCATCCCAGGGATTCAGGGATGGTTCAACATATGCAAATCAATCAATGTAATACAGTATATCAATAGAGCCAAGAACAAAAGCCATATGATCATCTCAATAGATGCAGAAAAAGCATTTGGAAAATCCAACATGCATTTATTGATAAAAACCCTACAAAAAATTGGAATAGACAGTCTCTACATCAATCTGATCAAAGCCATCCATGAAAAACCACAGCCAAAATCATACTAAATGGTCAAAAACTGAAATCCTTCACACTAAAATCAGGAAAAAGACAAGGATGTCCACTATCACCACTCCTCTTCAATATAGTTTTAGAAACATTAGCCATGGCAATTGGGCAAGAGAAAGAAATAAAAGGAATAAAGATAGGAAACGAAGAAGTCAAATTGTCATTACTTGAAGATGACATGATTCTCTATATAGAAGACGACAAGAACTCCACCAATAATCTTCTAGACTTAATAACCAAATTCAGTCAAGTAGCTGGTTACAAGGTCAACAAACAAACATCAATAGCTTACCTCTACACAAATGACAGACTCACTGAGAGAGAAATAGGGCAAATAATTCCTTTCACAATAGCATCCAAAAAACTGAAATACCTAGGAATCAACCTAACGAAACAAATCAAAGACCTCTTCTCTGAAAACTATAGCACTCTGAAAAGAGAGGTTGAAGATGATATCAGAAAATGGACAGACATCCCCTGCTCCTGGGTAGGAAGGATTAATACAATGAAAATGGCCATACTTCCAAAACTGCTATATAGATTCAATGCAATTCCAATTGAGATCCCAGCAGCATACTTCACAGACCTTGAGAAAACAATACAAAAATTCATTTGGAGCAAGAAGAGACCCAGAATAGCAAAAGCAATTCTAGGTAACAGAGACATGGCAGGCGGTATCACAATCTCCAACTTCCAACTCTACTACAAAGCTACTGTGGTAAAACAGCATGGTATTGGCAAAGAAACAGACCTGATGACCTGTGAAACAGATCAGAAGATGCAGAAACAACGCCAGACACACTCAGCCATCTCATCTTCTATAAAGAAGCCAAATACCCTCACTGGATGAAAGATAGCCTCTTTAATAAATGGTGCTGGAAAACTTGAGTTTCAACTTGCCAATGATTAAAACTAGACCTATATCTCTTCCCATGCACTAAACTAAAATCAAAATGGATTAAAGATCTAAATATTAAAATAGAAACTCTGAACCAGTTGGAACAGAGGTTAGGTAGAACTCTTGAAGACATCAGTGTAGGAAAATATTTTATGAACAAAACTTCAGTTGTCCCTGAACTAGCACAATCAACAAGTGGGATCTCTTCTTATTAAAAAGCTTCTGCACAGCAAGAGAAACCACCAGCAGTGTGAAGAGACAACCCACAATGTGGGAAAAAATCTTCACCTGCTTTTCCTCAGACAAAGGTCCACTATCTCGAATCTATAAAGAACTTAAAAAGAACAGATCTCCCAAATTTAAAGACCCAATCCAAAAATGGGCGTCTGAAATGAACAGACATTTCTCAGACAAAGAAGTAGAAATAGCAAATAAATCCATGAAAAAATGTTCAACATCACTAGTCATTCGAGAGATGCAAATGAAACAATGCTGTATAACACCTCACTCCAGAAATCATGGCTGCTATCATGAAATTAACCAATAACCAATGCTGGCTGGGCTGTCGGGAAAGAGGAACCTTGCTCCATTGCTGGTGGCAGTGTAGACTGGTGCAAGCACTGTGGAAATCAGTATGGAGATACCTCAAAGAACTAGGACTGGAAGACCTATTTGACCCTGCTATTCCACTGCTAGGGATCTTGCCCAAAGAATTAAAAGAATCCTACCACAGTGATATATGTGCACCCATGTTCATGTCAGCACAGTTTGTAATAGCTAAAAGTTGGAAACAGCCCAAATGCCCACAAACTGGAGACTGGATAAAGAAAATGTGGGGCTTTTTTATAAAATGGAGTACTACTCAGCCATAAAAAATTAGAAATTAGAGACATTTATTGCTAAATGGATGCACACTGAGATGATACTCTTAAGTGAAATAAATAGGACATACATGTAAATACCAAATAGTTTCTCTGGTGTGAGAAACTGAAAGTGTAAATAAGGACTAAAAAGTATAATAGGTAATGTGAACTAGGAAGAAAAGGGGCAAAGGGGAAGGGGAAGTGGGAGGGGTAGGGGAAAGGAAAGAAGGTAATGGAAGTAATATGAGAAAATGAAAACCTGGAAACAATGTCTTTGTAAATAGGCAGGGATGGAGGGGTTGAAGGGAGGGCAGGGGAAGTGGGAAACAATAAGAACCAAGAGAGATTATGTAAAGGTGCAAATTTCCAATGATGAATGTCATTATATTTTATACCTAAAATGTAACAATAAAAGGATATACAGTTTTTTAAAAAAGAATGCTTTGTTCTGTTTTTGCTAGGCCTCACCCATGTCAGTACTTCTGATAATCACTCCACATCCCTGACCATATGCTCACCCCTGGTGCTTTGTGCTCAATAAAGTACTGGCAAGTCTGAAGGTTCGGGATCTTTGCTCACTATAAGCTCTGACCTCCTGGGCCTCATTTCTTCTACTATTTATCTTTGTCTTCTTTCCCCATAGCATAACTAATTGGGGGTCAGAGGCTTTGTTGGGGGTCCCCAATACATCAGGTGAAGCCAAGGAAATTTCTCCAGACTCCTTCTTTCTATACTTTGTGGTCCTTGCTGCTACTCAGGATCATGGGACACATGGGACAGCACTGGCACTGTGTCCTGGCTACACTGTGACTTTGCTGGGTAACAGATTTTGGAGAGAGGCTCATGCCATAAGAGTGTCAATTACTCCAAAATGATCCACCTAACCTTCCATGGAGTCTACTGGCCTGGGTAGGAATTGTCACAGAGAGTGGCAGAGGATCAGATACATGGCAGGATGGATGCATCAACATTGTCTGAATGTCTTACCAGCAAGAACTAATGTGACTAAAGTTAATAATCTTCTGAGAAACAGTGGAGCATGTGAGGCTCTGAGATTCTAGAATCAGTGAGAGGAAAAAGTGCTTTTATATCCAACCAAAAGTAAAGAAATTTTTTAAAACATAAAATATTGACAGGCAAGTGTGAGAAAGGAAATACAAACCCAGTTACCAAAACAAAGTTTAATCAGCATATTTAAGGCACACTAATTCACGAAGGGGAAAAACATAAGGAAATACATCAGAAATATAATGATCTGCAAACAAAAGTTACCATATAAGTAATAAAAGTGATTGAGAACAACATGTGGAACCCAAAATAAAAGCAAGTAATATAATCAAACTTAAGCAAAAATATAAGGATTTATTGCAGAATTTACAAACAAGAAATTTCCAGAATAAAATTCAAAGTGAAAGGTGATACAGATATTAGTAACATTAAGATTATTATAGAAAAAAGAGTCAGTTGATTATTGAATTAAACCCCAATTTTTAATCTAATAACTACGTGAAAAAATTATGCAGAATTGCCTTAGAGGCACTATGTATTTCAGGAAGCACATTTTTTTTTTTTGTAACTAATAAGGTTGCTTTTTGACAGAATGTGTTTCATCTCTCAACCAATGCAGAGAATTTCTTTCTGGTCTAAACAAAGTAATGTAGCACTTAGGGGCAAAGATGCACTCCAGCCCTGCACTGGAGGCCAAGATGGAGAAGACCTCCATGGCCACCATGACCTTCCCCTTGGTGCTATGGTACACAGGGAGGAATGTGATCCACACACTGCAGAACACCAGCATGCTGAAGGTCAGGAACTTAGCTCCATTGAATGTGTCAGGCAGGTTCCTGGCCAGGAAAGCCACAGTGAAGCTCACCAGGGCCAGGGAGCCCAGGTATCCCAGGACACAGTAGAAGGCAGTGAGTGAGCCCTTGTTGCACACGATGATGATGTGGCCACATTCAGATTGGGCATCTGTGTCAATGTAGGGTGGATTTGTTCTCATCCAGACTCCACAGAGAGTGAGTTGGATGAGGGAGCAGATGGGGATGACGTAGTTAGGTGCTCCTGATACCAGCAACTGCCTCATCCTTCTGCCTGGAGCAGTGACCTTAAAGGCCAGCACCACAGTGACAGTTTTGGCCAAGACAGTGGAAACAGCCACAGTGAACACAACTCCAAATATAGTCTGCTGGAGGATGCTGGTGGCTGTGTTGGCCCAGCCAGTGAAGAGTAAGGAGCAAAGGAAACAGAAGGTGAGGGAGATGAGGAGGGTGTAACTGAGAGCCCTGTTGTTGGCCTTGACAGTGGGAATGTCTCTGTGCTTCACAAGGAGCCCAAGAACAGCAGCTGTGAGAACGGTGAGACTCAGGGCAGTGTTAGCCATAGCCTTCCCCATGGGGTCTTCATAAGCCAGATAAGTGTCAGACTTTTGGAGACAGTGGTTTTGCTGAATTGTGGCATACTGATCATCAGGACACATCATACACTGCTCCATATCTACTGACAATGTGAAATTGTTATTAGTTCAAGTTCCTTATTTCTCTCCCATTCACTCACACATTCACAGACTTTCACAGGATTTCTTGAGCCAAATTGTCCTTTTTCTGTTTCTATTTTATTTTTGTTTTTCATTTAAATTTTTTTCTTCCATTTTAGGTCAGATTATTGAATTCAGTACCTTTGTACTGAGCTACTTCACTACTCCTTTAACTTTTTTTTTTAAATATTGAAATACAGTCTTGTTAAACTTACTGACATTGCCAAGGCTGCACTCAAATTTATGATCCTTTTGCCTCAGCCTCCCAGAGTGCTGGACTTCCAGGTCTACACTGCCATGTCCAGCTTTTCATTTGATTTTCTAGACACCAAGGAAAGGAATGTTATATTTACAGTATCTTTCAATTGATACTGGGCTTTTCTTTACACTTGTCCACTTCCACAAAACATTAAAATATCTGCCTATCAATAGAAAACCTTTAAAAGTCATGCTTTATAGATTTATTCATTGAACAAATGCTGGAGAAACCTAAATAATTGACTAAATTCTAAGGATATGATAAATATTAAAATGTCCATTAGAATATCATCTCTCACCCCATGAAAGCTTGTTGTTTTCATGAAAACATCTGTTTGAATTTGCTTAACAATTGGATTGAATCTGTAGAATCAATTGTAAAATACTGACATTTTCCCATTGGTGACCATTTCCATCCAAGAATTTTCTTCAATCAATTACTTCAATTTCATTGTTGGAAAAACTTTCTATACTTAAATGTTGCATCTTTCAGAACCCTTATTAGTTTTATCTCTATCTACTTAATACTTTAAGATTTATTAAGTGTTAATTTACACAATATTATCTATGAGTGGTTGATAACTGAGCTGCAGAGATAGGTTATTTTTCACCTTAAATTATGTTCCATCAACACTAAATTCAATCATTAATTTACATGGGTTTTATTCTTACACCCTAACAGCATAAGATAATTACTTCAGATGTATTCTTCTTTCCCAGTACATGATTACTTTTATATGTGTTTCTGAGTGTATTTTATCATCAGGGACAAGTAGCATAATGTCTCATAGAAGAGGTCATAAGGAAAATTCTACTCTGATTTTTGCTTTAGAAATTTAACCACAAAATGTGTGGTTTACTTTAGGTTTGTATAAATGTCATTTATGGATGTAAATAGTTTCTTCCTATTCTTAATTTATTAAATGTTTGTAAGTCAAGGAAGGGATTTCACTTTTAGTATATTTTTCTTCATTAATTGATATTATTTCTCTTTTCACAGAAGTAGTGCACTAAATTATATATCATAGACTGAATTTGGTCATGGATTCCCTCCTTAGAATATAAGTCTAAATTTGGAATAGAATAGGCCAATTTAGTTCCCCAAGGAAAGTGGCCTGTAAACTTAACATCTTGTAATGACACTGTCAGCTATGGATAACGTAATGCAGCTTTTCTCTCTCTTTCTAAAAATATTAATTTGTACATGTTTACAGTACATAATGAATATATTCACTGTAGGAAATCAGTACTTGTACTTAACACATCTTAATTCATTTTCCTCCCCCCTCCCCTCCCTTTTTATTGTGTTAGCATCTGATTCATTTTTTTATTTTATAAATTCTTACATAGTTAATTATACACACTGACAAACAGACTAATAAGCCAAAAACCACATAAGACATATAAGGCAATTATACTAAATCAAGGAACACTTATTGATACACTATCCATGTTGGATTACAATAACTCTATTTCTCTCTCTTTTTTCCTCTTCATTGTCTTTTATTTGTTTTTTTACATGTTTAGTTTTTCATAGAAGAGAAACTATACAATATTTATGGTTGTGTGTCAGACTTACTTCACTTAACATTATGATCCCAATCTGCATCCATTTTTCTACAAATGACTCATGTTTATCCTTCTTTATGAGAGAGCACTACTCCATTGTGCATAAGTACCACATTTTCTTTAGCTTTCCTCTTAACAAAAATTATTGTCCCATTTTTCATTTTCTCTGAAGGAGTTTAAGTAAATCATTATTGGCATGCTTTTGAATTCATTGATATTTCACCACTGGTACATTTTTTCACTTTTGAAATCTCACAGCATTTATTTTCATTATATTTTATTAGTGCCTATTAATTTTACAAAATATTGAGTTTCCACGTGGTATTTTTCTTCGTGTGCATAATATATTTTGTCTCTGCCTTATCCTCTCTTACATCACATCCCATTTTCTCTTTTCTAATAACAGCCCCTCTTCCACTTTCATGCCATCTGTTTGGATTACACATATCAGGGAGAGTCTTCATGAGTCTGGATTATTTCACTGAACATGAGGATTTCCAGTTTCATTATTTTCCTGAAAATGACAAATTGCATCTTTCTTTATGACTGAATACTTCAGTATTCATATATACTGTCTTCTTCATCTACACACCTACCAATGGCAACTTAGGCAGGTTTAATATTTTGCCTATTATACATAGTGCAAAGTGAGCATATACAGGAAGGTATCTCAGTAGAATGGAGAGTAATTCCTTCATGTATATACTATGATTAGTGTAACTGGGTATATGGTAGATAAGGTATTTTTTATTTTAATACTTAATACAAATAAAAGTTTTGGGATATATTAAGCTAAGGTCTCATATTTGTTAGTAGACGACATTTTGTCATCATACAATCTGACCAAGTGGGAATTCATCTCAGGGATGGAGGGATGGTTCAAATGCAAATCAATCAATGTAATACACTACATCAATAGAGCCAGGGACAAAAACCATATGATCATCTCAATAGATGCAGAAAAAGCATTTGACAAAACTCAACACACATTTATGGTAAAAACCTAACTAAAAATCGCAATAGATGGTCTCTACCTCAAATTGATAAAAGCCATCTAT
>NW_004624948.1:805026-876103 GCF_000247695.1 Heterocephalus glaber | reverse complement strand
CAGAAGCAGAGGTCTGTGTAATCATATCCAGCTGGACAGGTGTGGGAGACCAGATAGGAAGACTGAGGCCTAATTGGCCCCCTAGGTGAGCACTAAGAAGAAAGGCGGCATGCAAGCGTGCTGACATACTGCAGGGAAAAGTAAAAACATCTTCGATCTTGTTTACCTAAACAAGTACCATGAAGGGTAGGAGACAGATGACTCCTTTGTAATTCTGATTGCTTGTGCCCATGTCTGAGTGAATAAAGCCACAGTGCACCAGTTACTCAGGGCTCTTCTGTCACAGGGAGACAAGAGCCCCCTGGGCCTCCACATTTTAACCTGATTATGTGTCTCTTCACTTTTCATTCTTGTCACCCCTTGGTCAGGTTTGAGCCCATAGGCTGGTTCCTACAGACAGGTTACTACTTGACAACTACAAGAGAAATCCAGAGGCAAACTGAGGTCAAAAGCAGAGAGAAAATGAGGGGCCCCCAGGAAAACAGGGAACATGCATACATAGAGCATAAAGAAGGCATGCTGAAGGGGAAAATTGAGGATGTAGTGTAGGTAAAATGACTTTGGGTCATTTTGGATATAATTTCAGAACCTTTCTGTTGCTTAAAAAGTTCATATTCTAGAAGCCAGCTGGAGTGGTACATGCCTATAATCCCAGCACTCAGGGGGCTGAAGCAGGATTGCCATGAGTTCCAAGCCAGTCTGGGCTACATAGTTCAAGGCCAATCTGAACCACAGACCAAGACCTTGTCTCAAAAAAAAAGTTTATATTCTAGTGTTAATTGATAGCAGACCCTTAAACAAATAACAAAAGGGCCATAAAAGGAAAGAAAAAAATTCTCTCTTCTGATCTATGTCTCACAGACACAATTCCTCTCCACTAAAGTGCTAAATATTATCAATTTCTTGAATATCCTCCTAGACATATTTCATGCATATAGAAGCAAATACATGCATACTGGTGTTCTTTCTCTCTTCTTTTGTTACTGAATTTTCTGTACATTAGCTTTTTCACCAACAAAATATCTTGAGGATCTTTCAGCATACATACATAAATAGTAGCCTCATTTTTTATGCTTGTATGCTACTCCATTACATAGATATGCCATGCCTTACTTCACTAACTCCTTACTGATAAATATTTAGATTTCCAGTCTTCTACTTTTACAAACAAGGCTGCAACATGTTATTCTCTGTATGTGAATAAGTTGTAGAATAAATTCCTAGAGCTGGTTTAATAAATTGAAGCATAAAGATAATCATACATTTGAAGGATATTTCCAAGTAATCCTTCATAAGGTTGTGCAAATTTATTTTCCCATTAGGAATGTATGAAAATGCCTCTCTCTTCACATTTTGTTTGTTAATTTGTTTCATTTTGTTTTGTTTTGTTTTTACAGAATTGGGATTGAACCCAGGAGAACTCTAGCACTGTGCTAAACTCCCAGCCCTTTTTATTTTTTTATTTTGAGATATCTCACTAAATGGCGCAGGCTGGCCTTGAACTTGCAATTCTCCTGCCTTAGTCTCCTGAGCAATTGGGATTACACACATGTATCACCACTTACCCAGCTTTTGTTCAACTTTTGCCAAGAGATTGTTGATTTTTTAACATTGTCAATCTAATACATGAAAAATGGATGGCTCTTTCAATTTAATTTCTATTTACCTTAGTATGAAGCTAGCTCTCTGTTAACATGTCTGTGATAGTTAACTGATTTTTGTCAACTTGAGTAAGAAACCCCCAACTAAGTTGGATCAGCATAGTTCTGGATGTGGCTGAAGGAATTTACTGAGGACAGAAGACCCACCCTGGGTGTGAGTGACAGCAACCAATAGGCTCAGTGCCTGAATGGAATAAAAGGGAAAGGAAGGAAGGCTCACGTCTGTTTCTTTAGAAGAGCTCCAGTCTTCGCCTTCACCTTGGACGTCATCTCCTGGCTTCCAGAGCAGACTCTTCAGCCTCCAGCACAGACCCTTCAGCTTCCTGATATGGGCTCGCATGGGACACTCCAATGAGCTCCAGCCCTTCGACTGGATCTTTCAGATCCCCATCGCACAGACAGACTTTTGCTCTCTTCCTCACCTGACCACAGATAGCCATTGTAAACCAATCTTGTAAATTCTTGTATATTTCTACGTCTTGCATCAAATCTGTTTCTCTAGTAAGCACTGACTGATACAATGTCTAAGAAACATTTATCCACTTTTCTATGGATTTTATTTTTTCCACATCTTTCACTAGGCTTATGATCTTTTTCTTATTGATTTGTAGAAGCTTTTCACGAATAAAGAAAACTAGCGCTTGTCTAGTCACTGACTTGCAAATAGTTCCCATTTTTATGATTATCTTTTGACTTTATGATGGGTTTTGCATTGCAGAAAAGCATTCTTTATGCTCTCTCTCTCTCACACATATTTCATAAAATTGGGAGGTATTAGTAAGACAAGACAAGGTTTCATTGACAGGTAGAAAAGGAGCATGAACTAGGGAGAGTGTCACTCTTAAAAATTTCCTCTTCTATTTGATCCTATCCTTAATTATGCCTTGGTAATGACATCGTCACAAAACTCAGCCCATGGAATAAATTAAACTCACTAACCATAACTTCCAGAAGTCACAGAGGGCAAAGGAAGCCAAGTTTCCTGCCCTTTGGCTTCTCAGCTAAATCAGAGAGGAAAATAATGCTCTGAAAATCCCCGGAGAATCTGTTGACACATCAGCTCTCATTCTTCCTGAACCTACTTCCTCCAGACAATTCAATTATAAAGGTCCTTCCCAGGCAGTCATTCAGTGACTGAGACAGAGCTACAGAAGAATAGACCAAGGGATGAGTTATTAGATGGTTGGGAAAGAAAATAAAGGAAAGGAGTAAATGAATAACAGGAGACATTGGACTGCACGTGAGGGGCATTTCACAACAGGAATGAAATTACTTCTGCCACAGCAAACAAACAGATTTCCTCACACAATGTAGGAGGGAGCCCTTTGCAGAGACTCAAACATCAGTTCCCATGGTGAATTTCAGGACCCCAGAGACTGTAACAATATGAGTGTGTTGGGGCAAGGAGACTGATGCTCCTTTTGAAGATATAGGAAGAAAAAGCAAGCAGGAATTCTATAATATCACCAAGAAACTGTGCTAAGGCTGCTTCGGGAAAGGTTCTGGTTCCTGCTGTACTTCTCAGCCAGATCTGCAACAGTTACTGCAAACCCCCAAATTCAGTCTCAGCCGATCAGCATCAGAGCAGATTCTAACTCTGCCTGTGGAACACAGAGAACCCTGTCCTAAATGTCCACTTCTAAGTGAGTAGTCTAGACCTCTGGAATGACACTGCTGCCTCTCTCTGCACTTTTTCATTCTCCCGTGTACCCCTTAACTTGTACCCTACTGCACTGTGTCCTGTAGCCCTCGGCTTCTCCCTGACTTCCTGCCTGGCACTGGGTGCCTGCTCTCCCTGGAGCCTTGCCCTGAACTTCAGCCTCCTTGGCAAGGGCACTAACAGCCCCACTGGCCCTCAGCCACCATCCTGTTCCTCTCAGCAACTGGCCAGAGTCGGGTTTCAACCCGGATGGTCCTCCTCCTCCCCATCCCCTACCCCTTCCTCCGGACAACAACTGAATATTTCCATTTTCCAGTGTTCCGTTTGGCCCCTACTGTATTCCTCTCCCTCCATAGGTGGAAATCATGGATCTCTGCAATCAAGTCCAGATTCACCACACACAAATACCACTTCAACCCCCTTTAAATAATGACTACTTTTATTCATTTCCATAACAAGAAACATAGAGACAGGAAGACTCCAGGGTCGGTTAATTCCACGGCTCACAGGTGTCATTAAAGATCTGGAGCCCTTCCTCTTTCTGCTCTGCCATCCCCACCATGTTGCCCACTCTTCTCATGAGAGGGATGCAGCAGCCCTAAGCTATCAGTGGTGGGCTGGATGTGGCTCACACAGGCTTCTGAGAGCCAATGGCTCACTATTTAGGGATCTGGCCAGCCAATGGTCAAGCTACTGGTAGTGGAAATTGGCTGTAATGGGAAAAGTCACACCACAGGAATGGCAATAGGTACATGCTACAAAGCAGGGCTTTGTATTATCAGAGGGCATGCTACCTGCGGGCCACTGCTGCACCACACCCTCAGACAACCACCTCTACAGACAGCAAAGTTCTTTTTCTCAAACATATCTTTTTTCAAGAGCAGAGAATCTTTTTCCATAGGCCCACAGAACGTCCCACACCACCTTTCAATCCCTCCCCTCTTGGCCTGATTGTGTCACATGCTGATGTTTCAACCAAAGACTCACAAATGGATAGAACGATGATGATTCCCCTGAAGTATGTGAGCATCTGATTCCTGAAGATCAGGTCCCTTTGCTGGAAATAAGGTGGGAAGTGGTCTATGGGTGGGTAATCAGCAGGTGTGTCTTACACACACACACACACACACACACACACACACACATTCCCCAGCTGATTCAGAGCTTCTCTCTCTGTTCTGACCCACCCTAGAGATACTAGCACACTTACAAAATGTATGAGTTTTTATAGCTAAGAAGTCTGCAATAGACCTGTCCACAAAAATAAAATAATAGAAATTTACTAAGAGGTAATTTTTCTTGGGCTCTAGGCCTACATTTACTTAAGTGTTTCAAAACACCTGGCTTCTTTTAAATACTATCAAATGGGTAAAAACTGTCCTAGTTTTCCACTTAGTAGTATTTCTTCTATAAATACATTCATATTTTAAAAGGACTAAATCTTAGCCAGGAAGAGAACACATTCATTTTTATGTGTTGACATGCTGTTCAAATTGAGTTCAATAAACACAAGACATCTCATTAACCAGTTGACTCAAAAATAATATTTCTCTATTCAGGCTTAATCTAATCCTGGCTTTCTCTCCAGCGGGAGCAGACAAAGTTGAAATGCACCTGAGTCTTTTCCTGGAGGCAGCTTCTCTGAGGCTGCAGAAGGGCACTCTGGGATAAAACTCCATGCCCGCTGTCTTCATTGGTTTTCCCAGGTAGGGCCTCTAGCCTGCTCTCTGATCTCTCAAGAAAGTGTCTAATGGCCCTCCTTTGAATCCCATTCAGCTTCATGCACCTTTTCCTTCCACTAACGAACAGAAGTAGAAATCCTCTGGCCCACAGGCCCATGTTTGCTACGAAGACTTACCCTTGAATAACCTTGCACATGAACTTCTGTGGGCCATAAGAGGCAGCACAGAGACTACCTCATAGCTTTTGAGCACCGACACTCTGGAGAGGCACTTCTGGAGAAGCAATAAACTGTGTAAGTAAAAAAGCTACAACCATCTGGGAAAAAGAGAAATCATTTCTAGGTAGGTCAGAAATTCTGTTCTCTTTGTTAATGTTTTCCACCATTTTATTTTAGTATGAACATTTTCAAACATACAGAAAAGTTGAAAACAGCTCAGTGAACACCATAGTCCCATTACTTTGACTTAACACCTGTCGACATTCTGAATTGTTATTGAAGTATTGGGCTATACGTGTTAAAGGAACATTCAGTCATTGTATTATTTCAAACTTAATACTTCTGTATGCACTTCTCTAAAAAGAACATTCATCTAAAATCACAATACCAGATCTAAAATAATAATTCTCTAATAGTGTCTAAAGTCCAGTTAACATTAAAATTTCCCCCCTCCGAGAAAAAACTATAGCTGCTTTTCACAAACAAGTTTCATACATTGCATTCGATAGTGAAGCTTATTTTAATCTAGAAGAGTTTTCCTACTTTTGTCTTTTTTTTAATAATATTGACCTTTAAAAGCAGTAGATCTACAGTAAATTCTTGGTTTGTCTGATTTTTATCTCAAGGCATCGTCCTACTTGCCTTTCCAGCTTTGATGTCCTGTTAAAACCAAGGCTTGATCAGATTCAGGTTGAATTAGTCAGAGTCCTTACTAGAAGCAGATGGCCCCCTCAGAGGGTTTAACTGAAGGGACTGTTTACAGATGTGTGGACAGGCACAGGGAACACCAGAGATGGTGGAGCTTGCCACGACATATCCTGGGCCTGAGCAACCTGGGGCTGCTGGGAAGCACTGCAGGAGTTGGGGCCCTGAAGAGGGGAGCCCAAAAGGAATCCAAATGTGTAAGGAACCTAGCCATCACCTAGGCTGCACTAGGCAGGGACTGAGGTGGTGGTGGAGGATAAATTCCATATTTCTCTCCTCCACCCTCATATTTTCTGCTGGAGCTCCCCCCCATCGTCGACCAATCAGAAGCCAATATCTAAGGGATGCTTTATGGTAACAACTGGCAGAAAGAAGTCTCCAGCGGTGCAGGGCTAACTGGAAAAAGCAAGGGCAACAGGAGAACACCATGCACACAGCTTCAACGTCTTTGACTAGAATGCTCCCGAAGGTCATGCGAATTTCAGAGGGAAACAAAATATTAGGTTTTCTCAACAGCAAGAAAGCTAATTTGAACCACTTGGTTAAAATGATGGCAGCCACACTGTACCGCTGACATCTCAGGAGTGTGTTTTTACTGTTGGAATCGGGGAGCAAACCAAGGGGAGGTGCTTTGGCACAAAGGAGCTGTTCTTTTGCCCCAATCACTTTCACATAATTATTTTAGCATCTTGAGGATTCTTACCTGAGTTGAGTATTTCACTGTAGACTGCAAAATGTTGATTTTTTTTTCTAATTTTTTCATTTCCGTACTTGGTTGAATCACACAAAATTCTGTATAATAAAAATAGTTGAATTGTAACAATTTCATAGGATTCAAATGAAAAAACTGGGAACACTTACTACCTTGTACTCTGGGAAGGAAATCTTTCTTCAACCAGAGAAAAACCACAGTTCCTCCTAAGAAGTAGGTTTAATATTTACTTCTTTTCTTTATGTACCAATTGTTAAGGTAAGAGTCACAGCCAAGTGAGTGCTGAATCACTAGCCATTAAAGAAGAGAAAATTTAAAACACTGAGATTAAATGTTACTCCAGAAAGAATGGCTATCAAGAAATTAAATAATAACAAATGCCCTTCAGGCTTCGGTGGGAAGAGGGAAGAACCCTTCTACACTGTTAGTGAGAATGTAAACTAGGACAACTACTGTGAGAATCAGTATGGAGATTGCTCAAAAAACTAAAACTAGAAATTGCATTTGACCCAGCTGTTCTTCTTTTGGGTATCTTCTCAAAAGATTTAAAGGCATTATATTACAGTGATACATACCTACCCATGTTTATAGCAGCCTAATTCACAAGAGCTAAATCTTGGAAGCAGCCTCTATGCCCATGAATGGATGAATGGATAAAGAAAATGTGGTATTTATACACAATGGAGTACACAATGGAGTCTGAGTCATTCATGGGTAAATGGATGCACCTTGAGAACATAATATTAAATGAAATAAATGAGACGCACAAGCTTAAATATCCCATGGTTTCTCTTATATGAGAAAGCCAAAATATAAATATAAAAAGCAAAATCAAAGTTACCTAATAGGAAGTGGGGAAATCTTTCTCAAATAGGAAAGGGACCGAGAGATGGAGAAAGGGGAGGGCAGAGAGGGAAAGGGGATGAAACCGAATTGAGATCTCTCATGTCCATGCACCCATTCCCCACAGGGAATGCAATCAATATGGAACACAAACATGTACTAATAAAAGATAAAAACTGGAAAAAAATTAATGTTGAGCTGCTGCTCTTTTTTTTTTTTTTTTGCTTGTTTTGTTTTTGATGTGGTACTGGGGATTGAACCAGGGTCTTGCTTGTAGAAGACAAGCACTCTACCAGTGAGCTACATCCCCAGTCCTTTTCTTATTTTAGTTTGAGACAAGGTCTTACTAAATTCCCCAGTCTGGCCTCAAATTTGCAATCCTCCTCTCTTGGCCTCCTGAGTAGCTGGGATTACAGACATGCACCACCTCACCCAGCTTTGCCTCTCTCTGCCTCCCCCCTCTTTTCCTTTTTATCCCCAAATACAGTCTTTGGCAGCGGCAGCTCCTTCAGGCTAACTCCTTGGTAGGCTCCTATTAGTCTTAGATGGCTTTCTTTCTTCCTGGAATTATGCGATGTCCTAAACTCTCCTAAGCTATGTTTCCCTGCCTCAATACTTCAAAAATCCTTGGTCCATTTTGGTAGAAAATTATATTTACAAACCAATATCTGTATACTAGGGGTCCCCACAGCTACTGAGATGTTATTTCTTCTAGGCTGTCACTGTGCACAGACCCTATGTATAGACAACACACAAATATATCTTTAAATCAGCTCATATTGCCATTTCCAATTTATATTTAACATTCTCAGTCGGGAATTAGCTTTGAGGAGCAAATATTTGAGATGGACTTGGAAGGTATGTACAATATCTTTTTAAGAAACAATTTCTAGGGGACAGTGAGAGGCTGGTTAATGGTTACAGAAGCATAGTCAGATAGGAAAAATAACTTCTAATATTCTATAGCACAGTAAGGATAACCATGGTGGACAATTTAATTGAATGTTTCAAAATAGTTCATAGTATTTTAGATGTTCCCAACACAAAGAAATGATGTTTCTAAGGTAATAGATATGCTAAGTACACTGATCTGATCATTACACATTGCATACATGTATTGAAATGTCACACTGCCTCATAAATATGCACAATTTAATGGCTATGTGGCCATTAAAAATAGAAATATACTTCACTCTAAATAATGGAAAATAAAGGAAGAAAAATAAAAATTTTCTGTGATATATTTGCAGTGAAAAATAAGAGAAGAAAGTAAATTTACTGATAATATCACCTTTTGAACACAACCATTTTTAATCTTTTTATACAAGTCCCAAGTAGTTAAGATTTAAATAAACACAACAATGAAGATACTGCAAGCCTTCAAACAGATTTAGGTCGAGAATTAGAGCATTTATATGGGGATACTGTGTTTCTCATCCTTTAGCCCTCTTTTCATATCATACCTTTTGAGTATGTAACCTTTCTCCTATCTCTGCCTGCCAGAGTCATATTCATACTTTAAAATGCAGCTCAAAGCTTCCCCTAATTCCCCCTGCCAGTTATAGCCTTGCCCTACCTAGAGTGCGTTTCTGTAGATCTGATAGCATTTTTCTTTTGATGCCTTTTAGACATGTTTGTGTGCCTGCATTATCTCCCTAACTAGTTTCCACGTTCCTTGCAGTCAGGAGCTGTATGGTTGTCTTTGTACAGTCAGCTCTCCATATCTGAGAGTCCTGCATCAGGCAATCCAATTGACTACAGATTGAAAATATTTGAAAAAGAGATACCTGTACCACTGTTTATATTTTTCCTTGTCTTTATTCTCTAAACAGTATAGTATAACAATTTACATTGCATTTACATTCCATTAGATGTTATAAGTAATCTAGAGATGATGTAAATTGTACAGGGGAATGTGCATGGATTAAATATAAATATCATATTAGATTTTGGTTTCCATGATGGGTCCTGGACCTAATCCCCCACAAATAACCAGAGACAACTGTATTCTCAAAGCTCTTGGCTTAGCAGCTCACATATGAGAAACTTTCAATAAACAGTTGCTGCATTTAATTCATCGTGGAAAGTCTCAAAATGAGTCTAACAAATTTGCACTATATTGTGGCAGCTCCCTGTAACTATTCTTCAGGTGGAAGAAAATATTCCCCTCAAGCTACCATCTTTCACTCTAATTACTTACTTCTGAAGCCTAAGGCTTATGTTATTTCTAATTGTGATAGTATGCCTAAGGTCACTAATTACAACCCTTTCAGTTGCCTAGTAATCTTTCAGCTTATTTTTAAGGCTGCTTCTAAATTTCAAATAATAATTCTAAACATCTTTAAATAGAGTATATTAGTTTTTTGAACAGACATAAAGTGCTCCACATTTATATGTAAAAATGTCATTAGATTGGGGGTGTGAATGGTGCTTAATGCTTTACAAAGGAAGTGATTGAATTGCCTTCTTTATAGACTGTAAAGAAAAAGACAACTGCTGATATTGTTTAAACTCTCCATGACAGAGGCAGATGGATACATCATTACAAAAGACCTGGAGGTCCTTTCAGCTCTATGATTTTAATTGAGCTGTATAAATTTACAGTCCCACCTGTCTTGTGACTAAGCTAAATGGGTTTGGATCTCAACCTCATTATCAGAAAATAGTAATGTAAGTAATACTTGACAATACAGAAATCTGCTGGATTCCATTTTCTTATCTACAAGATGAGAAAGTTGAATTGATTAATCTCTGTGGTCATGAAGCACTAAACTTCATAAATCTTTCTGACTCTATAATTGCTCAGGTACATGCTTTCTGTGATATTGACTGAAAATCATTTTCATCTTCCTAAATCTTCCAAATACCTCATCATTCTAAAGAAAAAATTTACCTTTATGGAATAGCTTTATATTCCTAACAATTATTATCATTGGGGAAAAGGAAAAGGAACCAATAGACATCAAAAGATCACTGCACATGAGTTCAAATTTCATCTTTGCTACCTACACAGTATATGACCTTGAGCAACTTACTTACCATTGGTGTAATTGACTGGATATTTATGACCTCTCAGATTCATATATTGAAATCAAACCTCCAATGTGAGATGAAGGTGAAGGCTTTGGGAGGTGATAAGATCATGAGAACAGAATCATCATGAATGGAATCAATACCCCTATAAAAGGACCCAAAAGACAGCTACCTTATGCCTTCTTCAGTGTAAAGACAAAGAAAGAAACACCATTGAACCAGAAAGCAGACTCCAAATCTTTGATCCCTAAGCTCCAAAACTGTAAGAAGTAAATCCTGTTGTTTATAAGCCACCTATCCTATAATATTCTGCAGAGTCTAAGATACTTGGTACTTTCATCCAAAATGAAATAACAGTTCCCAGCATGTGGTATTTTTATGAGGATTGAGTTAGGTAAACTAGATGACAGTCCCTAGCATATCACTTCGCACATTGTAGATGATGAACAAGTGTTTATTGATATGCTCCTTAGTTTTGACGGAAAGAGGTGGCTGGAATTCCCAGATGAGATTGTCCATATTAAGGCTGCTGGTTGTCAGGATCAGAAATCTGTTCAGGCTAATTTGAAAAAAAATAAATGTACTAGAAGGTATGGGAGAATTTGCAAAATCAAAGAAGGCTGGATATTATGGCTTAAATCTAAAATGACCTTCAAAAGTCTTATGTGTTTGGAAGGTGATTGGGCCATGGGGGTGCTACATTCATCAGTGGAGTCACCCATTGACTAGTTCAGTTGCTGAATGTGCTGTTAGAAGGTGGGGCCCAGTTGCAGAGTCACTGGGGGCATGACCTGGAAGGGAGTATTCTTGTCCCTGCTCCTCCCTTCTCTCTCTGCTTCCTGAGCTATCTTCCTCCAGGCTCTTGCACCATGCCATTTCTGCCTCGGAGTCAACCAACCATAGGCTGAATCTTCTAGAAACCATGAAATGAAATAAACTTCTCCTTTAATTTGCACATGTGGGTATTTTGTCCCCGTGATAGAAGAATGCCTAATACACTGGAGAACCAGGCCTAGCAAAGGAAAAGGCCATGTTAGGTTCCATGGAGAAGGAATATTGCATTAGTCTACCCAGAGTGTTTGCTACTGGAACAAGTAAACTTCAATTTTAATTTTTAATTTCTGACATACAGATGAGATTTAGGATCCAGGAGAGCATACATTTTGACTAACGTGGGTTCTACATCTTCCTCTTAGTTAGGAGTGGTCAAGCCTTCTTGGTTAACAGTTCCACCAAAACGTGTTCAGTGAGAGAGCAGGAATTCTCCAAAAGGAAAATATTAATTTTGGTGCCAAAAGATAGCTGCCAAAATTAAAACATGAAAATTTCCACTAATCACCAATGCTTTTGTATTTGGGGAATCTAGCAAGTGCTTAGGACAGGAAAGTACTACATGAAGACCTTCTAGAACTCCACTACACCTCGCTTCTGCAGGTGCAGAAGTTACCAGCAGAGGACTGAACTATCTTAACCAGTAGTCTGGAAGATTTTGCCCAAAAGGAAATGCCGCGCCCAATTGTGCTGATGAGTAGCCCCTCTCTCTCCTTTATCAAATCCTATGAGACCAGTATCCATCTCCTCTTGACTCTGTTAGTCATCAAAACTGTGCCTCCTGGGAGCCTTAAAGCCAAGATTTTACATGGATGAGATTTCTGGCTACTAACCTCAGTTAGCTTCTATATTGTATTATCGTTTCCTTTTCCTCTCTATGCCTTGGTTTCTTTGTAAAATGAAGCCTGCAAGGAGGTCAGGAGAGAAGACAGAGGAATGAGGAAGATGACACTGGAAATTCTATTTGAGAACGATAAAGCCTTTTCAATTGATTAAATAATAATTTTGTGCTTCCAGCAAGAAATACATCAGAACATTTCCACACCACCATTTACTATTGAGTGTAATTACAGTATGATACAATACATCCTAGAGCTTATTCTAAGGCAAAGTTACATTTAAGAAACTCCTTGCTTTATGACTCACCACGGACTAGACGGTATTACAAACAAGTGTGAAACTGATATCCATCCAGGAATCTGACTTTGTGATGTATAATAGGTCATTCTCTTCATTTCTTTTCTTGTTGCTGAGACAAAGTATCAGACACCCAAAGCTAAAGGAGGAAACATTTACTGTAGCTCACAGTTTGTAGAGGTTTCAGTTCAGTTCAGTTGGTTGGCTCCAAGGCAGGCTGGCATCACAGAGTAGAAACAGTTCATGACAAGTAGAAGGCAGAAAAGCAGCAAAGTAGTGAAGCAGCAATCAACAGCAATAGCCCTCTTTCTGTCCCTTATATTCTATCCAGGCTACCTGCCCTTAGGGTGGGTAGCATTCACACCTCGTGTGGGGCACCCTTAATCCTAGCATCACACCATTAATCCCAGTACCACAGCCTTAATCCTATCATCACATACCCGAGATCCAGCCATCTCCGTCAAGTGCTATTTATGACTGCATGAGGCTGGAGGCAGGGAGCATCTAGATACAAGCCATAACAGTCATCATGGAATATTTGCTTTCTTCTCTGCACTTGTGTTTCTCCTATAAAATTAGACAGTTGAATCATATCTGGCCTCTAAATCTCTCCCTGATATATAACTCCAAACAAAGTATAGGCAGAGCTTTGATAAGAAATAAAAGGAAAATCTATCACACTGAGGGGACAGGAGAACGTTGCCACAGTCAGGGGAGGCAGAGACTCTGGGGAGGTGCAGTAGAGCAGAGAGAATCAGCATGTCAACAAGTGGGCATCTGGGCTGAGGGCATTCTAAACATTATTCTCATTTAACGATGGTCCTTGGTGCTTGTGCAGTATGAACACAATTTTTATTGCCTGTCAAATTCCCTGTCCCTGTCAGGTGGAAACCATGAAGCAATTGCACCAGCCCAGGACAGCCCCTCAGTATTGGATGGGACACAATAAAGACTTGATACCCAAGACTGATGGTACAGTGTGAAAGCTTTGCAGACATGTGTACCTAGTTTATGGCCCACAGGTTGGACCTGCCTGGATTGCCTGGACCACACTGGGTAAAGAGGAATTGTCTTGGATTCCGTAAATAATATATAATATACTTAATGTATATAAGTAACAGAACTTCCTTTTTATGTATTTTTTATTATAACACATGTATGTCCAAACTGTGTGCCATAAGTTAAACATGCCTGGATGGTGATGGTCAAATGCTGACGAGAAAACCCAAAACAGATTATCATTGAAAGAGGTTATTAGAGAATGAGATCTGGAACATAAATGGGGAAAAAGAGAGAAGCTAAAGTTCTGAGAAGTCAATTTGCTAACCAGAAACTATTTTAGGATGATGTATTTAAAACCAAAAGTAATAAACCATGGGAGAGGTATTACATCAACTTAATGAGTTATGGAGAGTTTATTTTTAAAATTAAACTAGAAGAGATTGAATTTATCAGAATATAGCACATAAAACGTGATCATTTTTGTGAAACATGTGTTTCAGTTTTAAACATACATATGTTGAGTTATTTTGTAAAATTTATTTCTCATTGTGGGTTATGGTCAAGAAAATTTGAAAGCCAGTGACTTGGGAAAATCCCAGAGAGTAAGTACAGATACAGGGGTAGCTTTGCAGTTAAAGATGAATGTGGATGAACCAAGTTAACTCAGAGGGGCCAAAGCAAGACATACAAGTATTATGAATGAGAGTGTGTAAGTGTGAACAGCATTTATGGAAATATTTTACCAATATATCTCAATGCAGTCTTAGAAGGAATAAGTACTGCCATTTTTGCAAATCTTTCAGCACTGAGAATTTCATTCCAGCATTATTTATAAAAGTGGAAAACCTGAAATATCTAAATGTTCAACTACTTTAGGGGAATAAATACATTATCATATACTCTGCACCTGCTCTTCTCTCTTTGTTTTTTCAGTATTGGGGATTGAACCTAGAGATGCTGTCCTACTGAGCCACATCCCCAGATCCTTTATTAAAAATTGTTTTATTTTAAGACAGGGCCTTACTAAGTTCCCCAAACTTTTGATCCTCTTGCCTCAGACTCCTGGGATTACAGGTGTGTACCACCACACCCAGAAGCACCAGCTCTTTTAAATTTATTTAGGAATGGAAATCTCACTTTAAAAAGAAATTGTACCCTTGCTCAGAAGTTGCTATGGCCCTGAAGTTGTAGCTTAGTGGTAGAGTGTGTCATGTGTAAGGCCCTAGGTTCGATCCTTAGCACATCAAAAACAAAAAGTTACTGTGGGTTCACTTTCCCATCCTCCACTTTCACTGGTTTGCTTTTTCTTTGATCACCACTCTGACCACGTAGCATATGTCTGACAGGGTGTCTCTCCTCTACTTGTCATCCGAACTATTGTCTACGGAACTCAAGTTTTTGTATGGTCTGCTCATGTTGAACTTCTAGCTCTTAAAGCAACCATTTCTAGAATCTGTTGATTAGGATCCTATACCCACCAACTCCCTGTCTCCCCTCCCTCCTATCGCTCCTCGTGTCTTCTCACTGGGCCCACCTCCAAGTGAGCCCCCACCATTCAAATGAGATATATCCACATAATGAACCATTGTACGGCCATTAAAATTTACTGCATTAATCATTTTAATTGGGAAATGTATACAGTGGAATTGTCAAATACAAAGACCCAGGCCTAAAGTGAAACCAAACAACTAGGGAGAAGTGATCTGGACACAGCATGGTTCCCGTCCCTGTTAAGCAATATATGAAATGAGAAGGAAGAAGTACTTCCTTAATAAACCCAGTATTATTAGCTCATAGGAAGACGGCCAAAGTTGAAAAAAAAATGTAAAATAGATTTCAGAGATGTTTAAAGAAATTAATCTTCTAAATATAGAGCTTACTGAAAGTTTGGACGTACTAGGAAAGAAAGAGCAGCCAGAAATGAAAGTCCTCTGCCCTCCACTCCCTCCCCTGCACTAAGGGGCACAAGGATCCCCATCTACTCACCTACTCCAACTCTGTCACTACCACCACAGCCCTCCTGCTGAAAGGCTGCCTAACGAACTGCTTGTAAACTAAAGAGAGAAAACATAAATGTCCACCAGGATATGAGAATATCAAGAAAATGAAGGTGACCAAGTTAAGAAAACAGGAGTGGGAGGGGCTGGGATGTAGCTCAGTGGTTCCTCACCTGCCTGGCTGGTGCAGTATTGAGAATCCTTAACATCTGCATTGCACAGCATAGCTCTTCGGAACAGAACGTGCCTGTATGTAAGGTCCTGAGTTTGATTCTTGGTAAAAACAAACAAACAAACCAAGAAAACAGGAGGAGCTGCCCAGGAGGTGCAGCTACTCCTCAGCTCCCACTGCTATTGTCCTGCAGGAATGTGGGTCCAGCATTTCCCTAGCTTGATCTTGCTATCCTTTCAAGAGATGATAGAAATTTAGATTGTTTTATGAAAAGTATTGAAAACACTATCTAGGCCAAACAAAACCTATCTGAATACACACTACACCAAAATCTGAATCTGAATGGCTTCTGTCTTTGGTTCCTTTCCTCCCAACAGCCCTCTGAGGTGAAAATAAATGCCAACAATACAAAGAAAGCTCATTACAGATAAACTATATACAATCTCTCTCTCTCTCTCTCTCTCTCTCTCTCTCTCTCTCTCTCTCTCTCCTCTCTCCCTTCCCCTACTCCTCCTCACTTCATATCTGAGGAAAGCAAAAGGAAGAATGATCAAAGAGAAGGGAGGCGAAGAAAAAAATTTATACATGGAAACAAAAAGAGACAAAGAGGGAGGAAGGTGATAAAAGGGAAATACACTCAGTACTGAGCAAAGTTGATGTCACAACATGTACCTCCAATAATCATCATTTGAATGTCAAACTTACATGAGGTTCTCTCCGAGTGGTGTGTCAAAGAAACTCCTACTTCTTCATTCTGCCCAAGGTCAGCTGTGGTGATGCACAAGCATCAGAGGCACCCTGAAAACCAGCTGTGGGTGCTTCTTTTTTTTTTTTTTTTGGTAGCAGGGATCGAACTTAGGACCTTGCGCTTGCAAGGCAGGTGGCAGAACCACTGAGCTAAATCCAGGGACCCAACTGCTGTGGGTGCTTCTGTGAAACCAGCACAGATACTGGCATCTCATCCAGAGGAAGTCTAAAGACATGCATTCTCCATGTGATTTCTGTGATGGATGCCAGAGGACCTTTACCAAGGTCCTTTCAATTTCTTGAAAGATTTGATTCCTTCTGGTTTCCAGAGTTGGTTGTATAACACTGTGATTTAGCCCAATAGCATTTTAGCTATGATTAAAAAATAAAAACAAACAGCAAAAAACCAGGGAAGGCCTGCTGCCTGGACTCTGCCTGGTGCTGCTTCTCAACACAACGATGAATACATACTTTCAGAGAATGCAGAGGGGAGTTTATATTTCCAGCACCATGGTTATGAGACTTTTGGTTTAAAAACCCAAGAACAGTGAGCCATACGCTATGAACACATATTCCCCACTTGGAAAAGGGCCCCTCCGGACAGCCACATGGTCTAATCATGTCTGGATGGACCAAACTGTGATTAGCAAGCAACCCAGCTCTCACTCCTCAACAATTATGAGGGAGACCACCGGCTGATAAGCAACTTTCTTCTCAGACAGACTTCAGCATTTCAATTATGCTGTCATTTCAGGGCTGTGGTTTGGTTTTTGTTTGGGGCATGGTGTTTGTTCTGTTTTTTGCTTAGGAATTGAACCTAGGACCTTGCACATTCTAGGCAAGCAGCCTACCACTCAGCCACACTTCCAGCCCCTCAGGTATGTTTTGAACTAGAGTTTTGTTCGCTTGTTTCTTTTTCTCACCCACCTCCTTCCTTCACTGAAATAAGAAACCAAAATAGGAAAATACCAGCTTAAACCGATAACAAAATTGTTAAAAAATTTCTGCTTCACCAAAAAGAAAACCAGATTTCAGGCACTATTATGTATACTGGCCCAGAAACTCCTTTTTTAAATCTTCCTGACCCCAAAGAAATCGCAGAAGTCTCCCCTTGGCTTTTGTAGTTTCTGATGGGGCCCAGATCCTATCTGTGTCAATGACACTCTGAATGTAGGCTCTATTACTGCCTTGGGCCATGCAGAGGCACAAAAAACTTCAGACTGGGACAGCAAACTTTGATTTCAGATCCAGCTTCTGCAAACACTTAGAAGAGTCTTGAGTTATAATGAAGAGAGTAGCAGAAAAAAAACTTTCTAATCAAAATCAATTTTAATCTCTAATTAAATGCCTTTTAGCATTTTGTTGAAATGAATGAAAATTCTGAGACAAAATCAAAAACCAGAGTGATTCTCTAGTCTCTCTTTTGGTTGCCAGATTCCTGCTGACCTACTTTCAAGTTAGGGCCTCCTCTACTTTCCCACCCATCCACCTTTGCTCTGGCCTCCAAGCCCCTTCCCTCTTCTGGCTCTCTTCTTTCTCCTTCTACTCATCAGTGGAGTCTGCACACTGGCCTTGACCTTCTCCTCCCTCTACCTGATGATGGCCCCTGCACCCTTGTGGCTTCTCTGAGCATCTTTAGAAGTGAGACACCCAAATCTCCAGCCAGGACCTCTCACCAATGCTCCAGTCTCTCCACCCAAGAGGACCACGCAGCCACCATTGCTGGGACAGTGTCAGTGTCCTGCTGTTGCTGCTGCTTAGTTATTAACAGTGCCCCTGTCCATTCTCAGAGAGTAGTTATCCTCGGTAAGAGCAGGAGTTCCCCCGGAATATTTACTACTCCCAGTATTCTCTGGCTTTACTTTTTTTTTTGATAGATCCTTGCTAAGTCCCTGTCACAGCTGTATCTAGATTTCCCCCCAAAGCCTCATGTACTCAGAGGCAGCTGGATCTAGGGTGTGTACTGATGGGGTTAAGGATGTGATGCTGGGATTAAGGGTGCCCCGTCCTGGGTGTGATGCTGGATAGAATATAAGGGACAGAAAGGGGGCTGCTCTGTAGCTTGCTGCTTGCTGCTGCTTCTTCTGTTGCTGCTGCTTGTCTTCTGCTGCCTCCTTCGATGGCCCTCTGCCATGCCACCCTACCTTGGAGCCCACTGATTATGGACTGAAACCTCTACAAACTGTAAGCCAAAATAAACCTTTCCTCCTTTAACTCTGGATGTTGCATATTTTGTTTTAGCACCAAGAAAACTAATTAAGACAGTCACTAAGTTGCCCATATTGGGCTCAAATTTATGATCCTCCTACCTCAGCCTCCCAGAAGGCTGGGATTATAGACATGCAGTGCCACACCTGACTTACTTCTTATTCTGAAGCACTGGGTTTCTTCCCAGCATTCCCTTTTCTTTGCTCTGGTCTGCTCCTCTTCCCTTCTCCACAGACAAGGGTCCTTGTTGGCACCTCCCTCCCCGACTCATCTGGTCCACACAGAATCACACTGAGACCAAAGTCAGGGGAACTGGACACAAATCCTGACTGTCCCTACCAGCTCTGTACTCTTCATTCCCCTCAGATCTCTGCACTTCAGTGGTATCATTTGTAAAACAATAACAACTTGCATACTTAACAGGATTATGGGAAGGAATGGTGAGCAGCTTCTGGGTTGGGGACACTAAGTACTGCGCCTGACACAATTCTGGAAGCTTTTTATTCACACAATAATTCAAATCATTTATTGAGCAGCTTCTATAATGCAAGGTACTTTTTGTTCTAGGTCCTAGGAATACATTCTGGAGCAAGACAGTCAGAAATCTCTGCCCTCCTACAACTAACATCCTAGTGGGGAAATCCAACACTGAACAAATGAGATCACATGTCACAGAGTGATAAGGGCCATGAAGAGAAGGCAGGGGTAGGTGCTGAGGCAGAGAAGGGGTGAAGTTTTTAAAATGGTGGTTGGGGAAATTGTCACTAATAAAACGACATTTGAGCAGAGATCAAAAAGAGGTGAAAGAATTGATCCAGGGAGAACAGGTATAAGCAAGTTCCCCAAGGCAGGTCTATGTGTCTGAAGAACAAAGAATGACAGTTTCATGGAGTGGTGAGCACAGATGGCCATGTGAGAGGGGACAGTGAAAAGTAGCGAGATCACCACAGTGCAGCCTTGAAGACCCAGGGAGCAGCACACCTTGTCCTGGGAGGCTGGGGATGGGGGAAGTTGTCCAGCTATGTCTGTGAGCAGACATGTGACACGATATGGCCATGGTGAGACAAGACTGAAGGGGTGAGGTCAGAAGCAGAGGGAGGTTAGAAGGAGTAGACCAAGGCGGTGAAACAGAGGCAATGAGGCGTGGACATCTTTCTATGTGAAGAGTGTCAGTTTCCCACCACGTTTCCCTTTCGCAGCCACAGTCCTGATGTTGGCTTTTATCACCTCCACCCTGAATTACTGCAATGGCCACTTCATGATCCTTGCTGGACCATCACTCCTCTTCTTGAGTTCATGCCATCACTTCCTGTTTGGGGGAGTATGACAGTGCCCTGATAGTCAACCTCCAAAGCCAAGCTCCTCTCCCTAGCTCTCACGCCAGCCAATGACCTCTACACATTCAATGGTCTTAGCTCCTCTCAGTGCTCCACAAATTCAGCAACACTTAGACAGTAACTGGCTTCTTTTATAACCAAGAGATTCCCTAGGTGACATGGCAACTCCAAATTAATAGGAGGATTCATGTAACTGGGTCTTTCTACCAGATTTCCATTACAACAGACAAAAACAATTAACGTTGATTAAAAGCTTATACATGCCAGACACTAATCTAAAGACTCATAGTGTCCTCTTTAATCCTCACAACGCTCCCACGAGGTGAGTAACATTATTCCCAACTTCACAGAAGAAGAGAGTGAGGCACAGGAAGGTTAAGTAAGCTGCCCAACTTTACAAAGCTAGTAAGGAAAATGAGGGGTGGCCATGATGGGAATTCAGAAAGTCCAACTCCAGAATCAGGGCTCCCATCCCCAACATCCATACTTGGACATTCTGCCTCAAGTATTTCCCTGTAAATCACTGAATTATAAGTTGTGTGCACTGCAAAACCCTATTCCACCCCCATGTGTTTGCCTAGCCTTTTCTCCCCTTCCTCCACACCTCTTTCTACCTTACCAAATCCTGCCCAGCTCTCAAGGTGGAGCAGAACTTCCTGTTTTCCTGGCTATCTGAAATTCATTGTAAATCATCACGTTTCTTCTTCTTCTTCTCCTCCTCTTCCTTTTTCTCATGCAGTTTCCCAACTATACTGCAAGCTGGTTATGCAGAGCAACCATAAATTATATTGCTTTTTATATCTCCACAGTATGTAAAACAATCCTGGGCCATTCAGTTCAAGAACATTTTAAGGTAAAGCCTATGGTGAGCTAGATCTTATGCAGCTCTGGGAGACACAGAGAAGAAAGCTCTCAAAATTGCTTGTAGACCAATTGAGAGGCCTTAGCAAATGCTTCTTGAAACATATAATGCATTATAATTAACCTTTTTTAAATAAATTCCATAGATGACACAATCATATGCAATTACATGATTTACATGTCATTTTAGTATAAATTCCTTGAACATCCACTTTGTATATACAGTACAGAGCCAAATGTTTCAAGAAGGAACAAGACAAAATCCTTACCAATTCCCAGTTTATGTTACCATGAGTTTTAGGGTGAGGCTGGGAAGAAAGAATATAAAAGTGACTCAAATTTACATAGGTAAAAGAGAATATAGAATACAGTACTATAGAAAGAACAACCAGGCCTGGAAGGTAACCAGAAGAGAAAATGACGGAGGAAGTTATTTATCTATTACTGCATTATCTCTTTCTCTGCTTCTCTAGTGTTTGCATATCTGATGTTCCCTCCCCCTCTTCTTTCATCAAATCTACTCTCAGATTGTCTTTTTTTTTTTTTTTTTCAGACAGGGTCTCACCATGTATTTCAGACCAGCCTTGAACTCACTATATAGCCCAGGCTGGCCTTGAACTCACTGTGATCCTCCTGCCTCAGCCTCCCAAGTGCTGGGATCACAAGCCTGCACCACCATGCCTAGCTTAGATTGTCTTTCTTAACTCTGCTTTCATATGACCCATCATGGCTTCCACAAAATGGTACCCTTAGTCTCCAAACACAAATAGGGTGACCTTCCAGGTCATCAATGTCTATTAGCCAGACTTTCCATATTCTAACTGCAAACACTCAGCAAGAGAATCTAACAGGCTCATCACATGATAGGTCTCCACCCAAATTCAAACAGCTGTAGCTAGGGGTTGGGGAAAGGCTGCCCGGGGTCACACCAAAGGTGTATAAGGCTGCAAGGGACACTCTTTGTGAAGCAGAATTCAAAGGTGTTGAATGGCAGCTTCTGTAGAGTATAAGGGAATAAATGGCCCAACGGGTGCTATAGAAAACAAACATACCTCAGAACAGCATGGTGCAGACTTCACAGATCTATGGAATTAGAAGTGTAAAAAATTTTGGAATCCTCCAACATAGTTCCCACACTTCAGTTCTGTGCAGACCAAAGGCCAAGAGTGGGTAAGGTGGAACTGGGAGGAGATCTCATCCCCTCGGACACCTACTGATTCTAGCACTTACCGAGTCAACAGCACATTTTCAGGCCAAACTTGACCTGTAAGTACACAGATATAACCCATAAATCACCAAAGTATTGGGGTTTTTTCTTTTTAGCATAATTTCTGTGCCTACTGAGAATTTTCACCCATATTCTCTTACTGGTCCAGCAAACATGAGAATTTTGTAGAGGGTAAACTGCTTTGCAAAGAAGTCAAGAGACTGCTTACATCTTAGTAGTGGGCACAGCCAGAACTCTGGTTCCAAATCCTTGCTTTTTCAGCTATGCCATCTCGCCTCTACACTCCAGGAATTAGGTAAATGCATTTTATCTATGATTTTGTTTTTAACATATTAGGTTTTTGACATCTTAGAAATCTTTCCAGCTGGGAAGAGATGGAGCTAGTCAATTCTCAGAGATGGCAAAGGACTCAGGAAACAGGACACTGATATGCAAATGAACCAATCCAGCCCAGACCCCTTTCTATGTACCCTTGAATCCATGAGGCAATATTCCTGGACCCTGGTCATGTCAGACAAGGAGAGCACACATATAACCCAAACCCTGCTGCAGTTATTCAAACTAGCCTTTCCTAAGTGGCTTGCCCTGCCCCACCTTGCCTTTCCCATGGAAACCCTATAGACTGGCCAGTGCTTTCCCCTTGCTCCTGTCCCCTTCTGCCTCCTACCCAAGTCTGTTGCTTTCCAGTGTGGCCCTGCATGACATGCTATCCTCCATTTCTAGGATCTCTGAGGGTAATACATTATTTTCTTAGCCTGTCCTGTGTCACTTCTGTGGCCACACCTGACCAACTGTCATATAAAAGGCAGGACACAATCACCAAAAAAAAGGGGATTGGAAAAACAGCCTACCACATTCAAAGGGCGCTTTAGCAGTTTTTAAGGCATTAGCATGTATAAGAGACTGTGCTCAACCTATGACCACAGTATCCTCAGTCCCGACAAGCATAACTTCTAGACTTTATTCACTCCACATACATGTCTCCAGCACAGCAAGAGGGATGACAGGGCATTTTTCAATGCACAGATCAATCCAATCTGTGTGGAGGGAAAGCTGGTTCTCATCTATAAGACTGTTCTGTAGCAGCAATTCATTCTATCAAAGGCTCCACTAGTACCTTTGATACAGACACTATCATCATCAGCCCCTTTGGAATCAATCTCGAAATGTGTAATGTGTTTAGTCTGGTGAAATTCTTCACAGTTCTCCAAACAACTTCAAATGCTTCTGAATAACTTGACCTTGAGTTCCCTGGACCAAAAAGGAACAAGGCACAAATGTCTAAATCCCAGACTGGTTCCAAAAAGTGGTGCTTCAAAGAACTCTGTACAAGGCAATTCTTTAAAACATGTATGCTTTTACTGCCTATTGACTTTTGTTTCTTTGCATTGGTGGAGAATTATTAGCCTTTAAGTGCCATGCTAAACTCCAGATCAGCTGCATTTGCTGTTTTCAAGAGATTCTCATAAAGTTTCTCAATTACTACACTATCTAACTGTCTTAGTTTAACCAGGCCTAAAAGGGTCCCAGGGATGTGGGACTTTTCAGCTTTCAAACCAGGAAAGTCCCTGGCAAACCAAAATAAGCTAGTTACCCTAAACTGGAGACTTTTTTTAAAAAAAGAAATACTTCATCTTATTAAACCTTAAGAGGTGTCATAGAACCAAACATCTTGACAATGCAGGATGCTAATTGCCCTTTAAGCAGCATATTTTTTGTGGGTTTCATTTGCAGAAAACCCAAAGCGTAAATGTGATAATAAACACAATAAATTGATGATTCTTACTACCTCCAAGTACAGATGAAACATATTAAACAAATGAAGAGCAAAACTGACAGAGAGGACAATGATTCATTTCAATATGTGAACCCCCGGCAGGGACTGCTACCTAAAAGCATGTCTTCAGCAATGAACACAGGAGTCTGACTCACTGCCACTAAACAGGACTTGCCAGATTTGCCTCATCCAGTGGTGGGGCAGGGAAGCTTCAGTCCTGTTCTCCCTGTTCAAACTCTTACCTCTGCCTATGTCCAGTGGGGTTGGGAAGAGCAGCCCAAAATAACATGCACATTAATTAAATCTTCAACAGAGGAAGAAGGGAGGGAACCCGGTGAGAGCCGAGATTGCTTTAATCTTTTCTGCGGAATAGAAAGTTAAGGGCTTCACCAACCTAGCCTGAAAAAAATAATTTTTTGCTTCCAGACTCAGCTCTATGGTGCTAACTGATCGATGCCATTTATAAGAAATCTAATAATGTTGAATAATTTATTTTAAAATGACAGATGTTGAAAATATAGAGTTACGCTAATCTGTATCTAGCAGAGAATACCTTCATGATTATTGTATTTATTTCCTGTCAGGATTGAGTTTTTATATTAAACAACCTTCAGGTATCTCATTTTAGTACTTATAATAAAGGAAATTTCTGAAAAGGGTAACAAGGGACCAGTGGATGAGACTGAACTGTAAAGTTGTCCTGCCATGGCCATATGCCAGCCACTGTGCTGAAGGGAACAGTACAGAATAGAGACGCAGTCCGTTCCTTTGTGCCAGTGGGGAACTGACACAAACAAGAAATGAATATGCCAAAGAAAAATCTGTGATTAATAAGAATGGATAGGCTGGGGATTTAGCTTCGTGGTTTCATTGCCTGCTGCGCAAGCGCAAGGACCTGAGTTCAATCCCTGGTAGCAAAAAAAATAAGAACGGATAGTAAATCTACTTTTTGTTTTCATATCACTTCATCCATTGCTCTGCAAACCACTCACAGCCCATGAAACCTCACTTTCAGATACTATTCAAACAACTTTTGTTCCAGTTCAGTCTTTGTTAGTTCCTGGTCAATTTAAAAATGCATATATCTTCATGAAGAAAGATGATTTAACATTACTCAATAATTCTCCCACCAGGAGAACTATATTATCCACCTTAGGCTATTAAAATGCTCATTATGCTTTTGTTCAGTTGGTTCAATATTTTTCAGGTCCCAGAGACTATTTACATAGAAAGGAAAGGCTTTACAAAGAAGTTAGATGCTCACTTTCTCACCTCATTTTTCTTGCCAATAAGATGTTAACACCTGCCCTTCCTGGTTTCTAAAACAAACACTGTCATGTGCCACGTAAGTTTCTGTCAATGTGACCAGATCTATCACAGTGGTCCTGGAAGATTATAAGTGAGCTGAAAAATTCCTATCAACTTGTGACATCATAGCCTTCATGATGCAACACACTACTCACGTGTTGGCATTGATGCTTGTGGAAACAAATCTACTGCTCCACCAATCACACAAAAGAACAGCACATTACATGCTGGATGTGGTGGTGCACGCCTGCAATCACAGTGAGTTCAAGGCCAGCCTGAACTGTATAAAGAGACTTTGTCTCAAAAAACAAAACAAAATTACAATACTCACAATTACATACCCACATGATAATTGGTAATGATAATAAATGATTATCATTTATGTATTATTATACTTTTATTATAATTTTAAAGTGTATTACTAATTCTAAAAAAAGTTTACTATGAAACAGTATGCTGTGTTAGCTGGCAGCAGCTTCAGCCAACTCATGTTTCCTGTGTCTCTTGGTGCCATCATTTTCTCTTGTGCTTTAATCTAGTGTTGTTTTGTTTACCATGGCTATAGGAGCAATCAACTATTACATATTATATAGCCTAGATGTGCAGTAGGCTGTGCCATGTAAGTTTGTGTAGGTATATTCTACACTCTTCACATGATGACAAACTTGCCTAATGATGCATTTCTCAGAAAGCATCCCCACAGTTAAGCAACGCATGGCTGTAGAAGAAGGGAGAAAACCATGCTCCGCTTCTGTAAGTGTAACCATTGCTGTATGCAGAAGGGCACAGACAACAGAACCACATTAAGGATGCAAGGTGACCCCATCAACTTCTGACAGCAGAGTCACTGAATGACTGCCCCATGGGCCCCCAACCTCCATCTATCCCCCACTCCTTCCTTACAGAGTGGCTGAGATTTTTCCCAGCTTCCCCATGAGCCTTCTCCTCCAGGAAAGCTTAATCTTCAAACATAAGCCAAGCTCACTCATACAAATGTGTCAGTGATGGATGGCAGCAAGGATATTACCATTTTAATAAGGATCAAGGTCTTTAACTAAGACGCGAAACTCTAAGAATAGGTCTCCAGCACCGGTGAGTGACAGAGCTGGTCTATATCTGACCACCCTAAAAAGCTCCTAACTATAGATTTGCAGTCTGCTGGCCTAACAACCAGCTGGCACACGGGGTGCTTGATAGCTTCAGAGGCGACCTCCTTGTCTCACACCAGGGGCAGCATACAGTATGAATTCAGGCTGTTTTCAATACATTACAGCGTGACACCCTGAGCATCCTTTCAACTAAAACAGAATAATAGCTGTAGGTCCATTCAGTCCATCTTGAATTATACTGTTTAATGGTTTTCTATCTATTGTATTGTTATTTTAGATTTTTGCGTGCTAACCTTTTTCTCTCTCTAGGGCAGAGATTTTCTCCTAAGTCAGCTTGTGGAAAATACTGATAGATGGCCTCTTGACTATTAAGTATAGATTAATTTTCTAGGACTTATTTCAAATGTCATTCTGTTCAGTGCTTTTTATGTTTTAATTAATAAAAATAATAACAGCAATTGTGTCTATTGAACATTTGCCATGTACCAGGTGCTCTTCCTTACATTTCGCTCAGGCCCTCAGCAGCCTCCAGAACAGTTGTTATTATTTCCTTTTCTGTAGTTGAAGAAAACATCCAAGGTCACACCAAGAAACTGTCCTACATTTGCCTGCCTCCTTATGAAAGATCTAAAGGGAATTTATCAACGTTTTTGCTTCTGAACAGGTTTAGGGACAACAAGGTGGGCAAGATGTTATACATCTTGGATATTCCCTGGGACACATGAAGACACAAGGTTAAAAGATGGGTAACTTTTTAAATCTCTGTTTCCTCGGGGATATTTATGAGTCTGGAGATGAGTCAAGAATGATACAGCCAGTTGCAGAGTGTAAGAACTATAATCAACACTATGGGACTCTGTAGAAATGGCTTAAATAGAGGAAACAGCTTTCCAATTTAGACTCACTTTTTTCCAAAGCAGGTAATCACAGAGCACAAACTGACTGCCGGCCACAGGCTAAAAGTAGGGCTGGCCGGATCAACCCTCCCTGACAGATCCAACCTCGTCCCAGACTAATTTCTAACCACTCATGCTTTATTGGGTAGTGTTATTAACTTTGTTTTCATAGGATAACTGGAATTTCAGTTAGAGCAGGCCTGAGGGTGACTTAGCTATAGTTCTCCATTCTGTTCCTCCCTCCCACTCTCTCGGTCACCTTGCCTGATAATAGTCCTAAAGACCATTCATAGACATCACCTCAGTCTCCAAAGTCCTTTTACATAACTTATTCCCTTTAACCTTCTGACATAGGTGTTCCCAGGAAGATGGCTCAGAAAAAATGTTACGACTTAGTCCAAATCTCCCTGCCAAGAAGGTTCAGAGTCAGAACTGGTTCACGCTTTCCTGGTCTTCCAATTGAGACCAAATGAAAGCTTACCAAAGAAAAGTCACCATATGATTATCCTTCACTTCACCCCATCTCTGTCACTAGAAATGAAATGAATAATAATTTGGTGGCTTCTACTGGTGTCCTACCATTAACCCTATCCACTTCCAACAAACACACTTCACTCCTACAGGACTACTCCTTTAGCATCTTACAGTTTAATTTCATTCATGAGCATTTATACAGTACCTCTACCCATTAGACTCTATTCCCCCACTCTGAGGTTTAGGGACAACGTGCATGAGTATTAGTAAGTGTCAGATGTCCAGATGAGAAAATAAATCTTCCTACATGTCTTGTGTTTGCCTGGGATTTGTTTTCATTGCTTACTTTATGAACTTCTGAAGACAGACTTAACAGAGCATATACAGACACCAGGTCTCAATAGTATAGATGAGAGTAGTCATTCTTATTATCAAGACAGAAGCTCATTCACGATAGAAACAGCTTTCCATTCACTTGAAAAGGAAGAGAAGGATTTTTAAATACTGCAACGACTATTTAGGTAAATACTTATTCAAGAAACAATTATCAAAAAAAAGAAACAATTACCGAGTTTATGGACTTTTTCTGTTTCTGCATGTACTTCTCTCTTATGATCTTCTTAGAATCTTCAGTATTCATTATCACCTTCTGCAGAGAGTGTTAGCGGAAAAGAGGGAAGGTAAGATTCAAAATAAATTTCCACTAAGTGATCGTCAAGCACCTGCTTTGTGCCAGACACTGAGACAAGCCCTAAGTGTCCCAAGAGAGAAATAGATGGCCCCTGTATGTGGCTGCTGTGACAAAGACTTCCCTGTGAGTGTATGTGCATCAAATGCTATGAAACCCTAGTGAGACAGTGAGGAGCCTGGGAAGGAGCAGAAGCAGGTGAAGCAGGTGAAGGCAGCAGAAGTGACGCCTACACTGGGACTTGAAGTCCAAGAGGACACAGGGAAATGAGGAAGAGAAGGTGATGAGATGAACAGGGGGATAAGAGGTGAGTGGCAATGACTTCAGCAGTGTGCATGGGCTTGGACAATAGTGAGTGCTTTGGGGTGGCCTTAACACACAGGGATGGATAGTGAGGAATGATGTGGGGAGACTTCCTATGGGTAGTGATTATACATCCCACTTTGCCTAAGTCATCCCAAATTATGGTCACTATGTCAGCATAATTAGTATAACATCTCCATTTGCTCTCAAAAGTATCTTATCCTGGTCAATAAACTTCGATGGCATGAGTATAAATTCAAGTCACCTATGTCTTCACTTTCCTCTCCTTCATCTGTGGAAAACAATACTAAATGACCACGTTCCTTGTTGAGTCTGAAAATGTCCTCAGAATCCTACTGAAAATGTCTTAGGCAACAACACAGATTGAAATTGAATCTATACATGGTTTCCATGCTATGGGCCAGAAAAGGTTGCAAATGGCAGCTCCCAGGCCATATTTAGGCTGCATTTTTATTTTGTTCATCTCACATAGGATTTTTTTTATAATTCTCAGTCAACGTTTACTATCCTGAGATCTAACTTGGATCTATATTTCTGGCTTTATTTGAGGAACAGTAAAATCCACCGGCATAGGACTTGTGTTCCACCACAGTGGCAACTAGTTGAAGCTGAACAGTAGACACCACCATTTTGTCCCATACCTACCTGTAGTCATCAGCCGTCAACACAGCCCCCAGCGATCCTTCAGTTCCTGGTGTAAGGTGTAACCAAGAGACTATGACAGAGTGATGTTATGTCACTTCCAAGGCTAGCTCATAAAGACACTGTCTCTCTTAGGTCACTGGCTCTAGAGGAAACCAGCTGACAGCTTGTGCAAAGGCGATATAGTGAGGAACTGAAGCCGCCAGTCAACACCCATGTGCATGAGTCTTGTTGAGGTAGAACTTCCAGTTCAGTCATGTACTGAGATGACTGAAACCCACATCCACATCTTGACAGCAGGCTCCCCAAAGACCTGAGCCAGAATCACTCAGTGGAGCTACTTCCTGATCCTCAGAAACTATGTAAGACATAAGCATTTGTTGTTTCAAAGGGCTACATTTTGGAGGTGATTTGTTCCACAGAAACAGACAAGTAAAACACCAACACATTTGATTTCCTTACATCTTCCTTACTTCCATCAATCCTGTAACCTGCCTGGCTCTCAAGATAGCTGAGGTTATATCCCTGCTTTAGAAGAAAAAATGTTATTGAGGACTTTAAACAAGAAAGTGAGGTCAGATCTGGTTTTAGATATATCATACAAGCATTTTCAAGAAGGAAATGTAAGCAGGAGGCTCAAGATCAACCTCAGGTTTCCTGAAAATCTCATAAGCAGACCTTGCAGTCTGACAGAATGAGTCAGTGATAATGTCTAAGAGAGTAGGCGTTAGATTCTAGATCAGACTATATATATTCAAATCTTCATATCATTGAAAGATTATACAAATTCAGCAAGTCACTTAGCCTTTCAGTTCCCTTATCTGAAAAATGGAATTAGTAATTCTTTTTTTTTTAAGTGGGAAGGTATTTATTGATAGGAAAACTCCTGAGGGGCAGGAGGGGTCCCGAGTGGGTAGCTAAAGACCCCACTTTACAGAGGAGTTTTATAGGGTGAAACCCACGTGGGTACATCAGGGGCCACAGGCATGAACATCCAGTAAGGTTACAAGTATAGTCACTTGGAATTAGTAATTCTTTCAGCTGCAAGTAATCAAATCTTCATCTTTCAAATAACAGCTGACACAAATAGTTTCTTTTTCTCATATAATTCTAAGTACAGAGGTAGGCAATCTCTGGAGGTAGATTAGCTGTTCAACAATGGCATCTGGATCCCAGGTTTCTTCTGCCTTTTGCCTCTGCATTTCTTAGCACGTTGGCTTATTGCCTTGTGCTTCCAAGATGGCTGCTAGAGCTACAACCATCACATTTGTATCGATGACAGAAGGAAGCTGGGACAGGTTAAGAGTTTTCATCCAGCTTGATGTGTCTCAATTTATCAGGAAAGAAAAAGGCTTCCCAAAAGCCTACAATAGACTTCTGCTTATATTTTATTAGCTAGAACTAGATCACAGAGTCATCTTAACAGCAATAAATGCTGGGAAACTAGTTAAGCATGTTGACATCCAAGCAAAGCTGGGTTCTGTTAACAAACAAAAAGAGGAGAATGAATATTAAGTGATGCAACTGACTTCAGACTATCAATATAAGGATTAAAATAATTTGGTGCATTCTTTAGGCTAACCATGCCTGGCATGTAGTAAGTGTTGAATAACTGTTGAAATTACGGTGATCCAGACACAAAGTGATTCATCTTGAACTAGGACATGGCAGAAGGAGTAATTTTAATACTCAAGCTAAAGGGCTTTAAAAGAAGGACAGTTGAAACTTGGTAAAAAGATTTTTTTAAATTTTTAATTACTATCATTTCTCTGTTTCCTTTTAACTATAATAACTGTTTCCCAAATTATTATCTCTTTTCTTTCTAATCATTTATAATTGTGTGCCTTTGTTAGACCTCAAGTCCTTTATTATTTTAAAAATCTAACTGTAGGAAATATAAACTTTGAGTTCTTACACTTGCTCAATTAAAATGCCACCTACAGTACTTTAACTCTATCTCCCAAATAGTAGCCAGCACAATTATGTAATCACATAATGCTGAAGACTGCGAACTACTCCTCAGAATACATTTGTTTTAGGCATAGCTCACTTATGTGAAGTAGAAATATTGCCTGTGGCTACACTAAAATTAATTGCAGCCTTGTAGACCTGTGACATTAAACATTTCTGGAACTAGCAGGCAGCACAGCTCCCAGAAACTTAGTTGCACAATGCTGAATGTGTCTGGAGGCACGCTCATGTGCATCAGATCCTCAGTGGGCCCACCACACATTTTCCTAACTACAGACAATGGCTCAGGATCCTTGGCAACTCGGTAATTGCATGCATAGTATTAGAAACAGAGAGATGAATAGCATGGGATATAGCTTTAAAACAGAAGGAACGTTCTAGGCATATATTCAAAGGGTCTCAAAGAGGTATTTATGTACCCTTATTCACAGTAGCACCATTCACAATAGCCAAAAGGTAGAAGCAACCCAAGTTTCCATCAAGGAATAATGAGTGAGAAAATGTGTACAATGAAATATTATTCAGCCCTTAAAAAGGAAGGAAATTCCAACACATAGATGAACCTTGAGGACCTAATGAAAAATGAAGGGAGCCAACCACAAAAACACAAATATTATAAGATTCTACTTTGAAATGAATTGCCTAAGGTGGTCAGATTCATGGGGAAAGAAAGCAGAATAGTGGTTGCCAAGAGTTGGGGAGTTACTTTTTCATGGGGATAGAATTTCAGCTGGGGAAAATTTTAAAAGTCTGGATTTGGATGATGGTGATGGTGGACTGCAATTTAGATGTGCTGAATGCTACAAAACTGCAAACTTAAAAATAGCTAAGATTGTAAATGATGTCTGTATCTTACCATAATTTTTTAAATGGAGAAAAAAAGAAGGAAGGGGAGGCACTGGAGTGTGATACTCCCACTCCACAAACTCCTCACTCCCTTCCCCACCACATGCAAAGTCATCTGAAAGCTTGCTCACTTGGGGGAAAAGAAGGGAACATAATTGGGGAAGTGCTTTCTAGCCTCTTCCCAGATATGGACAGCATCATTAAGCCATTCAGCGTAGTCTTTCATCTTTTTACAATAAATGTGTACTATATTTATAGTCTGGGGGAAAAGGGGGAAGAACACAACAAAATGGGCAGCAAAGGAGCAAATGGCATAAAACCCTTCATGTCTGGTCAGGGCAGTCCTTCTCCCAGCCCATAAGGCTTGTGTTTCTGCTCGCAGTAGGAAATAGCATTGCCTTTACATTTCATCACTTATTTCATGACAATCTCAGGCTCAGCAGTTACCCAGCTGACCTGCAGCACCAGGATCAGGGGTGAGACCCTGGGGCAGGCCACTGTGTAAGCAGCTTGACATCAAACCGCAGAGTCACTGCAGACAACCTATTCTCTTTTTGTTGTTTCTCATTAGATCTCTTTACATTTTTGTGGTTGTTGTTTTGTGGAGAAGACAAGGGTGTCTCATTGAAGCTTGAGGGAAATAACTGAATTTTAATGGAATCTAATTGGCTCCTATGGTTAGCTCAAAGAAGCTGTGGTCATAAAAGTTAATTAAATTAGATTCATTTGCATATTCAAGACCATTCCCGTCCTCACTTTAAAGGCAGAGAAAGAGAAAATATGTCCCAGTCTCCTGGCTGGGATTAAGACACACAACAGTGTCCAGATCGCTGTGCCCCCATGCAGGGACTTTGAGGAAGAGAGTATTCTTTTCATACCCTTGCCTGGTTGTACTCCCCACTTTTTCTAGGTGAGTGTGTCAACACAGGAATTACATTGGTATGCATTACAGTTCTCACTTTGAAATTTGGAGCAAGTCTTTCATAGAGAGAGCTTTCCTGTGCATAAAGACTGAGGTAATTTTCTAAACAAAAGGTGAATCCAGAATATTCAATAGAAAACACACTAGCAACATTTACAGCTAAAAGCAGTTTGTGTGTGTGTGTGCTTGCATGTTTATTGGCAGCAAGAGCATCTGTAGCTTCATTTATTATGGGTCAGAGGAACAGAACTACTGGACCCTAAGAGGATGTCTCGTCTACTCTGCTGCCTGGGGAAACCTAAAATAACCAGCTGAAATGGAACTGTGGCCTCTTTTCTGAAGCCCTTAGGGGAGGCGTTTCCACAACCTTCCTCTATTACCAGACCCATTTTAGCAATCTTTAATATCATACTAGAAAGTATTCCCTTGTATCAAATTTCTATCCCCTCTGTGGCTGATTTAGCATTTATTTTCATGAGCACACAATGCAAAAACAGGCATTGGCTCAGGCTCTCCACCTGCCCATTTGTACATTTCATTGGAACATCAACTAGTGCCCGGATCTGCGTGTGCAGATTAAATGCAATGCCTGCCCTGCTTCCTCCAGCCACTCCTGCCTGGGAATCACAAGTGAGAGCAAACTATCATCTTCATTCTCCCCCTCATGAGAAGACAGGGTTGCTTTGCTATTCTTTTGTTTTGTTTTGTTTTTGTTTTCTTGAATGAACCCAAATACATCAGGCCCTATACTGAGTTCTCGGTAAACAATGGTAACAGGACAGACCAAAACCCTGTCCTCGTGCATGGAACACAGACATACAACAGAAAGTTGTCTGCAAGAGTGACAGTTACAGAGAAATGCAGGGTACTAAGAGTCATGCAACAAGCTGAACTAACATAGGCTGGGAGGACAGGAAAACTGTCTGAATAAATCTATGTTTCACCTGAAACCTGAAGAGATGAATAAAAATTATGAATGTGGGGAGCATATGCAAAGTCCCTAACACGACCAAGTGTGCTGGACTGCAGGTCGGCAATGAAATTCAGCCAGCAAAGTGGCCATGATCAAGCTATGGAATCATAAGACATTACACTCTGTTCACACCTGCTTGGCTGTGACTGAAACCCAGTGCTCCAGCCCTGCCTTGTACAATTTTAGAACTCTGAGCACCTGGATTCTTAGCAACAAGGTCCAGATTTCACCATCTATAAAATGAAGAGGTTAAATCCAGACTCTTCCAACTCACCTTCTGGAATCAGTTAGTGATGATAGTCCACATACAGTTCTTAAGTGGGTCACTATTTCTGAGCTAGCCTACATTTGGGAGCAGAAAGAGAGAAGTTCAGGCATAGCCAGTAGCCTCTCTCCAATGTGTTTTTAAAAATTATATTGCTAGGTAAATAACATAAAACTTACCATTTTAACCCTTTTTAAGGTGTCTGATTCAGTGCCATTCATTATAACTCACAATGTTGTGCAGCAGTCACAATTTCTAAAACTTTCTTATTCCAATTGACTTTTAAATGATTCTGGGTAAGTTCTACAAGTATCCTAACAACCCAGGAACCTGGCTGTCTATCATGACTATTAATGGGAACCCTGAGAGACCCAGTACGGCCCTTGCAGCAAGTGATATTCTGACTCTCAGAATATGGGTAAAAAGAGAGGGGAAAATCTTTCCTTCTGCCTCTCAAGTCAAGGCCATAGGCTTAATATCCAAATTTTACTGAGTCCTATCTATGTGCCCACCACCAAACTAGCATCTTTGTTCTTGTTATATAACAGGTAGGTAATATTATTCCCATTTTACAAAGAAAGAGGTTACGGTGGAACTTGACTTCCACCCCAAGTCAGTTTGGCTTTCAAATCTGGCTCAAGTTTCACACATGGCTGTTTTTCTGAAAACAGCTATGGGGAGAACTGATGAGCAGATTTGGAAAAAATTAATGAAAGCAAAGGATGACAAAACTGAATTTAAATTCACACTGTTCTTCATGATTCAGACTTGTGATTGGTTTTGTCACATTCTATCTTCTCCACTCCAGTCTTTGCTCTCTCTTGCCGAGAGGACCGATGATATTTACTGCCCCATTTTTCAAGGATGGCATGTGATGCCATTGCTTAATTAAGAGCCTCATCAGAGCATCAGGGAGCTCAGCAATCAGGAAGGGTTCATAGCCTGAGGAAAGGTTGAGCCCCTGCACCTCAGGTGGTGACAGGAATAATGAGTCTAGGAAACCACTCTGCCTCTGGAAGCCTTCTCTGTGAGTCAATAGAACAGAAAATAAATACAGAGACAAGGAAACTGTCAGGAAAATTAATGTGAAGAGTCCAGGTTTTGTTTTCCTCTCAACAGGTGAGAATTCAAAACACAAGGCAAAAGAATGGGTTAAAAATAGTATGGCAGTGGCAGTTGATGCTTACACAATAAAAAGAGTATTGTGGAGTACACAGGACTGGAGAAAAGAGCCAAGAAGTAGCAACAGCATTGGCAGGAGAAAACCCACTAACACTGTGGAGTATTTAAAGGCTCAAAATGCAACTGCATTGGGATATATAAAATAAAAAAATATAAAGGGTTCCAAAGCAGAAATAGTTGTATTTGTTTTAGGGTGTTTTTTTTAATGTTTTGTTCGGTTTTTTGAGACAAGGTCTCATTCTGTAATTCAGACTTGACTTGAACTCACTATGTAGCCCAGGCTGGCCTCAAACTCTTGACAATCCTCCTGCCTCAGCCTCCCAAGTACTAGGATTACAAGGGTGCACCACCATGCCTGGTTCCAGGCAGAGTTTTCAAACAAAAATACTCAACCTTTGGAGTAAAGTCAGGTGTCATTATCTTGAGTTCACGTGCCAGGCCTCCGCCACTCTTCCCACCATGCAGAAGAACCCTGCAGAACCACCTGGACACCCTTCACGTGTTGTCATGCTCTCTGTCCTTCTAAGCCCTCCCTGCTTTCTGTGACACCTCACTGTAGACAGGGCCTCCTGGTTTTACCTTCTAAGAACTGGCCCAAGAGTCAGCAAAGTAGAAGTAGGTCCAGCTGGAAGGGAAAGCAATCACAAGCCCAGATCCTACTTCACACTGGCAGAACCAACACACAAATTAGCAATGACAATGTGAGTGTTGTTCCTGAATGTAGAAAGATTCTCCAACTTCCATTTTCCTCTGGTGCTTGGAGTCTCTGATATCAAGGAGGACCTACCCTAGACTTGTAAAAACTTTTGACTAAATAAGTCATCTCTTTTGATTAAGTTAATGTCAACTTATTAGGGCCTTTATAGCCTCACAATCCCTTCTTTGAAGCACCTACATTTGTGTTTGATGAAATAATCAGGAGGTGAGTGTATGGTACAAAACAGCTGCCTCTTCTCAGTCATCCTAGTTGAACTTTTTGCAAGAGAATCTCCTTTGTAGACCACGCTAGCCAGAAACATAGGAGAATTCTAGGGTATGTCATTCAGCCTAGCCAAGTAGACACATCACAATCATCACAGGTCACCTCACAGGACAACTTCCCCCTTAACCTCCAGTTTGACCCTGAATGAAAAAAAGTAACAGATACTGGTTCTGTTCAGAAGTTGAGTGGGGGACATTTTACTAGCAGAATAGTACTGACTCTGCAGAGGAAAAGGAAATGAACACATCTGGGTAGAAAATCAGAGGAACATGCTCCCAAGAAGCAGAGGAGGCATAAGGGATCTCTTACAACCAAACAATGATAAGCAAGTATTCCTATCAAAAGAAAGAATCCTACTCAAGACCTTCCACAAGCTAGAGTGTTGGTGTTCATCAATGAACTAATCAAACTCATCTGATAAGAAAAGCACAAGGCCCTCTGTTAAACTCTGGGAGTATGGTGCTATCTTCTGTTCAGGTTGCTGTAACAAAATACCTTAAATTGGGTAACTTACTAAAAATAGAAATTTATTGCTCATAGTTATGGAGGCTGGGAAGTCTAAAATCAAGGCACCAGCAGCTCAGATGTCTGGCAAGTCAAAGCAGGTGCCATCTTGCTGTGTCCTCATATGGTGGAAGGGGCAAGGCAGCTCACTTCAACCTCATTTATAAGGCTCAATTCTGGGCCACTCACTGCTATCACATTGGTTATTAAGCTCCAACATATGAATTTGGGGGAGGCACCAACACTCAAATATAGAAGGTAGTAAATAAGACATATTGCCCTCACTTTATGAAAGGTTCATAAGGGTGGAAGGGTTGGGAGATACACAGAGGTCAAATAGTTTAAACTACAAGCCAAGTGTTCTCCTAAGAAAGATACCTTGACTGAGAGAGTAAATTGGATGCCATCAGTCCTTTAGTGGGTCCTAAATACTTCCTTGTTGCCATTTCTGCATTAACACACACACACACACACACACACACACACACAATGACACAATAAGCTTTGTGCGCTTCCTGAACAAAACTGGCAGCCAGAGCAGAATGTCTAATTGACAATATCAATCTGGTGATTATAGAACCTAAGTATGACATGTCTTAAATAATCAATGATTGAATCATGAGCCTTTAAGCTTACCCTATGTCAAATGTCTCAGGGAAAGGTTAGGAAGCAAAAACACCCTTAGAATTTGCTCACTGGCTTACAGAGATTGAGTTATGCTGTGGGTTATGGTAAGTTCTTTGCAGTACTAAAAATAGATGAAGGGCAGATCAGTCACCCCGGGGAATTTTATCTGCTTCATTCATGCATCCAGAGATGCTGCTTACATTAAGCCAAAAAAGCACAACCAAAGGGGTACTGAGGACGACAGACGAAAGGTAATGATTCAAATAGAAACCAAGAAAACAAGCAAGCAGCTGACGATGAGTACCTAGAGCAGCCCCTATTGCAAACCTCTGGGCAGGAATTAGGCCTATGAAGGTGATACTATGCCTCAAACCTTCTGATAGCTTCCAAGGTGCAAATTTAGAAACATCTTTCTGAAAGAAGCTGCAGCCTTCTCTCTACACATTCAGCAGAGACCTTGTCACAGCCTCTTGAGGATTTACACTTCCTACTGGCAGAGCATTCTCATCATCCCTCCTAGAAATACCAGCTCCTCCCTTGACCGCCAGGCAGGCGCCAGAAAGTCAATCAAATACCATGTAACTCAAAGATAAGCAAAAGTACCCAAAAATTTCCAGGAGTTCCCCTTGGCCAAGTTCACTACCAAGTTATTTTCTGATACAAGTGCTTTCTAAAGGAAATAATTTATCACAAGGTTGCAGGAAAGGTCAGTTCCTTGTCTCCAGCTGCCTATAGAAATAGTCTAGGATTGGCTGGAGGTTGGTCTAAGGGGCTGAAAATTCAGTTCCTGGTCAAATGTGTAAGTGTTTTAAAACAGTCTTACAAAGCCAACAGCACCATCTGTAAGGACTACATAATTTGCAAAATTTCTTGCTAAATCAGCTGGCCAAATGCAAAACCAATTACTCTGGCTTCCATACAACACCATGCTGCAGCCGGGAAGTATTTTAAGTGGATAATGAGTAGTCTCTTCTCTCAATGACTATATCCAAATAACATCTTCTGTCTATAATATGCAAAGCTCCCCTTCAAGGCTGCCTTAGGAAGCCCTGTCCCCTAACCTAGCGCTTTAATCTTCATGGAGGAAAATACTATATCCCTCTTCTCTAGTGATATTTAAGAGTGCAATTGCCTAACAATGGCTGATACACTTTGCAGCTCACATGTACATGTATACAACAGCACATGCACAACAGTGCTCAAACACACACACTGCCTACTAGTTCTGAGATATGCAAGACTTATACCTTGCATCCAAGAATGGTGGCCAAGGCTTTTCTTTGTTTAGTTACAATATCTCTTCTAAAATTATGGGGGAGCCCAAAACAGCCCGTTTTTTATGAGGAAATATACATAAGAAATATTTCCCTGCCTTTTTACTCTGAGAAAAATACAGCTATCTATGGAAAATGTGCCCTCTCTCTTTTTTTCTCCCTCTCTTACTCTCTCTCAGATAAAAGTAGCAAAGCAGATGGAAGCTCCTTCTGTGAAGAAATGAAATTCTATACTCCTTATAGACAACCTCCACTGGTTATTAGCAGAAATGCAATAAATGTGTGACTGTTTCATTTACTAAATTGTCCTCTCCCCAAGGTACTTCGGAACTTTGCTGCTAAACATGTAGCTCCCAGGCAACGGATGGCATCCTGAGCTCACAAGAAATGCAGACCCTCAGACCCCATACCAGACCCCCGGAGTCAGAATCTGCATTTTAAGATGATTCTCAGATTTATAAGCAACTAAGTCTTGTGAAACACCACTTTAGAACATACTGTTGCTATTGTTTTAGTAAATTCTGTAGCTCCTCAAAATCCCTCTCTTGCTATTGAGAATACTTTTAGGGGAGCTGCTGAATAAGAGCTAACATTATTGGGCGCTAAGTGTCTACCAGGAGGACAGAGGGCAGAGAGTTAACAAGAGTTACACAGCTAGAAAAAGATGGAGCTGGGTTGGAACTCAGTCTGGCTTCTGAGTCTACATTTTCTATCACTAGGCTGCTAAGCCAGGTGCAGCCAGGGCCCTGTTGGCATGTGGGACCTGGCAATTTTGTGGGACTGTCCTATGGCCCGCACAATATTTGACATTCCTATTATTCACTAGATGCCAGACACCTACAGTGTCCTGACAACCTAAGAAAACCCTTCCTCACTTCCAGACACCTGTGGGGTAGCACTGGCCACACTAAGAACCAGTGTCTGATAGTGTTCATGCAGTAATTTTGAGAAATTAGTTTCCTAGGATTTGCCTCTTTCTTCCAGTGTTCAACCTACTTATAAAATCCTCCAATATTTTATATTTTATATTTCAACAGAAGGCTATAAGTAGTGAGATCCTGTTCTATAGAGACTACAAAATAAGTTCCCTCCTTCTGGCAGCCAACCATCTGGTTAGGAATCAGGCCTTAGTATAGGCAATAGCTGAGAAACAGTGCAAGGTACTATAAGATTAAGTCCAGAATGATCAGAAAGGACCTAGATTCCTGTTCTGGCTTGCACCACATACTAGTTGTGAGCTCACTGGCATTCTTGAAGCTTGTGCTCCCCTTTCTGTAAAATGAGGGTATTGTTAAACAATACCTATAAACTGCCAGCACAGCCTGAAGCCTGATAAATGTTAGTCACCCCAGGAATCACCTCCTTCTCTTAGGCAGTGAAGAAACAGGACAAAGCTGAGACAGAGAGAGGATGTGCGTGAGGGAAGAGACAGCACGTTAGGCAGGAGGCACAGCCTGAGCACAAGCCTGGTGTCCAGAGCAAGCTCACTGAAGGAAGAAACTGGACAGGACTCCCAAACTGAACACAGTGAAGGGTGCAGGCAAGGAGTCACAAATATAGACATGGATTCTCCTGGGGATTTTAAAATATCTTCAATATCATGTCTTTCAAATACAGAACTGCAAGCTTACAGGAAAAGTGAACAGAATGAGTGCATCTTCTAGTTATTCCCCAGTCCAGCCATTCTCACACCAAGGAGCATAGTGTAGCTATTTATGATTGATGTTTTTAACTTTTTTAAATTTTTTTTTTTTTTTTAATTTTTGTACTGGGGATCGAACTCGGATCCTTGCGCTTACGAGGCAGGCGGTGGAACCACTGAGCTAAATCCTGGCTGATATCTTTATTTATTAATGCATGTTTGCTGTGCATGATATTTACATTTATTTTAGGGAGTAGGTACCTGTATTTAACATATCTTGATTCCTTTTAGTCCTCTTCCTCCACTCACCCTCCTCCCTCCCTGTCTCTGGATCCCCTTCTATTATTATTATTATTAATTATTATTATTATTATTATTTTAGTTCATGTTTCTAACATATAATGATTATTTTCACTGAAGGTGGTTGGTACTTGCACATGACTCATTTTAAATATTTTTAAGTTCCCTTTTCCCCTCTCTCTCCCCACACTCTCTTGGTCTCTTGATCCACTTCCCATTTACATAAGATCTATCTCCCTGTTTCCTTTTGTTGATCTTTTTTCTTGCACTTTATTTATACTTTGGATTGCTCAAATGAGAGAGACCATATGGTATTTAAACTTGTGCATCTGATTTATTTCACTTAGCGTTATGTTTTCAAGGTGCATCCATTTTCTTACAAATGTCTCAATGTTATCCTTCTTTATAGCTGAGTAGTACTCCATTATGTATAGATATCATATTTCCTTTATCCATTCATCTGTTGATGGACATATAGGCTGCTTCCAAGATTTACCTATTATGAATTGTGCTGCTATGAACATTGGTAGGCATGTATCACTGAAATATGATGTCTTGAACTCTTCTGGGAAGATACCTAGAAGATATCTGGGTCAAATGGAATTTCTATTTTCAGATTTTGAAAAATCTCCATACTGAATTTCACACTGGTTGTACCAGTTTACATTTGCACTAACAATGCAGACGTGTTCCTTTTCAACTGTAGCCATCTCAGCATTTGCTATTATTTGATTTCTTTGATAGTCATTCTTTCTGGAGTAAGATGAAATCTCAGTGTTGTTTCAATTTGCACTTCTCTGATAGCCAGCAGTCAATATCTTTTAAAAGCCTGAAGACAGAAGTGCATGGTACTACCAAGGACATATTTTTAGTTTTTATTTACATTCAAACTTGTTGTCTCATTTCTAATTTCATTAAATGTCTTTTAAGCCCAGACTTGGACCAAGTCACAAAGCTGATAAATACACATATAAGAAGATGCTTAATTCTTCAATTTTATAAAGTCTACAACTTCAGCATAAAAGGCCCCCAGAACACATTTAAATGGCCAAGAAGCTGTTGCTGTACTGTGCTGAAATACCTCACTACGGCCTTCATGTTTCTCCTGCTCATTTGTAAAAGTACTATCACATGCCACAGAAAAGATTAATTAGTAAATCAATTAATTAGGGCCCTATCAACACTCCTCTTGCGGCCTTCAATCACATCTTTGTTGTAAATAAGCTTTCTTGCCTACATTAAACTCATTAGCTCTCTGTATATGAATAATAATGCTCATGAATTTAAACTGATTAAATATCAGAGAACAAATTTCAGTCCACTCTGATGTAGCCAGGATATTGAAAATAAAGAGCAGTATTGTTTTACTCAACTTAGTAAATTAAACACAACTGTATATAGCTTCTGAATTCATTAATTTCCAAATTCACCTTCCCTCCTGAGGACATTAGCCAACATCTATCTTTAGTTATAACACATACGCAAACAAATACTATAGTAATTAAAGAAACCACCCATTTCCTTCCCCTTAAGTTCCAGGAAGCCATGTTATTTCTGTAGACCGATTTGTATTTGCTGACTGTTCTTAGCAGCTCTTAACGGCAAAATAAAATGTACCAGAAGCTATTCTCCAAATGACTGCCAACAACTCATCTAGTCCAGAGTCCTTCCACAGGGAAAACACACACAAAAATGTGTGTGCGTGCGTGTGTGTGTGTGTGTGTTTAAAACATATGCACTTAGGATCTTGTTACATCCTGAAAGATTTAAAGCTCTGCAGTTTCCTAAAAGGACATTTTTGAAAAAACTTCTCAAGTCTCTAGAGTTAGCTGGATCTTTTGCAAAGTTCACCTCTTATTTTGGCTCCTGTAATTATCCCCTTTAATTTAATGCGGTTTATTTTTATATCTTTTCCCATCTTCCCTCATACCACATTGTTTACAGCTCGTTTAAAAGAAAGTTTATATATCCACATACATCCTTCATTCTAACTTTTCAGCAGGGCTGGGGATTTAGCTCAGTGGTTCTGCCACCTGCCTCACAAGTGCAAGGACCCAAGTTCAATCCCCAGTACCAAAATAAAAAATAAAAATAAAAATAACTTTTCACTGCATCCTTCTCCCCTATTTACTCCAGTGCATTTTTGTTAGGAAGAGGGGCTGTTTGACTTGGGGATGTTTTTGTTTTGTTTTGTTTTGTTTGTGGGATTTTTTTTTTTTGCTTTTTTTGTTTGTTTATTGTTTGGGGAGTTGCTTCCTTTATCATTTTCTTCTTCAGTCTAAATGGGAATGAGTTAACAATATAATCTCCCAATAAATAACATCTTAACTCTTTTCCATTCCTCAACCTTTGGCCTTATTAACACAAAGATGGCTCTCAACCAAGAGTCACATACAGATAAATCATCATGGCACCCCAAGGGAGGGGAGGAAAGGCGACTCTTTTCTTTTGAATACCAGGCAGATCTTATGTCACACATGACCCCATAGTAATTCTCCACCCACCAATTTTTCCTCTCTCCGTTCATGTTCCTCTTAAATACCTCCCAGGCCAGGTTAGTTTGCTAGAGAAGCTCTGAACTGCTAAAACCCCAAATAGGAAAAAGGTTTATGTAACTGGCACTTTCCTCCTATCTCCCCTTCCTTCTCAGAGGATACCCCGTACTTCCTGTCCAGATCACATCCTGTGCCACACACCCCCCCCACTGCTGCCTCCGCTTCCTGCCTCCTTCTAGCACCCTTTATTTCCTGTGACCTTAACACCTATTTTCCTTGTGCTTTTCTGTCTGCCACATCATTTTGCTTACCTCTTGCTTGCTCTTTACCCCTTCCAAACTTACTATCTCCCAGTTCTGGATTCTTTCCCAATTCTTTGCTGGCTCACCAACCTCACCTTCCATAAAACCACCTTTTTTCACAAAGTCACTCAATAACTAAGGCCAGTCTGGACTTCTTAAAATCCTGTAAGCTCTGGCTTCTTTTAGGTTAAGAGTGAAAATAACCATCACTCATCACAGGACCCTGTCCTCTAAAGGCCTACAACCTCTCACTTAATTAGGGCTATTTAAAATCTGAATTGTGCTGCTTACTAGCTATAAGCCATACCTTGGTTTGGGGGAAAGGATCTTTATTTTGATTTGGTTTGGTTTGGGTTGAGTTTTTTGGTTTTTACACTGAGCAAGTCTACTACTAGCTAGCTCCTCTGACCCCCAGGTTAGACTAGTTTCTCTAATTCTTTTTCATAATACCCTCTATTTTTGTTGTTGTATGTATAATCAATAAATACTATTGAGTTATATAGATTTTACTACAATTTTGAAAATTGAAAAAATAAATATATACTCAATACATGTATGGGACCACCTCCCTTCTCCCACTGCCACTCTTCATTCTCTGGCACACCTGGTTCTGACCTCCAGTCATGGCAACAAGTGGGCCTGATAGGCCTGAAGAAGCATATGCTCTGCCCCTCGATGACTGTGAGTCCAACACACCCGCCGGCCTTCCTGGAACAGTGTTCAGGGTATGTTCGTGGTGGTGACACTTGGGCTTTAACTGCAATAATGCATCTTTTAAAAATATTTTTCATTTTTAAAAATTGCCCCTTATAAATGCTCTCTGCATTTGTACATTATATAATCTAGCATCTCTAGGCCCTGAGGTAACAGATTTTGACAAACATACATGAAATTCTTCTTCAAACAAGTAGAAGTTGGCAAAAGATTGCTTTTCTGCACCATTTTACAAAACCACTAATATGGGATGGGTTACACAATAATAAATTATTCAAATCATAAACCTAAAGAAATTAGTTCATCATGATCTATACCCTCTAAGTGAATTAGAGTGTCAGATTCAATTTTTGTAATACAGTTAGTTTTGAAATGTTCAAATTAAGGAACAGTAAGATCTTCATAAAAAGTACCAAGTCTCTTGATTTCTAAGCAAGAGAATACTGCTTTCTGATGTTTATACTAATAAAGTCAAATTACGTTCTTTTGCCACATAAACAAAAATTCTTATAATTTTTTCACCAGATTATATCTTACTGGTGTTCCTACAAGCCTTGGTCATTGAAAAATATGCAATGAATGATGAAAGATCACCTAAGATTATTTGCTGATGAATTTAAGCTGTGTCATCATATTAAAATGCTTTAATTAAATCATTAAGTTGTCAGTGTTGAAAACTGTCCCCTAAAAGCCACAAAGATTTCTAAAACTGATAAATTTTCTCACTAGTTAGAAACTCCAAATTATCATTCCATTCATATGTCCAGCATAAGCTTTGTCATTTCCTTATTTTGTATCCTGCACTGACAAAAATGTATTGCCTCCTTCTTCTCAAATTCTATGCTTGGAGAAGTGATGTTTACATGGCTCATTAAGAGCGTACTCAGGGCTGGGGATTTAGCTCAGTGGTTCTGGTCCCTGCCTCACAAGCACAAGTTCCCGAGTTCGATCCCCAGTACCAAAAAAAAAAAAAGAGTGTACCCAATTAATCCTTGTTTTAATGCAGACTTTCTCAACTTCAGCCTGTTGGCATTTGGACCAGACAATTCTTTATTGTGGCTCTGTCCTGTGTATCATAGGACGTTTAGACTCCTGCTTGGCCTCTACTCACTAGACAGCGGTAGCACTTCTCCAGCTATGACAAGTAAAAGGGCCTCCAGACATTGCCATCATCCCCTCTTCTCATACTCCCTTCTCAGCTGGCCCAGTTGAGAACTACTGTTTTAATCTACTGTTCCCTTCCAAATGAGAAGGCATTTCCAAGTCATTATTTTTATTCTTTTATTCTTCATTAATAATACCAACAACCTTCACTGAACACACACTACATAGTAGGTAAGCGCTTCACATTTAATAGTGATCTCACTTAATCCTCACCTCCAAGCTAGGAGCGGAGTGGTATTATCCCCATTTCACAGATTTCACAGAAGGGGAAGCTAAGGATTTAAAAAGTTAGGTAATTTATAAAGATACTGTTGGAAAACAATCCCGGGTCCAGCTGACACCAGACCCATTCTCTTGCTCACTGCTCCCCTCCCCACCCCCAGCTCAGAATCTGAAGTCAAAACTCCCAGGTTTCGGTCCCAGCACCATACTTGTGTTTTGGAAAATCATATGACATTCCTAAGCTATAATTTTCTCCTATCTATAATGATATTGGTTATTATTTATGCCTCACTGGGTTGAGAATATTTAATGAAATAGTATGTGTGATCAACTCAGCAGTTATAAGGTATTTTTGTTATTACTATATAAATAAAAAACCTTAATTTTTCTGGCATATTTTTTACTTCAGCAATCTAGCTACAAAGGAGAATGTAATTCAAACAATATTTGTAAGGAACCAAAAATAGTAACTATATTCACTATTATAAAACCTTAGCTCCCTGCTATGCAGTAATGATGAATTGTAAAGAATCTCATTATTGGGCTAGCGATTGAGCTCAGTAGCAACATGCCTGCCTCCCAACCACAAGGTCCTGAGTTCAATCCCCAGTACTGCAAAAGACGAAAACAAAAAACTCATCATTAAATAATTTTAATTATTACTATTTAATTCTTACTCTTGTCTCCCTGAATTCCTCTTCTTATAAAACAGATCTAATGTATTTTTATATGCCTGAAACATAGTTTTATGAACACTCAGTACAATATCATGTCCATTCCTTTCTCTTTTTCTCTTTTACTTTTTCTTTTTTTTCCTGTACTGGGGATCGAACTCAGGACCGTGAGCTTGAGAGGCAGGCGTGGTGCCACTGAACTAAATCCCCAGCCCTCCATTTCTTTCAATAACTTTTGTTTTACAAAAATATAATTTTAAATAATGCCTCCTTTGTTTATCCTGATTAAGTATATTGGCAGCAGAGAAGTATTCATTCTGCTTTCTTGGATGCAGAGTACAGTGGTCTGCGCATTTATCTCTTTGGGGCTGATTTTCTCTTGTAAAAGATGAAATACTTATAAGAGAAATCTTATAATAAAAATAAGCTCTCTGTTTTTTAAAGTTTGGTACAGACATCTCTAAAGCTCAAAGGCAAATTCAGGTAACCAACTTTGGCATTCTGACAGTTACATTGACTACAAGAATTCCAGGATGGAATTATGGCAGCAAATTCTCGAGATTCTTTTGGGGATGGAGAAGCCTTTAGTTCCCTGAATATGTCAAGTGTCCCTCCCTCAGGTTCACTTCTGTAACAGAGCATCAGCGTATTAACTCTACGGTGGCCGTACAATGCACCTAAGTCCTACGTAAAATAAAATTTAGTACAACCACCTGAGTTCAGTTACTTGACTAGTTCACACAGTATTTTCTGTAGCATTCAACCAACATGTACTAATTTCATTTTTTTAGTATTCTATTCATTTTGGGCCCAATATTTTCCCAGTGTTGAAATATTACAAAGTTCATAGACCCTGAAATTATATTCAAAGGGCCTAATGAACTTTCCCAGGCCTTCATCCACAATGTGTGTTATGCCTTGACAGAAAGTTTTTCTTCATTTCGCTCCTGTCCAGATACTGCCTGAGACTGAGATTAAGGGTGCCAGACTAATTAATCTGGTAGAAAAAATTTCAAGGCTGTCTAATGCTGAGACCATGGCATGGCTGCTGTTGGGGTCTATTAGCCAGACTTATGCTGAAAATCAAGAGCAAAGATCCCAGCAGAATGATTTAAAAAGTTTTGAGTTTGATCAGAAAGGAAGCTCCAGTAAAGTTGCAGCCTGCCAAGATAGAGCAGAGGAGATCTTGATTGCTGAGAAGGAACAGGAGAGTAGAAAAGATGGCCAGAGGGCATCACAAAAAGCAGTAGAACTCCACTCTTTCCTGCCTCAAAATTGCAAAAGTGAAAGACTTTGCTTTGAGAAGAGAGCCCCAGAGCACCATGTTCCAAAATGGCAGCAGCCTAGGAAAGTTGTTTCTTGGGATTTGGTTCATAGGCACTGGTCCCTTATAGCCAAGAGAAAAGGAAGCCTGGCTACTGCTCCAGCTGGCACCAGACTTCACCATCATTCATGTGGTACTGGTTTTAGGCACATGCAGAATATAGGAGTTGTGGAGTCAGGAAGGCCTACTAAATTACTAGATCAGTCCACTGATTGGTTTGGCACTGCCCTAATCCCAGTAGTCTGGATAAGATAAAAGGGGCAGAAAGACATTGTTGAGGTCCCCTTGTTGCTTTGCTACCTTCTGGCCACCATAAACTCTCTCTCCTCTGCCAAGCCACCTGCCTTGGAGCCAGCCAATTATGGACTGAAACCTCTACAATCCTTGAGCTAAATAAACTTTTCCTCTGTTAACTTTGGGTGTTGGGTATTTTGTCTCAGCAATGAGAAAAGTAGCTCCATACAACCTTGACACCACTGCATCAACAATTTTTTTTTGATACCATCAATATCTGCCACATTCACCTCATACCTTCATAACAGCCAAGATTCTTGAACTCTGCTGGGACACAGCCCTTGATCCTGTCCTCTATGTCTGCCCATTTTCTTGTGAATTACTTTAGTGATCTTGATATCAGTAAATATAGGGAACAGCTGAGACAGCAAATCCAATAAGACTTCCCAGGCTATTCAGTTTTGCAGTAGTAAGATTACACAAGATACTCATGTAAAAGGGACCTTTATGCTCTTACTATGACCTGGGTAACAGGCTTATTCTGGGGTGACTATCTTGGCTATCATAAAGTAAGTCCCACATGGCTTGTATATGAAACATATCAGTTACTTTATCTGTGGTGTTCCACTTGAAATTTACAGGAAGAGTTGAATAGTCCCCCTTCTTGGGGTAGAGACACTTTACAGTGGCTTTTATCCACTGGCTGGCCATTCCCTCAGGAATAATCTTATGTCTGCATACCATATAGCCATCTGTGATTATTCAGTAGTGTGTGTTGGTCCTGTGTTACCCTGAAAATGCCCTTTCCACTCTGCAATATTTAAACTAATCCTAAATTACTCAACTCTTACAATCCATTTTAGTAGAGGGGTCTTCAGGAAACTGATGATACTGAATCTACAAAATAAGACAACTTCTTCACAATATCCCCCCTTGGCTTTAGCAGTCTCTTAGTTTTTGCCTTTCTCCCAGGTGGTCTACCTTCTTGGAGACCAGAGGCCTTATAAATACTTTATTTTCTCAGCATAATTTTCCCCTCTGGATGGCTTCAAAGCTAGCCGCTGAAGCTCAGACTGACCAAAACCTAAGTTTGGTCAACTATCAACCCTCAATGTTAGCACTTACTTTCACTTTCATTTAGCATTAAAGATAACTCATCAAAGGACTGTCTGTTTAGGAAGCTTGTTACTATTTTACATTGCCTTACATACTCTTGGGTGTCAGATCTATCCCCATCTCCAAATTCTGTTTGATAACTTTTACCTTAGTAACTGAGCAGAGCCCACCTGCAGTTCCTTACCATGGGAATCAGGTAGAATGCAGGGATCAGAAATTCCTAGTCTACTTCTCTGTCACCCTTCCTCTTCTCAAACAACATGTGTCCACAAACCATGGCTGTTCTAGCAAATTCTTCTTTGTTGACACCAAATGAGTAGGAGATTTTTCTTCTGGCAGAAAATATGTGGTATCTTTTCCAAAAATCTTAGTCAGTTTTACTAACTCCTAGAATTAGCATCAGACTTCACAGGTTAAGAACTGTCCCACACAACTGACCCCCACTTCATATGTCAGCTACAGATGAAAGCCTAGAATACCCAGTTTTCCACTTGGCTGACTATGAACTCAGTGGTTCCTAACACCCTCTAAACTCAATAATTTGCTAGAATGACTCACAGAACTCAGGAAAACACTTACGGTTACCAGTTTTGTTTTAGTGTTGTTGTTGTTGTTGTTGCTGTTGTTGATGTTGTTGTTTTAATAAAAGACACAACCGGGAACCAGACAGATGGAAGAGATGTATAGGCCAAGGTATGGGGGAAAGCACAGAGATTCCATGCCTTCTCAGGGATGTATGTTTAAATAGAATGGCCAGGAATCTCACAAGCTGGGAACATTTGAACAGTTGAAAGGAGGTGGGAGCTATCTAGGGGAAAGCATTCCAGACAGAGAGAACAGCCAGTGTTAGGGGCACAGCTCAGGATATTCAAAGCCCAGCAGGAGGTCAGTGCAGCTGGAGCAAAGTGAGCTAGTGGGAAGTAGTAGGAGATGGGTTCAGACAGGTGCTGGAGGTGCCTCGTCATTTGTCATCTTATAGATCATTATAAGGACTTCCCCTTATATCTCATTTTCAGAATGAGGCCACATGCTCACAACCCTTGAGAGCAGGAGATCACCTCATGATGCCTACATATAACCAGATCTGTTAGCAAAGAAGGGCCTGGAGGAACAGGTACCAGGACAGAGGCAGATTGCAGCCAGTCTGTCTCCATAAATGGATGAGTGGATGAAACTCTCTGAATATCACAAACAGGTCATTTTGGAAATGTTACAATAACTGGAACTTTTTAAGTAACATATTTAAAATTGTACAAGAAAAATTCAGGTTGCCACCACTAAAATGCATTCCTGTAGAAATAGTACCCCCTCCCTTTTCCTGATTATCTGTGTAATTTTTTCTCTTGCCTCAACCCCAACCCTTGGTTTGTCAGTGAAGATCTGAGACTTGCTAGTACAATAAAGGGTACTTTGGGAGGGAGGCAGGGTGGCAGAACTCAGAGGGTTGGGCCTGGAGCACAGCAGTGGAGTGGCACCAAGAGGCTATGCAGGGCATGGGAACCAGGAAAGGGGAGCACAGAGAAGGTAGAAGATAGCACCATGCCAATTCGTCGAGCTGTGAATTCTACCCAGGAAACTCCACCCAAAAGCAAACTTGCTGAAGGTAAGGAAAAAAAGACAGAACCAGGTGTAAGTTCAGAGGAATCTATCTATCTCCACTGTAGAAGAACAAGAGAATGAAACCCCACCAGCTACATCTAGTGAGGCAGAACAGCCCAAGGGAGAGCCTGAAACTGAAAAGAAGGAAGAAAATAAACCTTCTGAGGAAACCAAAAAGAAGGAGAAAGATCAGTCTAAGGAAAAGTAGAAGAACATGAAAAAAATGATAGCTTCCTGGGCTACTCTTTCTGCCAGCCAGCTAGCTAGGGCCTAGAAACAAACACCAATGGCTTCCACACCACATCCCAAGATGGATGCAATCCTAACTGAGGCCATTAAGCCTGCTTCCGGGAGAGGGGTGCATCAGTGGTTGCTATTGGAAAATACATCATCCATAAGTATCCTTCTTTGGAGTTGGAGAGAAGGGGTTATCTCCTTAAGCACTGAAAAGAGTTAAATAGAGTCATCATCAAACAGGTAAAAGGAAAAGGTGCATCTGGAAGTTTTGTCATGGTCCAGAAGTCAAGAAAAACATCTCAGAAATCCAAAAACAGAAAGAAGGGGAGTTCTGCAGTGGATCCGGAACCACAAGTAAAATTGGAGGATACCTTCCCACTGGCCTTTACTCGTCTTTGTGAACCTAAAGAAGCTTCCTACAGTCTTATCAGGAAATATGTATCTCAGTATTACCCTAAGCTTAGAGTTGACATCAGGCCTCAGCTGTTGAAGAACACTCTGCAGAGAGCAGTAGAGAGAGGCCAGTTAGAACAAATAACTGGCAAAGGTGCTTTGAGGACATTCCAGCTGAAGAAACCAGGGGAAAACCCCCTGCCTCGTGGAAGCCCAATGGAATATGCAATTTTGTCTGCCATTGCTGCCATGAATGAGCCGAAGACCTGCTCCACCACTGCTCTGAAGAAGTATGTCCTGGAGAACCACCCAGGGACCGATTCTAATTATCAAATCCATTTGCTGAAGAAAACTCTACAGAAATGTGAAAAGAATGGGTGGATGGAGCCGATCTCTGGGTAAAGGATTTAGTGGCACCTTCCAACTCTGTTTTCCCTATTACCCAAGCCCAGGAGTTCTATTTCCAAAGAAAGAGCCAGATGATTCTAAAGGTGAGGATGAGATTACTCATCAGAAGAAGACCCTGAGGATGAAGAGCCACCACCTAAGCAAAGGTTGCAAAAGAAAACTCCAACCAAGTCCCAAAGGAAAGTGGCACCCATGAAGCAGAGAGGGTCTAGGCCTGCACCTCAAGTCCCAGCTGCCCAGTGGGGGAAAGCTAGGCCCCTGCCCAGGAAAGCCCCTCCTAAGGTCAAAACTCTTGTCAAGAAACCTACTGGTAGCTCTTCAAAGAAGCCTGCAGCCAGTGTGAAAAATGAAGTGAAATTACCGGACAAGGGAAATCCACCATGAAGAAGTCTTTCAAAACAAAAAAGTAAATTTTATAACAAGAAAAGGTATCATGATAAAATTGAAAATCTTAAAAATAAATAAAATAAAGGGTACTTTGATAAGTTGATTATAAACCTAGGTGAGTGTAGTATCATGATTAGTACTAGGATCACACTGCTGTGTGCCTAACCTGATTTAACAACTTTCTGCCTCAGTTTCCTCATTTGATGAATGAGAGGGGTGATAATATTAGTACTAAATCCTTGGGTTTGTGCCAATACATCAAAGGCACTGAAAACAGTAGTGGAACTACAGTGTGTGTTTACTTATTAATTACCTATAATGAAGTAATTTGCCATGTCATCTACAGATTTGCTATCTTGCCCTTGCTGTTGCAGCAAGAACTTCTATCTATAAGCGTAAACACATCAGTCCCCTGACCTGACACTTCGGGAATTAGTGGGCTCTGCCTTCCAGCAGCACATTATAGATGAATTACTCCTAGGTCTCATAACTCTAGGGACATGCTCATCGCATTTTTTAAAGATGATGGGAATTGATTTTTATCTTTAATTTTTGCTTACAAATAATTCATCTGTTATGAGAAAAATAACAAGCTCCAGAGGGAAAATGCAGGCACCGGTCTATTCCCATTCTCCCTTGAGTCAAAGATAAGAATTATCTACCACTAATACACTTAATGAGAACCTGCAAGTTGTTATTCAAGTCTCTTTTTTATTAAAACATATTAATTGTACATATTAATGGGATTTAGCATACTTCCACACAAGCATACGGTATGCATTAATCAAATCCAACCTCCCTTTTTGCATGCCCCTTTTACTAGACACACACCCTTTCCAAGCTCTAGCAATCACTATTCTACTTTCAAGTCAGTTTGTTTCAGCTTTCACACATGAGAGAGAACATGAAGGACTTGTGTCTGTCCGGACTATTTCAATTAATATGTCCTCCAGTTTCATACATTTTTTTCTTTATGGCTGAATAATACCCCATTGTGTACATATATTACATTATTTTTTTCCACTCACCTATTGATTCCATACCTCAGCTATTGTGAATAATGCACAATAAACATAGGTAAGCAGGTGTCTCTTTTGTATGCTAACTTCATTTTCTTTGACATATACTCAGAAATAGAATGGCTAGATCACATTACAGATCTATTTTCATTTTTTAAGGAACTTTCATACACAATGACTGAACCAATTTACATTTGCACCAACAATTATGAATTCCTTTTTTTCCACATCCTTGGCAGCATTTGTTTTGTTGTTGTTATTGTTGTTGTTTGTTGTTTGTTTGTTTGGTGGCGGTAGTGGAAAGAAAGAGAGAGAAAATAGCCATTCTTAACTGTAGCAAGATAGTATCTCATTGCAGTTTTGATTTGCATTCTCCTGCTCTAAAACAACATTCAAAGTCATTAGCCATCAAGTTAGACTCAGTGTTTTGTAGCTCTGCCCTCTGTGGTGTTCTTCTAAAATTCCAAGACAAATACAATTCAGTCACTGCTGGGGACTCTTTCTGATGCAAATGACTGAAATCCAACTAAAATTAACTTAAGAATAAAAAAGTATTGTTGTCCTCCTCCATATTGGTAGCCCTGGTGCACCCTAGCTTTAGATATAGGTGAACTGGGCTCCAGTACTGTCATCATTTCTCTTCCAAATTTTGCTTCTCTCTGTTGCTCTGGCTTAATTCAAGCATAACAAGGAAAAAACATGCTGAGAAGCCCAAAGCAGTGGCTACTACAGGAGTTAATTCCCCAAATTACACATTACTGATAAGTAAATGAGTTAGAAATCTACTTCCTCCATTTAAGAAAACCAAATTCTACTCAGAGTCCAAGAAAATTCTATCTCTAGCATGTAGCCTTCTCTGATAATTTCAAGTCCCTGGTGATTGCTACTTCATCAAAATGCTGAGGGGTTGGGAGTATGATCCCCGGTACCAAAAAAAAAAATTGCTGAAGCACTTATTTTATACTTGGGTATTTTTAATAGCATAGATGTATTATTAACCTTACATATATAAAAATATGAACATATACTTTTTATATCTTCAAGTCAATTCCTTTTTACAACCACAATTAATTTTCTCATTATAAAAGTTACACGTACTTCAGATTACACATGGCAGGCTGAATATTCATAATCATAACTTTTCAATCCCCCCCCCCGTCTTCTGCCCAAACGAGCAGAAAAGAATTTCATTTTTTTTCCCCATTAAGTTTATTTGTACATTTTCAGTATAAAATACAGTTACATTCATCATTGGGATCTTGTACCTTTACATGAATATCTTGATTCTTATCTTTTTCCCCTTCCCTTGCCCTCCCTTCACCCCCTCCACCCTTCCCTATTTGCAAAGACTTTGTTTCCATTTTTTTTCCTAGAAAAGAATTTCATTTGAAGTATAACTACACAGGACAAAGAGGAAGCAAAAGCAACAAAATTTTTGAAGCCAGAAAGTCAATAGTAACTGACTTATCAAAGCCACAGAAGTTGAAATAGCTTTTGGAAGAGCTCAGAAGTAGGCTGGTTTATGCCACAGAACTCCAGAAAGATCCAAGAATGAGAGATCCCAGCTGCCCACAAGAAAGCTCAATTGAGTGTCCAATATAAACAGTTTCATCGATACACTGACAAGTAAATATTTAAACTGAGATTAGGGTGGGGGAGTTATTCTGTCCTTCCTCTCTGCTAGGGGTCTAATCCCATTCTGTGGACTCTATCTTCCCTACATGGGAAGTGGATGAACTTGTGGGTGGATTCCACAAACTCTTCTGGATACCCTTAATGCAGAGTCCCCCTGTCTCTGTTAGTCACAAGCACAGTCTGATTTTAGTTCTATTTAATAATCCAAAGGTCATTCCAAGTCAATGCTTTTCACATCCCAGCTTGGGACTGCCTCAGGCTACCCTCTGAGGAAGAAAGTTTGGAGTCAGTTTCTCCTCCCATCCCTCTGCCTCCAGCTTCTCCTACTTGTGTGTCCTCCCACCACTCTCGGCCTCCTCCAGGGTTGGCTCCAGGAAAGACAAATAAACAGTAGGAGGTTTCTTACCCTCAAGTACCCTTGTCAGCACTGTGCCCTCAGGGATGTTAGAGCTGACTTCCTATGGGGTGCTTCAGGGGGAACCAAGCACCCCCTTTGGAGTCCTCTGAAGAGCCCCTTTGATACAGGCAATGAAAATTCCTTGGCTTCTGCTCCATCCCCTTTTCCCATAGCCATCCATAGCCACCGCATCCTCTACTGGAGTCAAGTGTTTCTTCTGGCTACCTCGGTGGACAGGGTTCAAAAACAGCTCTGGGCTGTTTTACTCCAATTAGCCCTGTTTCTGGCCAATGGGAAACCCTCATGCACTCTTGCCAGTCAGTATAAATTAAAGTACGGCTTATTCCCAATGAAGACCTGCCATCCTCTGCTGGGCTGGTGGGCAGGTGACTCCAGCCCTGGTCTTTTGCCCTCAGTATTCTCAGGCACAAAACAAATAACTATCCTTTTGCCTCTTGAGCTCCATAGGACTTCTGGTTTTTCCTGGTATGGCCCTGTGGAAACCTTCTTGCTCAACTTGAGGAAAGAGGGAAGTTCCTCCCTCTAGTCCCTCATGGTGTATGGAAGGAGAACCATACACCATACATTATCGCTACTCTCAGAAGAAATCACCTTCCTCTTCCAACTTTCCAAGTCTTACATCTCAGAAGAAGATAATAAACTCACAAAACCTGCCTTCGGGCCTGTCCTTTGCAATGCCAGCACTGTGACCAGCATCCCACATTAGAATATGGTATTACTTGGCACCTCTTCTTTCAGTCACAAACTTAGAGGCCTTAGCAGCAACTGAAGAATAAAAATAAAGAGTGCTGTTTTGACAAATCATGATGAGGCATTTTAAGAAGTGATATTCTAGACAGCCCTTATGCATACAGACCTCTTCTTTTGCTGGAGGAGTTACAAATGATTTCTCAAAAGAAGTGACTTTTGAACTACTTTCTGGGCAGAAGATACACGTAACCATTACAAAAGCAGGGAGACATTATATATGGATGGCACACTCCAGAAAGGGTGCAGTGTGAGAATATGTGGTGTATGCTGGGTAAGGGCAGAAATGAACCTCAAAAGCCAAGTTATTGGAGGCCTCATGTGCCATGCTAAAGAGTTTAGCCTTGGCCTGGGGTGTAACTCAGTGGTAGAGCACTTGCCTAACATGCACAAGGCCCTGAGCCCCCAGTACAGAAGAAGGGGCATTTGCCCTTTACTGAGCTCAACAGAAAGCCACAAAGGGGGTCTAGTTAAGAGATATCTAGTTCAAATAACCTGGGAGGCCTATGAAGGCTGAAGTGGGAGGAGAGATGGGCAGAATGGTAGGCAGGAAGAGATTGCAATGCAGACATGAGAGGGTGGTTAGGCCTTTCCTGGTTATTTGCATATATTTTGAATTCTAGACCACTACACTTATGAAGAAAACTCATGCTTTTGCTTCATTTTTCACTGAAGTCATAAACTATTTTGAGAAATGTATTCTGTGCAAAAAGTATGTACGTAACAAGTTCAGGGTAATGGTTTCAAACATAGGGTCATGTAACCCTGGGAAAATGAAACTTTGGTGTCTTGCTTCTGATTGTATTTGCTCTTATCAAAAAGTCACCTTGGAATCATTTTCTAAGACAATAAAGGTGGATGATTCTGCCACACAGCAACATTTATCGTTTAGAACTAAAATGGCCCCAAAAGCCTCATGTGTTTGGAAGATGATTGGATCATGGAGGTGCTATAGCTGCCTTGCTGTTAGAAGGTGGGATCTGGTTGGAGGCAGGTCACTGGGGACCCAACCTGGCTCCTTCCTTGTTTGTCTTCTTGTTGATCATTATGATGTGAGCCGATTTCCTCCACCAGACCCTTCCACCATGTCCTTCCTGCCTTGGAGCCAGCTGACTATGGACTCAATCCACTAAAAACCTGTGAACCAAACTAAATCTTCTCCCTTCAATTGTATGTGCTGTGTATTTTATCCCTGCAATGACAAAGTGACTAAGATAGAAAACTTTTCCAGACAAACAAAATTTCATGTAATCTTCAATGTCTGAAGTACACTCACTAATTCTTTGTTTGCATGTCTAGCTTTTTGAAAATTTGAAAATAATCTACCCTTGATGCTTCCCTTTGTCCTAAAAATCTATATTTCATGTAGACATGTAATATTTTTATAGAAATATGAAACTTGTGTCCTGAAAAAAATCCTTAAAAATGCTAAGAAAAATATTAACTAAACCATGTGTCTTAGTTACTTCTGTCTAGTTGCTGAGACAAAATACCTGACACCAAAAGTTAAAGGGGGAAGGGTTTATTTGGCTTACAGTTCATAGAGGTTTCATTCCATATTTGGCTGGCTCCAAGGCAGAGTGGCACATGGCAGAGGGGCATCACAGAGGCAAAACAGTTCACTGCAGTCAGAAGACAGCAAAAACAAGCAAGGAACAACCACAGCTTTTTCTATTCCTTATTTCTTGTCCAGCTACTTAAGGTGGATAACACTCACACCCTTAATCCTAGTGCCCTTGAGCCTAGCATTGCACTGTGAGTCAATTCCATCATCACACACTCTAGATCCAGCCACCTCTGAAAAAGCCCCATCTATGGCTGCATGACGCTTGGAGGGGACAGCCAGACACAAGCCATAACACCATGTATATCTGAGTGAGGCTACTCAATCTGCTCATCTTTGGAGTACTCAATACGATCCATGGTTTAGGGCTAAGGAGCTCATTTACTCATTACTGTCTCACCCTTGTACTATTTTAATTGAATTGCCTATTGCTCATAATGTCAGCCTTTACCCAACATTATGATAATCTTATTTTTACTTTCAAGGGGATTAAGAGATTTTTCTTAAACAAACATGAAATAAATCCTAAACTCACTAGAAAACATGAGGCTTATTGTACAACTGTTTCTAAATGTCCTTCCTCTTACCAAACATGATTATAGATCAGTATCAATTACAAACCTATTGGTCACATGGCCAAATTACCTCAATAAAGGTCACCATCCTATTGAAAGTTTTCACAACTGGATTTAGGTCCTATTTCCATCACATCTACCACCTCACAGGGATTCCTTGAAGGCCAGGCTGTTACCTTTTTCACAGGATCTCTTGAACCCCACATTAAGCCCTGGCACACAGTAGGTCTGCAATAAATGTTGACTGAATTATCCTACTGCATTTTATGCAATGACAGGCAGACCTCTTAGAAACCATGTCACCAATGTCTTGAAGCTCTTTTTATGGAACTTGCTCACAATCAGCCATTGTTTTATTGCTTCTGAAATTAAAAAAACAAAAATAAATCAAGGAAGACTCATTTATGGGAGGAAGAAGAGCTTGAGTGACTTAAGGTCATGTTGACTTTTCTTACTTTGGCTCAGTCTTCTACTGCGCAGCTACCCTTTTAGCTTTAAATGATGATGGAGAAAATGAGAGATCAGAAGATGAAAGATCAGAAACTCTGGGTCAGCTTGTCAGAGGAAGAAACACCAACATTGTCTTAAATAACAGGAAGTCTTTCATGAGCCTCCTAATTTGGGTGCAACTGTGGGATCAACGGAGTTACTTGGAAGCCTCTGCTTTGGAGAGGAAAGCTATGAAGGATAAAGAAACATCACTCCAATTTGCCTGAATTGCTTGTTTTAAAAGACTTAAACAACCTTAATCATCCTCCAACATTCCATTTGTATGTTAAAAGCAGAACACATTATTATATGTTAAAAATATTCATCTTAATGTTTATATTAATTTTAGGAAAATTGTGATAGGGTATGGTATAATATTCCTTTTTACATAAGTTTACAGAATTCCCAGGTATTCTGTAGGAGATTATGTTTTTGACTGTTTTGTATAGGACTTGGTATATGATTTTATATTGTTTTAGAAGACTGTGGTTGTAACTTCATCTTTTTGACATATTATTGAACATGATTATATTTTATTTGATACTGAAACCTTGCTCAGCCCTTAATTGTTTGCCTTTTTACTAGTACGTATTCGTTATACATAACAGTGGGTTTCATTATGGCTTATTCATTCATGCATATAACAACATACTTTGATTGTTACCTTCCTTCCCCATTCCTCAACCCTCTCCTGAACTCCTTCGCCTTCTTTAGGTCTCCCTTCTACTTTAATATCATCTCTCTTTTTATTCTAGATTCCTTATATGAGAGAAAACATGATATTTTACTTTTTACATCTGGTTTATTTCATTTACCATGATCTGCCCTTAATTTTAATGGCTACATTGTTACTAGAGGAAAGAATGTTCTGTTTTATGGAAGACATGATTTCTAAAGACTTGCTATGGCCAAAAGAAGGGACTGAATGTAAAATCCAAGAACACATACTTAAGGCTATAGTCACAGTGATAACAGGAAATGTCTGAATAAAAAGAGGACTAACAGATTGTAAGATGGGTAAACAGCAAAAGCTTTTTGGAGAAAATAAGTCTCAATCTGTTACTTGAAAGTGAAGAAATAAAGAGAAGACTCTGTAGGTGGTTATAGTCACTGTCATTTTGCACCTGTTGAACAGAAGGTGTTTATTGCTTTGGTCAAGTCATTTTCTCCTTCTATTCTCATCACTCACCCCGGGTAAGAAGCCACTGGTGGCATTGGGAGCAAATGCCCTTGTTTTCCTTTATAGTGCACCAAATATTTACTCTTGCCACAACCAAGCATCATCCTGGGGGGTCATACATAGACAATTATAACTTAGTGTCTCCTAAAGGCTCACAGTCTAGTAGGGGAGACAGACAAGAAAATAATACAACAGAGTAAATCCTGTAATAGAGATACAACTGGTGCACAAAGAAGTAGGCACTAAATCTATATTTGTAGGCATAAGGCAGGCTCTCCTCACCCACCAAATAAAAAAAATAGAAAAGCATGGGAGGAGGAGGCCTGGCTGGTCCTGCTAGGACTGCCAAGGCAGCAGCCTCTCTTTAATATGGGCACCTTGGCCCATCCTGTCCCTGACACCTGGAAAGGGGAAGAGAAGAACATCCCTTCTAGACCATGCTCTGCAAGGGAAACTCAAAACCACTCTGCTTCTTCTGTCAATGCTTCATTCCCTTCCTAGTATAGTGGCCCTTCTGGATATCCTGGTTGTTCCATTGGTGACAGATCTGACTCAGAGTCTCTTATAGTCTATATCTGGATGTTCCCTCAAAGCCTCATGCACTCAGCTGCCCTACCACCACTCCAGAGGGCCAAGGAGGTGCCAGCATACCTCCCCCCATCTCCAGATGTGTCAAGCCTAATGGATCCACACTGAAGAGTTGCAGGGGTCATAAAGGACATTGTTGTGAGCTTTAGAAGATATAGTAGAAGTGAACAACAGAAAGAGGGCTGCTTGGAGGCCCCTTGATGAAAATTAAAGCCCACTGGAAAAGTGAAGAAAATCTCTGCAATAAAGGCACACTAGACTACCTTAGTTGGGGATAACAGCAGTGTGGACCAGAGCAGCATGGCTGCAAGCAGATCCCAGCCAGGGCTCCACCCCAACCCCAGAGGCTGGGGCACACTGGCCCAAGCCAAGGGCTTGCCTGGGAAAGAGCTGCACAGATACACAAGCAACAGCCAGAGGTTCACCCCAATACCATCAGTAAGTGCATAAGACCCTAGCCAGAAGCTTGCTCACACAAAAGGAACTGGGCTGCATGACCCCCAGCTAAAGGCCCTCCCAGATAACAGCTACATAGGAGCCCTAGCCAGTGGCACACCTAGATACGATCCCAAGTGTGCTCAGGCCCCAGCCAGAAGCCCATGCAGACAACAGGTCAGCTCAGGGATCCAGAAGGCCACCTTTCTGAACCCAGGAATTAGTGTACTGGTGAGCAGCAGAGAAAAGGTAGCTCTGTGACTTGCTGAGAATTGAAGACCACTCAGTGAGCAAAAAGTTGCCTCAACAAAGGCACAGCAGGCTGCATCTGTTGAAATGAGAAGACACATAAACAAGTCTCAAAACTAGACTCCCAGATCACCTAAGGCAACCTCAAAGGGAAACAAGATGGAACAATCTGATACTCAACCACCTGGACTCCCTGAACTGGCAACAAAAGAGGAACTGGAAAAAATGAAATCAGAAATAATTTCTCAGATAACAGCAGAGATTGTGCTCATAGTGCAAGACATGATTAATACATCTAGAGAGGATACAGATGAAAAAAATTGAGGAGCTGAGGAACATGATGGAATCCCAACACAGGAAACAAATGGAATCCATGACACAGATGCAAAGAGATTTCCAGGAGATTAAAAACTCCATTGAAAGCTTACTCAGCAGAAGAAACCAATGTGAGAACAGAATTTCAGATATGGAAGATAACATTGCAATTAGTGACCAGGAAAAGAAAAATTTCTTTAAAATTGTGAGGGACTATGAGAAATCAATCCAGCAGCTGCTAGACAATACAAACAAGAATGACATAAGACTGATCAGAGTCAATGAAGAAACATGACATAAAAAAAAAAACTTCACAGAAGTGATGGCAGAAAACTTCCCAAGCAAGGGGAAAGAACTTGACATACAGATAAGGGAGGCATATACAACTCCAACTAGACTTGATCAAAAAAATCTACACATAGACATATAATAGTTAAGATTCCAAAAACCGAACAGAAGAACAAAATTCTACAAGCAGTTAGAGAAAAGAAACAAATCACATACAAAGGAAAACCCATCAGAATCACAGCAGACTTCTCAACACAAACTCTCAAGGCAAGAAGAGCTTGGAGTGGTGTATTTCAAGCCCTAAAGGAAAACAGCCTCCAACCCAGATTGATGTACCCTACAAAACTATCTTTCAAAATTGATGGAGAAATAAGATACTTTCATGACAAAGTGCACCTTAGGAATTTCATGAATACCAAAGCAGCACTCCAAAAATTTTAGACAATATCCTAGGAAAACACAACGAGGATCATAGGCCTAGGAAGCCCAGCAGAATGAATCCACTGGGCATGACAAGAAATTAAATGCAAAGGGGGAGAACCCAACAAAAAGAAAGTCATAACAATGATAAGTCAGTATGTATCAGTTATAACCATCAATATTAGCGGTCTCAATTCACCAATCAAAAGAAATAGACTGGCAGAATGGGTCAAGAAGCAAGATCCAACAATATGCTGCATACAAGAAACACACATAATTCAAAAAGAAAATCAATAGACTGAAAGTTAAAGGGTGGAAAACAATTCTCCTTGTGACGGGAACCCCCCCCCCAAAAAAGCAGGAGTAGCTATCCTCTTTGCAGATCAAGTGGATTTCAAACCAAAATCTGAAACAGTCAACCTGTATGTAGAAATCTATTGTGAACATGTGTTTTCATTTCTCTTAAGTAAAAACTTAAGAACAGAACTGTTAGTTCTTAACAGTAATACTAGAAATGTCTATATTGTTTTCCAAAATGGTTTTATAATTTTACACTCACATTAGCAGTAGTAAAAAGTTCTAACTGGTTCACACCTAAGCTGACATTTGTTCTTTTAAAACTTTTAACTTTATTTCTCTAATGAGTGTATAATACAATTTTGTTATTGCACTGATTCGTATTTTTCTGATTCTAGTGTTGCACACCTTTCCTTGTGAGGTACTGGCTATTTATCATCTTCTTGTGTCTACTTTTTAATTGGGTTGTATATTAATGACCTGTAAGAGTTCTTTATATATTCTGGTCATAGGGTCTATGTATTTTAAATATGTTCTGGTTAAGGACTACTTTTCATTTTCTTAATGAAGTCTTTTAAAGTTATAAATTTTGATGGAATCTCATTTATCAATTTTTTTCTTTTATACATCATGTTTTTTGTACCCTAGGAAATTCTTGCCTACCCAAAATTCATGAACATTTTCCCTTATAATTTCTTCTTAAAGTTTTATAGTTTTAGGCTTTCATATTTAGGTTCATAGATCCTTTCAAGTTATTTTTATGTATGGAAATAAAGGGTTGAGGTTAATTTTTTATATATTGATAACAGGTGTTCCAGTACCATTTGCTGAAAAGACTATTTTTTCCTTTGCTCTTGAGTTTATATTCTATAAAATGTTAATGTTAAACAATCTTTCAAAACTCAGTGGACCATATATGTGTGGTTCTATTTCTAGATTCTCTGTTTTATTCCATTGATCTATATGACTTTCCTTATGCCAACATTGCCTTGATTACTGTAGCTTTAGAAGAAGTCTTAAAATTAGGTAATAAATGTCTTCCAACACTGTTTTTTTTTCTTTTTACTTTTCTAGGTCCTTTTTACTCCTACATAACTTTTAAATTTCAATATCCAATTTTCCATTTATAGCAAGTATACATAGACCTGAATTTTTATATATACCTTGTGTTTTCTAATCCTGGTAAATTCAAATACAAGTTTCAGGGGCTCCTAGAGATTTCTTAGTATTTTCTCTGCAGATGATCATTCCATCTACATATAAAAATTTTGCTTCGACCTTGACAATCCTATACTAATTGTCTTTTTTTATTGCCAGACTATTTTGGTTTGGGCCTATGTTTCAAAGTTTAATGGACAGATGAAGACTAGGCATATCTGCCCTTGTTCCCCACCTTAGGGAGGAAGCATTGTATCTTCTCCATTCATATAAGGTGTTTTTGCTGGAAGTATAGAGTATATGTCTTTGATCTGTTGAGAAGGTTCTGTTCTACTTCTAGTCTCCTGATAGCTTTGACCATGAACAGCTATAGAATTTAGCCCAATACTCTTCCTGCAACTACTGATAGTATCATATGGCTTTTTCCTTTCCTCTGTTAAAATGATGACTTATGGGGGTGGATCTTCCAATGCTGAACCAACATTGCCATCCTTATAATAAAACCACTTTCTACATACTGCCAGATCTGACTTCTAATAGTTTGCTTTGTTAAATAAATTTTTATCTATGTTCATACTTTTCTATTTATCTTTATCCAGTTTTAGTATTAACACACTGTTGATTTCCTAAAATGAGAGGAGAAGTGTTCCTTCTTTTTTCTGCTTTAAATGTTTGATATAATTCATCAGTTAAAATGTATAAGAGCCTGTTGTTTTCATATAGGTAGATTTTCAAGCTAGGAATATACTTTCTTTAATAGGTGCTATTCAAATTTTATATTTCCTCCTGAGTCAGTTTCATTAATCTTCCACGGTACTTCATAGAAGTTGTCAAATTTATTTTTTAAAAGATTTTTGTAATATGCTTTCTATATCCTTTTAAATTCTATAAAATCTGTGGTAATGTCCTCTAAATCTTGATATTGTAATTTTTAAAAATTATAATTGATACTGTGTAATAGGAAGAAAAAGTCTAAAGGAGTAGGGAAAGTGGGAGGGCTAGGGGAAAGGAAAGAAGGAAAAAGAAAAAATATGAGAAAAGGAAAAAATGGAAACAAAGTCTTTAAATAGGGAAGGGAAGGCAGGGGAATGAGGAAAAAATAAGAACCAAGATATGTCATGTAAAAGTACAAGATTCCCACGATGAATGTAACTGTATTTTATACCTAAAATGTACCAATAAACTTAATGGGGAAAAAAAAGCCTCATGCTCTCATAGGTGGGGCTTTGGAAGGGTGATTGGATCATGGGGGCGTGATACTCAGTGGATTCCACCACTGATGTGTTTAGAGCTAAATATGATGCTGGGAAGAGGTGGGTCATGGGGCCAAGGCCTGGAAGTGTATATCTCCCACCCTTGTCCCGTGATCTCTTTCTCTGCTTCCCACTGCCATGCCATGAGCTGTTTCTCCTGCCATGACTCTCAACCATGTCACCCTACCTTGGAGCCAGTTGATTATGAACTAAAACCTCTACAAACTGCAAGGCAAAATAAATTTTTCTTCTTTAGAACTGTGAGTATTGGATATTGTGCCTCATCAACTTGAAAGTAGCTGAGACCTCTCCTCTGAAACCAAGCCAGAAAAAACAATGAGCTCATTCTAGAACTTAGACGATCCAGCTTGAATATATGTAATATTTAGAAAAATAACATTCACATCACTCACATGTTCAAAAATAATGAGGTAGAGTTGCAGGCTAAGGTTTTCTTCTCAGCACCCCATCAGAGTCTGTCTCTCCAATTGTCCCCTTACAATCCAGCCTAGAGATCCAGGCTTATCTCTCTGCTATTACTCTTTTAAATCTCTTTGACTCATGCAAAGATCAAGACCTTTTAAACTTAACTGAAAATGTGCTATCTTTGTTCTCTGACTCTACTTCCCCTTGGGAACTAGAGACCTATTTCTAGCTGACCGCACTTGTGATGGAACCGTGGGTGAGAGGGGGTGTGCAGGGATTCAAGGGACAAAAGGAGACTATGAATTTTTTAAATGCATTTTTTAAAACCTGCTACTGTTTCACCTTTTTGCACACATGACTTTGGTTGTCTATCAACTGAAGTAGTTTTGCTGACCAGAATTTCAATTGAAGAAAACTCTTAACATCATGGTTGAAAGTTGAAAATTGAAAAATCAGATACACTCTTGAAATATATCACGAGTTGAACAAGATTTCCTTGGTATGACCTAGATCACTAACCACGAATCACAATTCAAAACCAAAAAAGAGTTCTAAAGGCCAAACTTTACTATATGTATTGTATAGATGATTTTGTTAATATGCATTCTAAGTCTGATTTCTCAAGTTTATAAATGCACATGCTAATGATTTACATATCTGTGGTATTAAGAGTATTAAGAGTTTCAGGAACTCTGTTTCTATATTATCAGGCATATATGACGCCCTTGCTCTCTACTTAAACAAATTTCCTTAATCTGAAATAAGTCAACCTAATTTTCTATACTAGGAGTGACTGGCCAATCTCCTGAAGATTTTTTAATGATAACAAGTCTTTTTGTTTGCTTTTTCACAATAACTCTCTTCAGTGGCCACATGCACAAGAATACATATTGGAAACAGATCTCCAATATACAGACCCAGTATTTACAGTAGCTGCAGCCACACAACCACCGAAACCCAAAACAGCTGTCTAAGTGATTACTGTCCTTTACTGGTTCCCTCTGTGTCTCCAAGCTCTACAGGGTATGTTGGAGTGCACCAGAGTTCAGCCCTTTGAAGTGCCCCAGGGTTCAGCATATATATATATTGTACTAAATATATTATATACATAATCTCATTTAGCGCTAAGATGTTTAAGAACATAAATGTAAATTGTAAATTAGACCCAGCCCTAAATTCTCCCCTGATCACTTTATGCTTATACCTAGCTACCTATTTCATAACCTTACTTGAATGTATGCCAAAATATAGTATCCTAAACCCCAAATTCTGCTTCTCTATAACCACATAAAAAAGATATATTATGTGCATACAGTCACACACACACAAACACATGCACGTGCGCGTACCTCCCACAGTATTCCTCATCTTCATAAAAGGCAAACCCATTCATCCAATTCTTTCTATCTTTCAAGCTGAAAATCTCAGAGTCATTACTGACTCCTCTTTCTGTAGGATCCAGCCACATTTGGCCCTTATCTTCGTCATCACTTTGACCCGTGCCACCTTCCCCTCTCACTTGGATTATTACAACAGCTGTCTAACTGGCCTCCCTGCCTCCACCTTTCCTTTCCTACTCTCTGTCCTCCACAGAGCAAAGTGAGTTCTGGAGACTTTCAGTCCAATCAGGCCAGTTCTTTGCCCATAACACTCCAGTGGCTTCCTGTTTCACACAGAGTAAAACCCAAAGAACTAACTGTAATTACAACACCATCCATGACTGCTTCTCCTTGACCTTCATATTTCTGACCTTACTATCTCTGAGCTCATCTTCCCCAAATCCCTGCACTCCCACTTTACTATGGTGGCAACACTGGCATATCTCAGACATGGCAAGGAGCTTCTCTGCCACCTTTGCTCTCGCTATTTTCTCTGTCTGAGATAATCTTCAAGTTTCTGCTCAAATGTCATCTTAACAGAGATCTCCCTGACCATTCTATACAAAAAAGGCATATATGTTCTGTCTAGTCTTGCTTCTAATTTCCCTTTGCCAGCTTGATTTTTCTACATAGACTTACCACCTGACATATCATACCATATCAGCTGTTTCTCCATACTACTCAATACACTCCATGAAAACAGACTTGAATATTTTATTCTACTCCATCTACAGCACATAGAGAAAGATTGGCATAAGTATTTTCAAATATTTATGAATATGTAAATGGATGATTTAAGAGGCATTAGGACACTGTGTTCCTAAAGGCCAACCACATAGTTGCTGGCTATAGCTGTAGATGTTCCACTGGACCTGCCATACATCCACCAAAAGAGCTAATGATACCAAATCATCCTGCTGAGCATTGACAATATATCTGGACACTGTGTTATGCCCTGGTACCCAAACTAGGACACCTGCACCTGGACAATTACATGCAAATTTACCTGTTACTGTCTCAAGAAATGTCCAAATAAAAACAAATACAGATATCCAGTGAATGGAGAGGAGTACTGTAATAGAATATGGAGTTGGATGTGATACAAGATAGAAGAATATAATAAAAATCTAGAAAACAAAAATGTTGAACTTGTACTATAAATCCAAGAAAAAAACAATGAAGAGGACTTGTTTAAAACTTGAAGGTAGTGTAGTGGATGGAAAATGCATGGTCCATGAAATAGGCACACTTGAGATCAAATCTATGATCCAGCTGCATGACTTTGAACATGTTAGTTAACCACAGTGAACTAGTACCTGTGGATAAAATTAAGATAATGGTACCCCTGTCGCAAGACTATCAAAAGGACAGTGCACATACAAACTGTACAACAAATGCTTATTCCCTTCCTGTGATGAGGAAAGTATTAGAATAAATAAAAGGAAATCCTAAAGCAAAAGTAAGCTTAGGTAAGTTTTGTTATAGACTAGAAAGAATCAGATGAATTTATGTTTTTTTCACTGACTTAGTCTATTTTGACCTTCATAAGCTATATTGTGAGATAAAAAAGGCAAATGTAATGAAACCCATTCTATATAGGAAGAAAATGAGGATGGAGTCTTAAATGTCTTAATACAATTTCAGTGTTCTTCCCACTGCCCTATAGGGCCTCTTTCTAGAATTTAAATCACTTCTCAGAAGGGTTTAGTCACTTAGGAGAGATGATTAATGAAAGCAAAGATGTCTGAGGCGTTAGTCTATAAGTGTAGTCAAGAACCACCAAGGTCTTTCTCAGCATACCTCTTGGAACTCCTGTGAAAATATCAACTGGATATTATCTGGCTCTGACCCTCTGAAGCAAGTCTCTCTATACAGTGTTTGCTCCCCTTTAACTGGGAATGAATGTGGTTGATCAATGAAGCATGCCCATGAAGATTTTCTTTTTACCTTTGGTTTCAGAGGGCACAGCACTGTGCATTCCCAAGGGTGGAGGGAAGACTTGGAAAGCCTGGGTCTTCGGTCACAATAATCCCAGTTACCAGAAACAGCTAAATCAAATTTGTAACATATGTTTCCATAGTCTCAAATACCCACCATTTGTCCCATGACCTTCTGTCTTTAAACAAATGCCAAACAAGGAAATTCAATTATTCAGTTAGTCTAATAAAGAGTCAGTTTATGCTGAAACTTAGTGCTGAGTTTATGTAATCATATACCATGGGTCACACTGAAGGCTTTACACAAGCTTATAGCCATAGTCGAGAGTGATTCCTACCTTTTTTTATGGTTAAATTGATATCAAGACAGAATTGCTACTATAAGGAGAAAAGGCTTCACAGGAGAACAAACAAATCATATCCTCCAAGGAGAAAAAGCCAATCATATCACACCAGATTTTGGAATGAAAAACAGCAGAGCAACAGCATTCATTCACCCATTCAATATTTATTGTACTCTTTTGAAATAGCAAGCACCATACAAGGTTTTGGGAACACAAAATGGGGGGGATGGTCCTTGGTCTCAGGAATTCAGAGTTTTATGTGCAGACAGACACTGAACAGTCTGAGTCATTTACCACACAATGTGATAAATATTATGATGGGAAGAATTATAACGTGCAGTGGGATTCTAAGCTGTATAATTCCTAAGTGTTGCTAAGATATATCACCTTCACTATTAAAGTAACCAACTCATCCTAATTTGCATGGAACTTTCCCGGTTTTAACACAGATAGTCCCATTTCATGGGAAATTCCCCAGTCTTAAGCAAACTAAGATGTTTCATCACCCTACCTGCAATATTAAAAACCACTCCCCAAAAAGTTATATCATTCTTTTTGCAAAGACCAAGTTCATTCTGAAAGCCACACAGGAGCAGAATGACTTCATTAGAATGGGGATTCAGTAGTTGTTGAAAAGAATCAATCTTTCATGGCAGTGACAGACACAAATGAGGAGTCAGTATGATGGTTAGAGAGAACTCACACTCATACATGATGCCCCTGGTCCTTGAGTAGTCTTAGGCTAGCTATTTAACTCAATGAGCATTTGTCTGTCCATCTTTAAAGCTTCACTAGATGCTGTATTAGGATAAACCATGTTATTCTAAGTCTTTGTGGTTTATAAGAACAAAAGTTTGTTTGCATTTCAAGCCAGCTGGGGCTGTGCTACTCACCTCACTCTCGGACCCCAATAGATTCAAACATTCTCCATCTCAAACACTGTCTGTGTCCCAGGGCAGAGGGAACAAGAAATATTCTTCTTGCCTCCAGTGTGGTTTGCTCACTATCTTCCAGCTCCAGCAATTCCTAAACCAATGTCTGAAGATTTTAAGATTCTTTTTGTTGGTTAAAGCAGCATAACATGGCCTATGCTAACTGATAGGGATAACTTATGGTGCAGATGTAAAATTCAAAAGAAATAAGAGAGGTAGAGGGCTTGGTACCTCCTTAAGGAGTAATATGTATATTTGAAAACATGCCCTTGAACTCTTGTCTATCTCCTGAGATTACCCACTAAACCACATTGTTTTGAAAAAAAAATTAGTCTACAACTCCCAGCACAGAGGAAGCTTCCAGATTAATGTGCTGCAGCTCCCAGTGCAGAGTAGGAGGCTTCTGGGCCAACATATGCCCACTCTCAGCACAGAGGAGCCTTCTGGGTCAACGCACTACAACTCCCAGAGCAGAGGAGGCTTCCAGGTTGATGTGCTACAGCTCCCAATGCAGAGGAGGCTTCCGGGTCAACGTGCCACAGCTCCCAGTGCAGAGTAGGAAGCTTCCAGGCCAACCTACCCCTGCTCTCAGCACAGAGGAGGTGAGCCGCACTGGCGCCAGCAGTATCTCCCCCATCAAAATGAGAAGACACGTAAATAAGTTACAAAACCAGACTTCCAGATCACCTAAAGCAACCCCAAAGGCAAACAAGATGGAACAATCTGATACTCAACCACCTGGACTCCCTGAACTGGCAACAAAAGGGGAACTGGAAAAAATGAAATCAGAAATAATTTCTCAGATAACAACAGAGATTGTGCCCATAGTGCAGGACATGATTAATAAATCTAGAGAGGATACAGATTAAAAAAATAGAGGAGCTGAGGAATATGATGGAATCCCAACATAGGAAACAAATGGAATCCATAAAACAAATGCAAACAGATTTCCAGGAGATTAAAAACTCCATTGAAAGCTTATGCAGCAGAAGGAACCAATGTGATGACAGAATTTCAGATATAGGAGATAACATTGCAATTAGTGACCAGGAAAAGAAAAATTTCTTTAAAATTGTAAGGGACCATGAGAAACCAATCCAGCAACTGCTAGATGATGCAAAGAAGAATGACATAAGACTTATCAGAGTCAATGAAGAAACAGGAGAGTGCAGATGACATAAAAAAAACTGTTCACACAAGTGATGAGAGAAAACTTCCCAAGCAGGGGAAAAGAACTTGACATACAGATAAGGGAGGCATATAGGACTCCAAATAGCCTTGATAAAAAAAATCTGCACATAGGCATATAATTGTTAAGATTTCAGAAACTCATCAGAAGAACAAAGTTCTACAAGCAGTTAGAGAAAAGAAACAAATCACATACAAAGGAAAGCCCATCAGAATCACAGAAGACTTCTCA
>NW_004624948.1:762540-789238 GCF_000247695.1 Heterocephalus glaber | reverse complement strand
CTAGAGGGGTGAATGGAGTGCAGGGAATGGGGAAAAAATAAGAACCAAGATGCATCATGTAAAGGTACAAGTTCCCAATGAGAAATGTAAATGTATTGTATACCTAAAATGTACCAATAAAAGAATGTTTTAAAAAATTTTTAAAAAGATGTTATTGACATAAGGAGAGCAAACTGACCCATGGAACTGAACTGAGAGTCCAGAAACAGACTCATGGACACATGTTAAGATGGCACTATTGAGCAATGAGGAAACAACACTCTTTTCAATAAATGGCTCTGGATCACTGGACATGTATGTGGAAAAAATTTAAATCTCCCTCACTACCACCATATCAGAAAATCATTTCCAGGTAAATTATAGATCTAAGTGTGAAAGGTAAAACAATAAAAACTAGGTCTGGGGATTTAGCTTAGTGGTTCCACCACCTTCCTCGCAAGCTCAAGGTCCCAAGTTCAATCCCTGGTACAAAATAAAATAAAATAAACTCTAGGATTTCATACATAAGAGAATATTTTTAGGAATTGGAGGGAAAATTTTCTTAATATATGGGATTGGTAATTTTATTAGTCTTGTATATTGGGGGTGGGGCCTAAACAAAAGGGACTACAGCATCAACACTGTGGTAATCCACCACATTGATTTCTTTCTGATTTATAAATGAACAAGTTGGGGATTTAGCTCAGTGACAGAGTGCTTACCTCACATGCACAAGGCCCTGCGTTCAATTAAAAAATCAAACAGAAAAAATCAGCTACCAGATGGAGAAGTGGTTTATTAATTTGTTCATTAGACTTTTTGAGTTTTAAAACTTAAAATCCTGAGCCAGGCGTGGTGGTGCACACCTGCAATGCCAGCACTGGGGAGGCTGTCACAGGAGGATTCCTATGAGTTCGAGGCCAACCTGGGCTATATAGTCAGTTCAAGGCCAGCCTGAACCACATAATAAGACCCAATCTCAAAACAAACAAACAAAGAAAAAACCTTAAAGTTCTATGTTATAAGGTGAATTATGCTGTTCTCTCCCCAAAATTCACATGTTGAAGCCCTAATGCCCATAATATCAGAATATTATCAGAATATCAGCTAAAGATTTCTTAAAGTAAACACAAAACCATTATCCATAAAAGAAAAAACTTGATGAATTTGACTTCATTAAAATATAGGATTTTAACGCACTAAAAGATGCCATTGATGCAATAAAAAGGCAAAGCACAAACTGGGAAAAGTTATTAATACTTGTAGCAGCCAACAAATTCAAATGCAGAACACTTAACAGATAACAATTTATAATGTCTATAAATTGAGGGAAAGAGACAACCCACATTTTGAAAAATGGAACAGGGACTTGGAACAGGCACTCCACAAGAAGGGATACTCAAATGGTGACAAAGCATTTGAGAAAGTGTTCTATCACAACAGGGAAATGCAAAGTAAAACCACAATGAAATAACAAAATACAAACAAAGAATTGCTAAAATTAATAAGGTTGACTATATCAAATGTTGGCAAGGATATGGAACACAGAGAACTGTCATTTCCTTACTGATAGGAATGTTTGACCATTTGGGGGATCCCTCTGGCATTATCTACTAAAGTTTAACATCCTGTCAGCAGTCCTATTCTAAAATATGTACCCAACAGAAATAGCATACACATATGCATCAAAAGACATGTACAAGACTGTAGCAACATTGTTACTAATACCCTAAACTGAGAACTCACATTTACAACATTAAAGAAGAATTATAAACACAGCAATGAAAATTTTGAAAGTACAGCTACCTATAGAACCCAATTAAACTGCACAAGCATAATGTATAGGAAAAGTCAAAAATAAATATACACTACAGTATTCTTATACTTAATTTATATAAAGTCCAAAACCTGGTGAAGGTAATCTATGAGGTTAAAAAACAATCCCCCTTGAGGAGGAGGAACTGCTGGTTGCTAGGAAGGGGCACAAGGAAATGTTCTAGTGGAAATGTTCTAGTTCTTTACTAGAATAGAAGAACACTTATTTTAAGCACGTCTGTGCATAGCTAGAAGTAATACGTTAAAAAATGGAGGGAGAAAGACAGAGAGAGAGAGAGGATACCAGGTAAAATCAAAAACAAAAAAAAAAAACCTATGTTGGGAGACACTTAGAGCGAAAAACACACATGACTCCAAAATCATAAAACCAAAATCATAAAACCAAAAAATAAGCCTTCTAAAGATGAACTCTCCATAAAACTGCAATTACACACAGAAACAAGTGCTCAACTAGAACTGCATCAATAAATGCACAGATTAGCTTAAAGATAATTGGCCTCCTTGTTGTAATACATTACCTATTAAGTATTTACCATGTGCCTGGCACTGGGCTGAGCGTTTATGCATATCATTTGATTTAATTTCAATACATGCTACATAAATTAGCTAACAGTATTGCCCTCATTTTGAAAACAAGGAAACTAAATCTTAAAGCAGTGATGCAAATTTCCAAGATGACACAGGAAAAAATTGGTAGAGGCGGCATTCAAACTCAGGCAAACTTCAGGCTCATAACCACCACACTAAACTTTCTGTACTAAGACACAGAATACATTTTCATGGATTTGTATTTTTTCCTGTCTTTCAGTAACAGTTTTGAAAGTTTTAAAATATGGATTTACATGTTTTTAAGATTTTTTCTGGTAGTTTATCATTTTTGTTGCTATTATGAGTAAGATTCTTTTTCCATTACATTGTCTAATTGGTTACTGCTGCTGACTAGATCTACTGATTTTTTTAAAAACCTTGTAGCTACTAAGCTATCACGTTAGTTTTAGTTGATTCCCTTGGATATTCCAGGTAGTCAAGGTGAGGCATGTAAATAATGACAGCTTCCTCTCTTCTTTTCCCCTTACTACCTCATTTGCCAATATTTATGCATTTTATGGCAGGGATAAAGTTCATCATGTAGTGCTGGGGGGAGGGAGAATCTTTCACATATTCCTGGCAGAGGGGACTCTATGTTGTGAGCACAAGGCTATGAAGCAAGGCTGACAGTTTCCAGGAATTGGGAGTAGTCTGACATGGCGGTAAAGCAGAGCACAAATGAGGGAAGCCAAAGATGCCAACTTAAAAGGGAAGATAAGGAATCCTGAAGGATGACAAGTCATTAAAAGACTTCAAGCAGGGATGTGGCAGGATAAGATTTACATTTAAGATGAAACACCAGTGTCAGCAATGTGGAGAACTGATTGGGGAAGGTAGCACCGAAGAAAGGGAGAGAGCTTGGGGACATTAGCCATAAGGCAACCAAAGAGCCATCCATGGAGTAGTAGAGGAAGGGCTTGAATTTGTGAGGAAGAAATACTTCATCATTCAGTCTTTCTTCCAGCTGTGATTCTGAACCACTTCCTTAATTCCCCAAGCTTTAATTTTTACCTTTAAAATTAGAACAATAGTGGGTTCAATCCACAACACCACTCACACACGCAAATTAGAATAACAGTAAAATCCAGCATGACTATGAAGTTTAAGTGAGATAATGTGTATCTGTATGTGCAGTGGACTTGAAAACAGTAGCTCTTAAATTGAGCTACACATGAGCCATGTGAATGGAGTGGAGGTCACAAAATCTAAGAATGTGTATCCATCAAAGTGCCATGACAGAGTTACCACTTTCTCTTCTGAGTTACGGGAAGCTATATCTTGATGTTACACCCTTTCACTTACACCCCAAGTGCACCCTCTCCTATGCTCTCTATGCCTTACCAACATGCCCACCACCATGACTGCTGCGAGCATTCTATTTGCAACAAAACATAGCTAACCTACATGGCTCAAATAGTAATATGACACCTCAACAACAAAAAACAGACAACTCAGTGTTTACAATGGCCCACGGACATGAATACATATTCCTCCAAACAAGATGCACAAATGGCCAATAAACACACGAAAAGATGTTCATCATTAGTCATTAGAGAAATATAAACCACACCACAATGGAGTACCACCCCACACTCAGTAGGGTGACTATATTCAAATAAAATAGAAAATTGCACATGTTGGCATGGACATGAAAAAATAGGAACCCTCCTACATTACTAATAAGAATATATAGTTCAGCTACAGTAGAAAATAGTTTGGTGTTCCTCAAAGTGTTAAACATAGAATCACCATATGACTAAGGAATTCTACTCTTTGGTTTACCACAAAAGAATTAAAAGTAAGTGTTAAATAAGTACATATGCATATGTTCACAGCAGCACTATTCACAATGGCTAAAGGGGGAAACAGTCCAAAAGTCAACCAGTGGATGATTAGATCAACAAAATGTAGTATATACACATAACGGAATATTAGCACAAAAAAAAGAATAATGTACTGATACATGCTGGAGTATGGGTGAACCTCAAAGATACTATGCTAAGTGAGAAAAGCCAAACACAAAAGGTTACATATTATATGGTTCCATTTATATATTTTTTTCTGGTCCTTGCGCTTGTGAGGTGTTTCCATTTATATTATATGTCCAGCATAAGTAAATCCACAGCAACAGAACACAGATTTGCAGTTACAAGAGGCACAGGGGGAGGTTCATGGAAAACCACTTAATAGTTATGAGGTTTCCTTTTGGAGTGATGAAAATGTCACGGAACTAATTAGAGGTGATGGTCATACGACATTATAAATGTACTCAATGCTACTGAAATGTTCACCTTAAAATAGTTAATTCTACATTTCATGTGAGCAAAATAAATAAATAAATGTTTAATCAGCATGAATGCCTCTTCAGAGAAGGTACATGTTATTGACTGCTAGAGTTCACAGGCCCCTGCTCAAGTCACCAATGAATGAAAGATGGTGTGCATTAAACCACTATGGTACTCATTCTGGTCGGAGCTTTTAAGGCCCAGGCACCAATAGCCCCAACTAAGAGCAGTGCAATCTCCTGATGATATCGATACCTTTAAGTAATTGACAGCTGCATTGGAGTCCTTCTTTTCCTTTCCATTATCTTGTCTTCCCACAGCCCCTCTGAACACTCTCAAATGAAGGCTGCTCCAGAGGTCTTTTAAAGGCAGTTTTGTCCCTCTGAGTTGCTGAATTGTCTTTGGATGTGATCTCTTTACAAGTCCTCACATACTACTTGTGAAGATATTATGTACTTTTATGTCTAGAAGATAAACTCCACAAAGTCAGGAAACATGCTTCTTTTGTTCACCACTGTAGCTGGCACACAGTACAACAAACAACCAAATTTAGGAGTTTAGATCTCAGTGAACCTATTTGCTGTTTTGACTGCTTCTGAATATAAAAGCACTTGAACAAAAAACTCAGATAGATAAATTATGTTTTAATTTTAACTTTGTAACTATTCTGTATGTACAGGAAAAAAGATTGACTAGTAACTAGCTAATGTTTCTCATAAATTGCCAGTCTCCTCCAGAGACAAAATGTCACCATGGCTCCTGTATCCACCAATGAAACAATCCTTTTCCATCGCTTCCACCTGCAGGTCTTCCTGGGGCTCCTTCTTGACTACCTAAAAGTAAAAACTCAAGAATATTAATTCAATAGAGCTAGAACAGTTAAATAACAATTTCGTTTATTTCTTTCTTCTGCTCAGCATCCAAATTGCTTAATTAGTTGCATTAAGTAAAGACAACGCATTAAATACTCTCTCACTTTAGTTTTTGGGGTTTTCTTTTTCTTTTATTCAAGTGACTCACTTTTATCCGCTTACTGACTTCCCAAGAAATGTTGCCAGTACTGGAAGCTAAGATTGGACCATTTTATTGCTTTACATAAGCAAGGCCTTAATCTAGCCTTAAGGCTCAAAGAAAGATTTTACAGGTAATAATTACAGACAAGTGGTGTCTCAGAAGAAAGGATGTTTTGACACTGTTAAGAATCACTATGCGTAGGTGCCTCCTCTGCGTCAAAGCTGATATGTGGGAAGAATGCTAATTTATTAGTCAGAGAATTTGGAGTTTGTGTCTTAGCTCTGCCCCTCACTATGTGAGCTTGAGCAAGTTTTTAAACATCTCTGAATATTAGCTTACTAATCTTAAAAAATGGAAATAACAGTTATCACATAGCATTGTAGCATACATTAAATATGTTAGTGTTTTTAAAGATTCCCTGGCACATATTAACCCCTCAATTAATGATCATTATCATTCTAAACAGGGCTCATCTTATTAAGGTAAAATTCCATTTACCCCTTGTTTACACGCGCACACACACATGCACTCGAACGCACACACACACATACACACCTCATGCACCTCCTCACCTGATTTTCTGGCTTACTTAAAAATAAAATTATCAAAAGAGAAAAGTAACACCAACCATATAATGCATAACAATCATACAAACAGCTTTCAAAAGCTCAATCTCTATGAATTATTAAGTCAAACAAGTTTGCATTAATTTTACCCATAATTACCAAATGTTACCCAATTTTTACCATTTTCCTTGTCACATCCATATTTCCCTATCACATATACTCCATATCTTAATAACATATATGGGTCCCCATGTGAAACTAAATCAGATGGAATAATGAGCATTAAGGAATATATTTTTCAAACACTATCTGATTCCTAGGAGACCCAGAAATTATTTTCATAACAAAATGAACCTGAATACTTTTGATAACTATTTAAAGAAGAAGGCTTACTATGTTCAAGACACCAGTGAGAGACAAGGATAAAGAGGCTACAGTTTGTGCCCTCAAACTGCTACAGCTACTAAAAGCCAGATGCAACCAGCCCTGTGGCAGATCTTAGCTCTACAAATCTGCTTCATCCCAGCATGGCCTCTTCAGTGGACCTCACAGAAATAAGTTCAGACAAAATACTTTGGAAACAGTAAAGCTAATTCTCTAGATTCCTTAAACGAATAACCTTGCTCTAAAAGATAACAAAACAAAGTAAAGGTTTTCTGAATTACCTCTTGTGGCTGTCTCTGTCATCTGAATTCACCAGGTAATTACTCAATTATCCTTTTCTATGTGGATGCCACAGTTATTTATTAGACCATGACAGAGAAATCCTGGCAAGATTATTTGCAAAATAAGGTTTTTTTCCTATTTTGTACCAAACATGATGACATTTAAGCAACTCGGGGGAAATACACTGTGCTAGTTAGCTGTGCTGAGAATTTTTATGTAGTACACGAGGTAAATCTCATGTAAAGTTATTTTCCCTAAGAAACAAAATGTTCATGAAGGTGCCCTTGACTACTTTTTTCTTTTTTTCATCTCAAAGGCTAATCCAAAATTTGACCTTATAAACAAGACCAGTGCACAGTGAGCCAAACACTTGCAAGTGAGTGCTGTTCTCTGCTACTCTGTGCCCTGTGGGAGGAGCAGGAATGGTGCATCATTTCCGTTACCCCTCTGGGGAACTATTTATAGTCCAGCATTCTAATGAAAACCCTAGTGACCTGAAAAAGTTAATGTTCCTTTCAGAGTGTATTATTTATACCCAGGGAATAATTCGGGATCAAATTCAAGATGTATACATGTGTTTTCACACACATATACACTCAGCTCATGCATTTATCTCATTCAATATGAAAGCAAGAAAGAAATTCCAGTCTATATGTATTTTGGGTCTCACATTACCTAGCCAGTGATTGAAGGCCTTGAAGAATACTGAAGTTCTACCAAGAGCTTCTTTAGGAAAGTGATGCACCAACTTTTGGAGATAATTACAGTCTACAAAAATTCACAGCATTCCTCTCTTAAAAATTAATGAAATAGGAAAAATTATGAAAGAAGAAAAAAATGGAAATGAAATCTATGTAAATAGGGAAGGGTGGAGGGGGTGAAGGGCGCACAGGGAATGGGGAAAGAAGAAGAACCAAGATACATCATGTACAGGTACAAGCACCCAATGATAAATGTAAACATATTGTATACCTAAAATGTACCAATAAAAGAATTTAAGAAAAAAAAAGAAATGAAATTCAAAGGTTATGTGAAACTAATAAAATAGGTAATATATTCTGAAACAAGTTTAAATGTCAGTTATGTATATTTATATTATTAATTATTACTAGCATGTGTGCATCATAGTTTGCAAGGCCCTTTTCTTTTCTAGGGGTCCACTTAGGCTTCCTATCTTCCATGTGACTCCCTGATTTATAGCAGAGGCTGCACTTTCCTGTACTCCTTATCTTAGAACTCTCAAGTAGGCCTGACAAGAATTCTGTAAAGCAGGTAAAGCTTTGACCACCATTTTACAGGTGAGAAAACTGACTCCCACAGATTTTTAGGCAGAGCCAGGAATCAAACTTTTCTCAAATGATTACAGACCTCATACTTGGGCTACAGATCACTGGGAAGAGATCATTCGGTGGACTTCTCTTCAACTTTAAGATTGTATCTACTAAGCACTAAGAAAGTAGAAAGATGAGCAATTATTTGTATGTGGATAATTATGATAATGTACTGAGCATCAGTGTGTCCCAAGCACTCTGCTACGTGCTTATGTTCATTCTTGGTTTTCATCCTGACAATATCTTGTGAGATGATGAACAATGACTATTATCTTCTACCCATTTTTTACAGATAAAGAGCCTGAGACTCAAGAAGTTAAATAATTTGCCCAAGGTCATACAGAACTAGAACAAGGCAGAGCCAGGCTCTGAACCCAGGTAGTCTGACTCATGAGTCCATTTGCTTAACCATCACACAAACTGCCTAATTCGAACCCTTTCCCTTCACTCAACCTATTCACTACATATTTATTTAAGAGGGGAAGTGCAGGCTGTAGGATGAGTGCTGCTCCTCTTACCTTAATAACAACTGAATTCTCTTTTTGTCCTTAACACATACAAGCATGTACTAAAAGTTTTTTCAGGCTTTGGGTGGAATTCTAGTTTCTAGATGAATGGCTTTGTTCACAATCCTCTCTAAAACTTAGTTTCCCCATTTGACAAAAGGAGCTGCTAGGACCCAACTAGCAAGATAGTTACACCCAATGTGAAAGCCACATAATGCAAATTGCCTAATAAGGAGCCTGTTAAGGAGAAGTCACTCCACAAATATCAAACCCAAGCCCTTCCTTCACCGTAGCTTTAAATACAGCTATAAATCAAACACAAATCTTCACTCACTCAGTCATTCACCTCAAAATGTTGACTTTTTTGAGTCTTTCCAGTGGGAAGAGATTTTAAGATGACAATATCCCAAAATTCTTTTTTTCAGTTCTACTTCTGGATGGCAAAAGTCTCTTGAATTTTTTTTTTGGTGTGTACAAGTGTACAAATTTATCCATATTGTAAATGTAGTATCCTACTTATAACAGCTCCTTAATTGCATAATCATCTGCAAACCATCCCTAACCACAAGGAGTTCCTTGTTTATTAAGTAAACAAACACATGAATAGCTAAGATACTGTATGATAATGGTGCCATAACAGAGGCAAATATCAAGGTCCATGGGAACAATTAGTCTAGCTTGAGGTGTCAGAGACTAGTTCACAGAGGAGGTAACATTTGAGTTTAGCCACAATGGATGAGTCAGTTTCTCCAAGAACTGATGAGCATTCCAACATCAGAGTCAAATTACAAGGAGACTATCTTGCTAAGAATGCCACATCAGAGAAACTTCCCTCCTTTTGCTTGGTCCTAAACACAAAACAGTCATGATGACTTTCAGAGTTAAACCACTAGTCATTCAATGATGGTTTTGCAAAGTAAATGTGTGGTATTTTACTATCCCAAAGCCACCATTGTGTAGCACTTAGGATTCTGAACAATCCAAGTTTCTCCTTTGAGGCTCATATTTAATGAATGTGTGTTACATTAAAGATTATTGAAGATTGTAAGCCTTTTCTGCATATGTAAGATTGTTAGCTTTTAAAATATTGATGCAATTGTGCAAGTTACTTGACTTGAATTTTTCAATAAACTCGGGAAAGAAAATGTCAAATTTGGACAAATTTTAAATTAACTCTTGTCTTAGTCACTTTCTCAGTAGACACAATACCCATTGCTCACAGCTTAAGGAAGAAAGGTTTATTTTGGCTCACAGTTTGTAGCAGTTTCAGTCTACAGTCCACTGGCTCCAAGGCAGAATGGCATGGAGAAGGGCGTAGTGGAGCAAAATCTGCTCACCCCATGGCATCCAGGAAGCAGACTGTGAGCGGAGGAGCCAGAAAAAAACACATATCCTTCCAGGTCATGGCCCCCACAACCCGCCTCTTCCAACCAGACCCCACCTCCTAAGAGCAAGTCAGCTGTAATACAATCATAATCCAATCACTTTGCAAACACACAAGGCTCTGGGGGCCATTTTAGATCTAAACCCTAACAACTCTTTTTTTAAAAAAAATGCTTCTTAGAACAGATAATTACTTTGCTATGAACTGATCTACACAGCTCATCTTGGAATTTAGCAAGTATGAAACTGAAGGATGCAGAAACAAAATGGCAATGAAGACTTGAGGAAGTGTCCCAGCATTTAACTATGTGGCACTTGTTCTATGCGTAATTCATGTTTTCCTATATTTTTTGTCCCCAATCACTCTTTCTACAAACATCTTCAATAAATAAATCTGATCGCTATTCTCATGGCACCTGCTATTCTCTCTCTTCTGTGGCTCCTATCCTTTTGTTTCTAGAGACATTGCCATCTCCTGCCACCACTAATGACACGGAGCCATCAGAGTGACAATGCTTTCCAGTGTTGTGTTGTGCAGTTGGGAGAATGTCTTCCTTTCTTGGCATATTCTCTCTTAGAGAGGACCAAACCAGATGTCCTTGGCCCCATGATGGGCACTGTCCGAACAACTTTCAGTCACTACTTTCCCATCCCCTTTCCATATGCCAGTCACTCAGTCACTCAGATGTCAGTCATTAAGCACAAGACAACCTGAGTGACAGCCACAAATCCTCTCCCCGTGCCTGCCAGTCCAACAACCAAAGCTTGCTTTCTGGGCCCAGCTTCTTGTACATAGAGACAGCCACATAGAGACAGCCTGTGATAAGATAAGGCCAAACTATTCTGAACTTCAAAGACACACCGGGCTAGAGTTAATCATATTCTTGATCTATTCCTGCTTGCTTCAGTTACTTGATAAAAATAGCTGAAACGTGATAACAAATCTTAGTAGAAGTTAATGTTCATTTTTTATTTAGTTAAAGATGAATGAATGAGAGTTCTAATAAAGCTATAAATGTCCCCAGATGAAAGTTTGTTAGAAATAGCCCATCTCTGTAACCACTATATGTGGTTCACTTTTTACTTTCAAATATTTTGTCCATTTTTCTTAAGAATAGTAACTGCTAAGATTGCTATCACATTTCACAAATCCTTTTCCATAAATGTTCCTTAATTTAGGAACTCTAGTGCTTTGAAAAAGCTACTATAAAGTATCCATCCTACTTTTATACTAAATTTTGCTGATTTTTAAATCTATAACTAAGTCATCCTTTTCTCCAGGAAGACTCACCTGATCCCATTGGCCTTGCCAGGTCGTGTTTTCTCTTCCAGGAAGCCAGAGCATCTGTAAATCAGAGGGGACCTAGGGGGAGTGGAGCCCCCCAGACTGCTCCTTGAGCTAGTCGGTCCTTGAGCTAGTTAGTCCATCCTCCCCAGTGCTGTGTATGAGTAATATAACTTTCCATGTGGGCCTGGATACGAAAAGGACGACAATGTGCCACTATTGAGGAATGACTATGACCATGGATTTGTGAGGCACCCCCTAGCTATGTGACTTTGGGAAATTACAAAATATCTCTGGGTGTTAGTTTCCTCATCTGGAAAATGAAGATAACATTAGTGACCATTCACAGACAATTTAATACCATGTAGGTTATCTCATTTTATTTTCATAAGACTGTAAGGTAAGGTAAGTACTCTTTTTTTCTTTTTTAAAATCATACAGACAAGAAACAAGTACAGGGAGGTAAAGGTCACACAAATAACAACTGGTCTTGTTTCATATTCACATCAATAGTCTAAAAGCCGTGATTCAAGCCTAAGGCCACATTCGTATTTACCATACCACATAACTGAGCCTCCCTCGTAGGACTTTTATAGGGATTAATTTGATAATGCACATACGTATAATGCTCTTGCTGTCCTAGAATTATAACTGAAGACCAAAACCACTAAATACTCCAGCATTGGTCCTGCAGGGTTTACTGACCTCTTTACCACCCCTACCTTCCCAGCCATATAAAAGGACAGTCATGCTCACCTCTATATAACCAAAGCAAAGGAAAGAGATTTGGGGAGACAGATGTTGTTGCTGTACTGCTGAGGGAGAGATATCAGTTCCATTGTCACTACCTTCTTCTTTTTTTTTTTTTTTTGGTACTGAAGATTGAACCAGGGCCTCACACTTTAGGCAAGCACTCTACCACTGAGCTCTCCCCAGCCACAGTTACTCTCCTAGTAGGATGATTTCTGCACTTGGCTATGGTCCCACAAAATGGCTGACTTCAGAAGGTGACTGGAATTAGGAGCTACATCTTGCTGTAACTGACATTGCCTGATGGGCAAAGAGACACTTGTATTAAAGTTATGCAGCTGATGCCACTGCAGAGAGGAGGGAGGTCACCTAGAGAAGACCACTAAGTCTTGCAAGAGGTCACCAGTGCTTAGGGAGACTGCACTAGAGTGAGTCCCTCCTTGCCAGGGCCTACTGAAGCCCATACTCACCTATGAAGTATGGGAAATTTGATGCTTTATTCATGAGATTGTCATGAAAACTAAATGAGATAACGTGCATAAGGCTCCTTTGCAAAGGTATCCTTGGCTAATGTTGGCTCTCTTGCCACACCAGTGCTACTCAGTGTTTAAAGCTTGGGTAAATACTTCAAGTGTGGGAAGAAAAGGGTGGCTATTCAGAATGTCAGATTCAACCTAAAAAGGCAATTCTGTGTTTGCAGAACTCTATCTCTCTGGATTACCAAGCAGATCTGAAATGTATTAACCTTTTCTGTCATTTGTGAGCACCAGTGTAAGAATACTTTTTTGAATAATCAAGAAACCTTCTCCTTCTGGCAGCCAAATAAAAGGAGACCAGGTGTTCAGGATTAAAAAGGCATTACTCCCACCACTGACTTTCTGGGTATGGTGTCAAGTATTTGCTCTTTCTTAATATGTGCCATTTATAGAATAGAAAAGGAGAAGAGGAATATGAACAATGATGATAAAGGAACTTCAGGAAAAATGGAGTTAGTCATAAACATGGATAGCAATAGTGGTAGAAAAGGGATACAGGAGAATCCTATCTTTCATCAGTTTACAGTCTTCCCTTTCCTTCCCCTAAAAATAGGTCTTCTTCCTGCCCACAGTGAATTGAATTGACAATATCTGGAGTCCCATAACATCATCTGTCTATTTGGAGGCACTAATATATATGCATTTGTGACCAAATCAGGCTGGCCTTTCAACACTAGATATACAACCACCCAGAACCATTTCCAAGAAAAAGGTCCACATCCACACTTTCAGGTTTGCATTTTTAATTAGAACAATAAGGATATTTTACAATGACAATGTGAATACATAATTCTCAGTTTGTGACTCATGCATAAAAAGCAAAAGAAGCTATTTTCTTGAAGTAAAACTAAAAGAATTTCTGTTAATAACACTAATAACTTCCATTTGGATGGACACCATGATAAACTTTTAATATTCATGGGACCTGTCTTGCAACTGAGGTAGTCGGATTTTGAAAGGCTTTAATAACCGGACCCGGGGCCACAGAGCTAATGGTAGAATTAGGAAAGCCCAGGCCCACCTCCAAATGCTGAACTCTTAACCTCTGCCCTATTATTTGCTCTTGAAACTTTCACTGGCTGTCATTTCACCTCCCAGGCTGTTCTCTTATACTGAGTAAAGGAAGAAAACAAGCTCAGGAGAATCTCAAGAACTAAAACACAGCATCAGTTGTTATGCAGAAGAGGATTGTATTGCAAAGAAGCCCTTCAGTCTTTGTACACAACAAGCTCAGGGTGCTCCACGAAGCCATTCTAAGGTTCAAGTATTACTTTGGAAAGGCTTCTGTAATTTCAGAGTTCAATAATATGAAATTAGACCCAGAATCCTCAAACAAACCCATTTCAAAACTACAATGCCCCTGGAAATGAGCACTTCCATTAGATTTGAGACCAATATCTATCCATCTCTGTGTAGAGGAAATAGATGCTTTTATGTTGGAACAAATAGAAAACATCAGTACATTTTCATTCAGTACAATTTCCTAAACTCCTTTTATCCAATTTCCCAATTTTGTCAGACACGTGAAACTGAAATAAAGCTCCCTCTTAGCCTGGTTTCTTGTTCACCTTAACTCTGCGACAAAATTTAGGTTTTATCATCAACCTATTTCTTAGATAAGATTTGAGTTTCATTATTTCAGCACAGAATCAAAAACTTCAAAGAAATGTGACAAAAACAGAAAGACATTTTTTTCCATAAGCATTGCATCTCTACACCATTTGTGCTCAAAACATGAGTGTACACATTATGAAAGTATTAATAAACAATTACAAATCTACAAAGAGTAGCTACTGATACTTAGGTAATGCGAAATATCTTTAAACATCATAAGCAAAACATATTTGTAACAGTTGAAGAGATAGAGTGACTTAAATGTAAAGGAAATATTTCTCCAGTCTTATATGATGAAGATTATAAATGCAACAATCTGGAAAAGTTTCATATCAAGGAAATATTTTCAGTTCTTAACCCAGTATTTTTTAAAAATATTCAGTTAAGCATACTTACTGTTTATACATGTAGTTACTATTTAGGAGACATTCTGTAGGATGCCATTGGGATAGGAGAATAAGTATGGAATACATGAATCCTTATCTTCAAGAAACTTTCAGCCTTGTAAAGAAGGTAAGAAATATGTTTGCACACTGTAATGTAAAGAAATATGTGATAAAATGCCCAAAAGAAAGCTGCACAGAATCATGGGAACTCAGAGGAGGGTGGGATCATCTCTGTGTGAGAGGTCAGAAGGTGGGCAGATCATTTCAGGTCCATGAAATGCCTCCAGAATGGCAACACCCGATACAGCTGGAATGTTAGCCTAAGACAACCTCATGGAGTACCAACACCAGGCCTACAGGTTTGGAAATTATCAGTAGAGAAATGCAGATTTGCAAGATTTCACTAATATTTCAGCCTTTACCTGTTTTTACTTACTTGCAATATCTCCTTTTTAAACAACTTTATTGAACTAAAATTGATATACAATTAATTGCATTTTAATATGCAAAATTTGAAGCTTTGACATATGTACCCACCCAGGAAACCATCCATACAATCAAGATAATGCACATAACTGTCACCCTCCCCACAAAAATTTCCTCATCCCCTTTTATAATCTTTCTCTCCTGCCCCACACTTAAGCAATGTCTGATTTGTTTTATATCACTATAGGTTCATTTTCATTTTTCTATAATTGGAATCATGTAGTATGGGCTCTGTTTAGCCTGACTACATTCAATATAATTTTTGAGATTCATTCATGTTGTCAAAGATGTCAATAGTTTCTTCCTTTTTCCTAGTGAGTAGTATTTCATTATGTAGATGTGGTATGACTTCTTTATTCACTTACCTTATTGATGGACATCTACACTGCTTCTAGGTTTTGGCTATTACAAGTAAAGCTGCCATGAATACTCATGTATAAGTTTTTTTTGTTTTTTGATTTTTTTTGGTACCGGAGATCGAACTCGGGTCCTTGAGCTTGCATTGCAGGCGGTGAAACCACTGAGCTAAATCCCCAGCCTAACTCATGTATAAGTTTTTATATGGACATATGTCTTTGTTCCTTTTGGATAAATATCCATAAAATGGCTGGGTAGTACAGTAGGTTTAGATTATATTTCTTAAATCACTGATAAATATTTGCCAAAGTGGTTGATCATTTTACATTTCCACCAGCAGTATATGAAAATTCCAATTGTTCCATATCCTTTCACACAGTATAGTTACTTTTTTTAAATTTTAGACATTCTAATAAGTGTGTTGTGATATATTATTATGACTTCAATTTGCATTTCCTCAAACATTAACAATGTTGAATGTCTTTTCAGGTTTTGGGTTGCTATTCTTATAGTTTTTTCATGAACTGTCAAATTTGAAGTGTTCAGATCTTTTGCCCATTTATAAATTATTGTTATGGTTATTACTACCATTGAAATTTTAGTTTTTTATACATTCTATACACAAGTTCTTTATCAGATATATAATTTGCAAACATTTTCTCCCAGTGTCAGCTTACCTTCTCATTCTTTTAATGGTGTCTTTCAAAAAGATAAGTTCTTAATGTTGATAAAGTCTGATTATCAGGTTTTTCATGATAATTTTTTCATGGATCATGCATTCGATGTTGCATCTCAGAAATCTTTACCTAACTTGAAGTCACAAAGATTTTTGTCTTATGTTTTCTTCTAGTCTTATAGTATTATAGTTAGGTCTGTAATCCATTTGGAGCTAATTTTTTGTAAATGATATAAGGTATGGATTGAAGTTTTGTGGAGGCTGTATATGAATATCCAATTGTTCTAGCTCCATTTGTTTAAGAAATGTTCTTTTATATTTAATTCCCTTTATATCTTTGTTAAAAATCAACTGATCATATATTTAATGGGTCTATTTCTGGACTCTATTCAGTTCCATTGATCTGTCAACTGTCCTGATTACCATAGTGTAATAATAATAAACTTTGAAGACAGGTAGTTTAAGTCCTCCAATTTTGTCATTTCAATTTTTTGAACTATTCTAGGTCCTTCACATTTCCATATAAATTTCAAAATCTGCTCATCAATTCCTATGTACAAAACAAAAACTTGCTAGGATTTTAGTTGGAATTCCATTGAATCTACATAGAGAAAATTACTGTCACTAATACTAAGCCTCCTGTAAACACGGTATGTCTCTCTATTTTGGTCTTATTTCATTTCTCTTATCAATGAATTTTTTAGCTTTTGGTGAACAGGTCTTTCACATCTTTTTTCAGATGAATCTCCCAAAATTTCATACTTTTGAAGCTATTATAAGTAGTTATTTTAGTGTCCAATTATTCATTTATAGTATAAAGAAATACAATTGATTTTTGTATATGATCTTGCCTCCTACAACCTTGCTAAAGTCTCTTACTAGTTCTAGAAACTATTTTCATAGATTACATAATGTTTGTCATATAAATGATTGTGTTATTTGTGAATAGTTTTATGTCTTTTCCAATCTGGCGCTGTTAAATCTTTTCCATGCCTTATTGAAAGAAAATTTTAACTCCAAACTGCCAGAGTCAGGGTACACTCATTCTTAAACAGAGCTCCATAGGAAGAAATGACCTCTCTTTTCATTGGATATTGCGGATTCTACATGAAACACTAGGAACTGCTCCAGCCGTCTAACCACCAGGAGCTGCCCTGTAGACTGATGGATGTGCTGATTACAACAAAGCCAGTAGAGAGTAGAGTAGAGTCAGGGCCCTTGATATTGTCATTGAATTGCTACATTAATCAACGATAGCATGCCACTTTTTTGAACTACTTCTTATGGAATATTTAGCTAATTGCATCGGGATTTCTATTATTTGAAGTTGAAACCATCCTTACTGACTAAGCAGCCTTGTCTCAAATCAATTTACTCTCCACACCATCATTTCCCCCACTGTAGACTGAGTGGTCTCTCTAAAAACTCTTCCAGCCCTTATCATCCATGATTTTATCATTACAGGTCAAAACAGATGTGCAGCAGTCTGTTAGAAAGGAAGATTAGCATCCAGAGAAAGCTTAACATAACAATACAGGTACATAACACTGCTTCTCCCCCCAGACTCCTTGGCAGTCTGTCAGTGGGAGATCCTCCTCTCCCTTGTCTCACCTTGTCCAGCACCGCTGATTCCTACAAGTCCCCATCATGCATGAGTGCATCTCTGTCCACGTTGGCCAGGCTGGTGTCCAGATTGGCCATACCTGCTGGGAGCTCTACTGTCTGAAACATGGCATCCAGCCCAATGGCCAGATGCCAAGTGACAAGACCATTGGGGGAGGAGATGATTCCTTCAACACCTTCTTCAGCGAGACTGGTGCTGGCAAACACATGCCCAGGGCAGTGTTTGTAGACCTGGAACCCATAGTCATCAATGAAGTGCACATTGGTACCTACCACCAGCTCTTCCACCCTGAGCAGCTCATCACAGGCAAGGAAAATGCTGCCAATAACTATGCCCATGGGCACTACACCACTGCAAGGAGATCAGTGACCTTGTCTTGGACTGAATTCAGAAATTGGCTGACCAGTGCACAGGTCTACGGGGCTTCTTGGTTTTCCACAGCTTTGGCGGGGGAACTGGCTCTGCATTCACCTCCCTGCCGATGGGATGTCTCTCTGTTAACAATGGCAAGAAGTCCAAGCTGGAGTTCTCCATTTACCCAGGCCCCCAGATTCCATAGCTGTAGTTGAGCCCTACAACTCCATCCTCACCACCCATACCACCCTGGCGTACTTTGATTGTGCCTTCATGGTAGACAACAAGGCCATCTATGACATCTGTCGTAGAAACCTCGATATTGAGTATCCAACATACACTAACCTGAACTGCCTTATTAGCCAGATTGTGTCTTCCATCACTGCTTCCCTCAGATTTGATGGAGCTCTGAATGTTGATCTGACAGAATTCCAGACCAATCTGGTGCCCCATCCCCGCATCCACTTCCCTCTGGCCACATATGCCCCTGTCATCTCTGCTGAGAAAGCCTACCATAAACAGCTTACTGTAGCAGAGATCACCAATGCCTGCTCTGAGCTAGCCAACCAGATGGTGAAATGTGACCCTCACCATGGTAAATACATGACTTGCTGCCTGTTGTACCAAGGTGATATGGTTCCCAAAGATGTCAACGCTGCCATTGCCACCATCAAGACCAAGCGTACCATCCAGTTTGTGGACTGGTGTCCCACTGGCTTCAAGGTTGGCATTAATTACCAGCCTCCCACCATGGTGCCTGGTAGAGACCTGGCCAAGGTGCAGCAGGCTGTGTGCATGCTGAGCAACACCACAGCCATTGCTGAGGCCTGGGCTCGCCTGGACCACAAGTTTGATCTGATGTATGCCAAGCATGCCTTTGTTCACTGGTACGTGGGTGAGGGGATGGAGGAAGGGGAGTTTTCTGAGGCCCAGGAGGACATGGCTGCCCTAGAGAAGGATTATGAGGAGGTTGGAGCAGATAGTGCTGAGAGAGAGGATGAAGGTGAACAATATTAATCTGTCTGCTGCAATTTTACACTCCACTGTCTCATCTTACACATTATTTTATGTTCTGTGGAATTAAGCTCCAAACTGTCAATAAAAATTTTTGCATTTTAAATTTTTTTAAAATACAGTTACAGTATCTGGAGCATGAGAGTAACATACTTGGGGGTAAATGTACTTGCCAGGTAAAACTCCCTGATTGCTAAATACTTTAATGTTATCACTTTGCTTTATCCTCATAATATTCTGCAAAGTTGGCATCATTGACATTTTCTATCAGCAAACTAAGACACAAATGTTAAGAAAAGAGCAAACCATGTCCCCGAAGCTTAGTGATTTATGTCACATTTCCAAGCAGATCAAAAAGAATGAAGATGAAGAAAAGGTCACACACCCTGATGATGAGGAGGAGGTCCTTAAATATTTTCAAGATAATGGTTTTGGGAAAGTCATAGGGGGAAAGTAGAGAATAAGAAATGGGAGAAGTTAAAGAAGTGAAGACCATTTTTAGCAGAACTCAAGCTACTAAAGAAAAGGAAAAGATAAAATGCTACTTTAAGGGAGCACAAGTCTGAGGAGAAAGTGGTTTGCTTTATTTCTTCCTCAGAAGGTGGGAATGAGCCATGTGCTTTGGTGGACAGAGGGAAAGGGGTCATAGAGGCAAACAGCAGCAGGCACAGAAAGACCACTGAAGCAGAGAGACCTGGGGCCTGGGAGATGAACAGCTCTTTGCCTTCTCTCTGCTTGTTTTGCTCTCAGGTCTGGCTGAAGCAAAGGCTCTGAAGCCCGAACGATGGCCAGACTGAGCTGATGTAATCACTGATACAAGGTATTAAATAATGAACAAATGCTATTTCTTTTATGTCTTTTTAAATAGCCCTTTATAAAAGGACCATTGGACAAAAACCAACTTGTCTTTCCAAAGTTTATTTTTAAAATGCATAATTAAGACAGAAAAGTATCACTGTACAGTAAAAAACAACATTCATCTCATTCTCCTAACAGTATGAACTATGAAGAAAAGAAAGAGGAAAAATGTTATTAAAATTAAAACAATTTTATACTGGGCCTCAAAGAGCACTGTGAATTACTTATATCCACATTAGAAATTTAAAATTTAGTAAGAACTTAATATATGCCAGCTGTATGATAAATACTTCTACAGTATCTTACTGAATTCTTATAACACCCTGTGACATAGATGTTATTAACTTTTTATTAAAGAAAATAAGGCTTAGAGAAGTTATCTTCCCAAGAACTGCCTATTCTACTATTCTATACCAGTTCTCATAAATCAAACAACTGTTCTGAAGCTAGCAATGTTCTAGGAAGCCATGTGAGATGTCTCTTTTCACTACTATCACAGATGCAAACATAAGGCCAGAAAATCAGCCATAGGATGCCAAAGCCCAGCCTTTTCAACCAATATCTCTGGTGCCTACAGAAATCTTAGAAAATAAAGTGTCTTTAATTTAAAAACGGTTTTCCCAGATCATGCAGCATATCCAGCAAGTATGAACTAAATCCCCAATTCTCTGAAAGGAATAAAGTATAGTATAAATTCCTAAGAATGAACATATTGCCTTTTGCATGTAAGCTTCTGAGACAAAATTGAATGCTTGTTATGAGACACTAAAGTGTAGAATGTTTAGTACTTTTCCCTTTCCTAAAAGAGTCAGTAGCTGATGTTCTAAAGAGAAGAGTGTGGGCTGGGGATGTAGCTCAGTGGTACCGTGCCTGCCTGGGAAGCACAAGGTCCTGAGTTTGATTCCTGGTACCAGAAGGAAAAAAAAAAAAAAGAAAGAGAAGAGTGTATATGTTCTCTAGTACAATTCACTATTAACTTCCAAGGACACATGGAAGGTCTTTAAAAGCCCTAGCTCATTAGTTCTCAGAATTCAAAACAATAACTAGTTTAAGCAGATATGATTTAAAACACCTTTTAGCAAACCAATGTCATTGCTCTGTTTAGTAGAAGGGAAAGATATGACATTAAAAAAAATTCAGGAACCATACTCCCTTGGTTTGAATCTAAGCACCATTACCAACTTACTCATGTGACTCTGGCTGGTTTTCGTATCCACTGTGTCTCCTGTCCTCACTTGTAAAATGGGAGTAAAATGATGACTATTAAATTTACACATGCAAAGCCTGACACATGTAAACACTATATAAATACAGCTACTATTACACATTCAGATGTCTATAAATTACCACTTCTGGTGACCCTGTTCTCACTTTTCTCTTGCCCGGCTAGGTAAATAAAACATCACAAAGGCTTGTTTTCAATGTTGTCCTGTAGCCACTACCTCCTCTTCCTCCGCTTCCTCCTTTTACACTCACCTGCCAACTGAACCTGCTGCACCATTTGCAGAATAGTGATAAATGACACTCTAAGCTTTCTTCTTTAAAAGTTACTAGAGGGCCAGGGATTTAGCTCAGTGGTTTCGCTGCCTGTGGTGCAAGCACAAGGACCCGAGTTTGATCCCTGATAACAAAAAAAAAGTTACTAGGAATTTCAAGATGGCAACAACAAAACATTAAACCAAGTGTGGAGCTCCTCCAAGGACAGAACTCTACAACTTTACCAGTCACATTTCCCAGAAATCAGCTGTTTTCTCTCTACTGTCACTGTTATTTATTTTTTAGAATATCTTTTTTAGCCCTACTTTGTCCAGGAAAAAGTTTAAGGTATTTCCCTTTTTACAGAAACACTTGAGATTCAGCCTGTTATAGGAAACCCAGCTTCTTGTTTTAGGTCAGATATTTACTATGTCATTCAACACAACTGCTTTCCTGGAGTGTTAGAAAATTCAGATCACCTTTGAATCCATACAGTTTCAGTCTGTTCAGTGATAAGCACAGCAACTTTTTCCTGGTGTCCCAAGTGCCTCTGTTACCTCTCAGCAGAGGCAGGGCAACTATGAAGCTTAAAGCACTCAGGCAATTTTTTTCCCTCCACCTGAGAGCACTGGTTCTTCATTAGCAACTCCAGCTTCTCATTCCCAGTAAAGAAACTAAATAAATTTTTCAAAGTGCTTTTTCCTTGTGGTTTTTCTCAAGTTGATTCCTAGATCATTCCAGGATATTCAATGCTAAAATCTTCTAACACTAGTCTGGTACCAACATCAGGTTACAAATGCTGGTATCTACTTAATACTGAGAAATGCCAAACCTCCTTTCTCAATGAAGAATATTGTTTGTGTTAGGTTCAATTACTGAATAAACAAATCATACATAAGTATATGTGTCTTATTTTTAAAATGCATAGTGTTTTCAGATAGATCCAGCCCACGTGTCCTTCTTATGGGGCTTGGGCACAGAGAACACTAATGCATGGAAGGCTTGAGCATTCCCTCAATCTCTTCTGAACCCTGTTTGAACTGACAGAAGAGGACTATTATTTGTTTAATGTACTTGCTCCATTATTTTTAACCTAGGCATGCTCTACAAAACTCCAAGAACTATTTAGAAGAAAGGCAACCACAGTCTTTGTAACTATTGGCAAATATTGGCAAAACAGTAATATCTGCTTAAATCCCCTCATTTTCTCATGTTTCTGTTTAATCAGCATTTGGATTTGAGTTGTGGTCAGGTAGGCCAAAGCCAGGCAGCCCTGCAAGTCAGATCATGGATGAAGGTCAGGTGTCAGTTACTGAAGCACACGGAATACAGAACCTCGAGTCCAACACTAAGATCCAAAACTAAGAACATGACCAGATAAGAGTCATATGCTGGAGGCAAAGCAAGCCCAAACTGCACGGCATGTATTCAAGCAGTGGTGGGCAGATAAGCAGCAGAAAGCAGGAGAGCCTGTGATCACCCCAGAACGTACGTCATACCCCTATGCATGCACAACTTGCACAACTTGATCATCCCTGGCCCAGAGGAGAGCCTGAGGGATACTAGTATTCACATTCAGAGGGAGACTATTATTCAGATTGAAAAAAAAAAAAAAGAACTATGAGAACTGAGGAACTGGAACACAGATTGAGAGCTAGTGCTACTGGGAGAAGCTCCTGAGCCAGCGCTTTCCTACAGTCATCTGCTTAAGTGTAAGATTAATCTCAGGAGCTGAACTTGAATGTCTCTGTAGGTAAAGGGATTAGTGACACTTGTGTCCTGGAGTCAACTCACATCAGTTTATTTGTTAAAATTAAAGAAATTTTGTAAGGCGGTTGTTAAATATGGAAATTATTAAAAATTAAGCTACATAAACTTATAATTAAAGATTTATATTAAAAACAGAGGTAACAATCACTCAAAACTTATTGTTTCCTAATTATTTCACTACACTTTACTGTTATCTGTGCTCTTGAGGTCATTTAATGACCACTATAACTATGTGGTGGAAACATTTTATATGGTTTGCTACTGCACAGCTCTTCCTACTTCCATACTCAGAGGGGTCACATGGATAGCCTCAATTGGCCATGACACAAACAGCTACATCATGGAATTTTTTTTTTAAAACTACTTATTAGGGCTGGGGGGACAGGTGTGGTTGTTAGCACGTAGCAGCACATCACTGATTAATGACCTAGCACTGTATTCTCATTCAGAGAAAATCTATTATTCAAGATAAAACATGCCCTTTAAGAATGGCATCAAAGTGCAAGGACCCAAGTTCAATCCCCAGTAACAACAACAACAAAAAAGAATAGTATTAAGAGGAAGTACAGAACTTGAGAACTGAGGAACTGAAATGCAAAGATTGAGCAGATAAGAGAGCTAATGCTGATTAATGACCACTGATTAATGACCTGAATTAAAAAGCTGTAGCACTGAAAAGTCTAATATCCATAGATGTGGAAGTATTTTTACATGGTCTTGTGGCTGCTGTTTGCAAATTCTAAACTAGTGTTTAGCAACTTTCACAATCTAATCCAAATCTACGTCTATAGCTTTAGCCCATACAGTCTAATTTCTGGCCCCACCTAATTTCTCATCAATAATATGCCAAGCTTTTTTATGTCTCCATTTAGTCAACAAACATTGACCCAGCTGTACTTTGGATTGAAGAATCAGAGATGGTTAGAATTTTTCCTGACCTCAAGGAGCCCACAGTCTAGGAAATACAGGGAAGAAGCAAATGAACAAATGGTTCAAAGAGGATTTGGCAGTCCTGGGATAGAGATTTGTCCACATGCTTTATGGAAATGCAGGTGGTACACCCATTAGTGAAGACAAGAAAATACAGTTGAAGAGAGCTTTGATGAGGCATTGTGTTATAGTAATTAAAGCACATAGGTTCCTGAGTTGCATTTGGGGGTTCAAAGCCCAGTTCCACCAGTTTACCAGTTTACCAGCTGGGTAACCTTGTGTGTCACTTAACCTCACTTTCAGTTTTACCATCTACAAAAAGAGACCCCTCCTTTACAAAGTTATTGTGAGAATTGTTGTATGAAATAGCAAATATAAAGCATTTAGTACAATTCTAACACACAAACACTTTTTACAACATTTGCCTTTATATTATGTCTTAGCCAAGTGAAGAAAAAGGGAAGAGATGTTTCCACTAAAGAAAATGGTACTTGCAAGAAAACCTAACTAAAGGCATGAAAGATTGTAATATGTTTATTCAAATGCATTTTTAGCACAAGAGTAGTCTAAGGCAATAGGTAAGTGGGAATTTGCCACCTTTACAAAAAAGGAGTTGCTTCTGTAATTTTCTGTAACTACCATACCCTATTGTCAGATACCTAAGGGTAATCTTAGATTCCTTCCTTCCACCCATTCCCAACTGACTTGATAACCACCAAGTCCACCAGTCCTCAGTCAACTGTCACAAGGTTCAGTTTGGATTTCCTATTCATATGTCCAATACATTAGTAAAATGCAATGAAAGTAAATGGCTAAAAAATGAAATGAAAAGCATACTTCAAAAAACAAGTCCAGGTTCTTTCATTATAAAATTACTCCTCTAACTTGCTATAAAAATTTCTAAATCTTACTCTCAATTTTTGTATTAGCTTGTTACAACCTAGTAACAAACACTTCACAGGCTACATCAGTCCAGCAACCACACTTTAAAAATCATTGCTCTCGAAAGTACTAAGATGTACCTTCAGCTAGAGCCCCGCCATTCCATCAGTAAGGGGGCACAGACCCGGGGATCAGCTGTGAGGCCCAGACCGGAATAGCTGCAGGCAGATCCCAGCCAGGGCTCCACTCCAATCCCAGAGGCTCCTGCACACACACCCAAGCCAAAGTCCCACTCAGAAAAGAGCTGCACAGGTGCACAAGCTTCAGCCAGAGGACCGCCATACCATCAGCCATAGCCAAGGCCTCACCTGGAAAAGAGCTAAACAGGCACACAAGCAATAAACAGAGACTCACTCTGTTACCATAAATAAGTGCGTGGAGACCCTAGACAAAGCCTGCACAGACAACAGGTACTGGGGTGCACAGCCCCCAGCCAAAGGCCCTCCCAGACAACAGCTACATAGGGGCCCCAGTGAGAGGCACACCTAGATACCATCCCAAGCATGCTCAGGTCCCAGCCAGAAGCCCACCTAGACAACAGGTCAGCTCAGGGACCCAGAAGGCCACCACTCTGAACCCAGGAATTGGTGTACTGGTGAGCAGCAAATTAAAGGCTGCTGGGTGGCTTGCTGAGAATTCAAGACCATTGGGTAAACAAAAAGTCGCCTCAACAAAGGCACAGCAGGCTGCATCTGTTGAAATGAGAAGACACATAAATAAATCTCAAAACCAGAGTTCCAGATCACCTAAGACAACCCCAAAGGGAAACAAGATGGAACAATCTGTTACTCAACCACCTAGACTCCCTGAACTGGCAACAAAAGAGGGCCTGGAGAAAATGAAATCAGAAATAATTTCTCAGATAACAGCAGAGATTGTGCCCATAGTACAAGATATGATTAATAAATCTAGAGGAGACATATAAAAAAATAGAGGAGATGAGGAACATGATGGAATCCCAACATAGGAAACAAATGGAATCCATAAAACAGATGCAAACAGATTTCCAGGAGATTAAAAATTCCATTGAAAGTTTACACAGCAGAATGAGATAATGCAAGGATAGCATTTCAGATGTACAAGACAGGATTGCAATTAGTGGTGAGGAAAACAAAAATTTCCCTAAAATAGTAAGGGACCATGAGAAATCAATCCAGCAGCTGCTAGACAATGCAAAGAAGAATAACATCATACTGACTGGAGTCAATAAAGAAACAGGATAGAGTACAGACAACGTAAAAAACTGTTCACAGAAGTAATAGCAGAAAACTTCCCAAATAGGGGGAAAGAACTTGACATACAGATAAGTGAGGCATATAGGACTCCAACTAGCCATGATCAAAAAAAATCTACACATAGGCATATAATTGTTAAGATCGAAGAAACTCAACAGAAGAACAAAATTCTATAAGCAGTTAGAGAAAAGAAATGAATCACATACAAAGGAAAGCCAATCAGAATCACAGCAGACTTGCAACACAAACCC
>NW_004624948.1:745917-760255 GCF_000247695.1 Heterocephalus glaber | reverse complement strand
GATACTCTATATAGAAGACCCTAAGAACTCCACCAAAATCTTCTAGACTTAATAACCAAATTCAGTAAAGTAGCTGGATACAAGGGCAACACACAAAAATCAGTATCTTTTTTGTACACAAAGAAACAGACTCACTGAGAGAGAAATGGGGCAATCAATTCCTTTCACAATTGCATCCAAAACACTGAAATACCTAGGAATCAACCTAACAAAAGAAATCAAAGACCACTCCTCTGAAAACTATAACACTATGAAAAGAGAGATGGAACAGGATATCAGAAAATGGAAATATACCCCTTGCTCCTGGGTAGGAAGAATCAACACGGTGAAAATGGCCATATTTCCAAAACTGCTATATAGATTCAATGCAATCCTATTGAAATCTCAGCAGCATACTTCACAGACCTTGAGAAAACAATCCAAAAATTCATTTGGAACAAGAAGAGACCTAGAATACCAAAAGCAATACTAGGCAATAAAGGCAAGGTAGGGGGTATCACAATCCCCAACTTGAAACTATACAACAAAGCCACTGTGATTAAAAAAAAAAAAGGCATGGTACTGGCAAAGAAACAGACCTGAGGACCAGTGGAACAGATTAGAAGATGCAGAAATAACGCCAGACACACTCAGCCACCTCACCTTTGACAAATGAGCCAAACACCCTCAACTGGAGGAAAGATAGCGTCTTTAATAAATGGTGCTGGAAAAACTGGGTTTCAACTTGCCAAAGACTAAAACTAGACCTTTATCTCTCACCATGCACTAAACTAAAATTGAAATGGATTAAAGATCTAAATATTAAAACAGAAAAGCTGAACTGGCTGAAACAGAAGTTAGGTAGAACTCTTGAAGACATTGGTGTAGGAAAAGATTTTATGAACAAAACTTCGGTTGCACATGAACTAGCACAATCAACAAATGGGATCTCTTCTTACTAAAAAGCTTCCACACAACAAGAGAAACCACCAACAGTGTGAAGTGACAACCCACAATGTGGGAAAACATTTTCACCAGCTGTTCCTCAGACAAAGGTCTACTACCTAGAATCTATAAAGAACTTTAAAAAGTCAGACCTCCCAAATTTAAAGACCCAATTCAAAAATGGGCATCTGAAATGAACCAACATTTCTCAAAAAAAAGAAGCAGAAATAGCAAATAAACATAGGAAAAAAATGTTCAACATCACTGGTCATTCGAGAGATATAAATGAAAACAACGCTACAATTCTACCTCACCCCAGTCAGAATGGCAGCTCTCATGAAATCAACCAATAGCAAATACGGGCAGGGCTGTGGGGAAAGAAGAACACTGCTCCACTGCTGGTGGGAGTGTAGACTGGTGCAACCACTGTGGAAATCAGTATGGAAATACCTCAAAGAACTAGTACTGGAAGTCCTATTTGACCCAGCTATTCCTCTACTGGGTATCTTCCCCAAAGAATTAAAAGAATCATACCACAATGATAAATGTGCACCCATGTTCATAGCAGCACAATTCATAATAGCTAAAACTTGGAAGCAACCCAATTGCCCATCAACTGGAGACTGGATAAAGAAAATGTAGGTTTTTTTATAAAATGGAGTACTACTCAGCCATAAAGAACAAGAAACTAGTGGCATTTATAGCTAAATGAATGCACATTGAGGCCATACTCTTAAGTGAAATAAATAGAACACACGTGTAAATACCGAATAGTTCCTCTAGTGTGAAAGTGTAAATAAGGACTAAAAGGTATAATAATAATAATGTGAAATAGGAAGAAAAGGTGCAAAGGGGAAGGGGAAGTGGGAGGGGTAAGGGAAAAGAAAGAAGGGAATGGAATTAATGTGAGAAAAAGAAAAAATGGAAACAAAGTCTTTGTGGATAGGGAGGAGTGGAGGGGTTCAAGGAGAGGGCAGGGGAATGGGGGAAAAATAAGAACCAAGATGGATTATGTAAAGGTGCAAATTTCCAATGATGAATGTCATTATATTGTATACCTTAAATGTACTGATAAAATTAATTTTAAAAAAAGAAAGTACTAAAATGCTCCTCTACTTACGATAGAGTTATGTCTGATAAACCCACTGTAACTTGAAAATATCAAAAGTCCAAAACACATTTAACACAACTAACTACCAAGTGTTGTTGCTCAGCAACACAGTGCACTGGAGCATATCTGTTGTGGCAGCTCACTGGGAGCTGCTGCTCACTGCTGCTGACCAGCATCACAAGAGAAAGTACAGCATATTGACAGCTGGGAAAAGATCCAAACTCGAAATCTAAAGTACAGTTTCTACTGAATGGGTATTGTTTTCACACCACTGCAAAGTCAAAAGAATCATGAATGGAACAAACATGAGTCAGGGACTCTCTGTACCTCATTAGCATCTCTAGAACACCCCACTTTCTTTCTCTAGTTCAAGCCCTTAGGCTTCATCATCCCTCCTCTAAACAACAACCTCCAAAGCAACCTCATTGACTACAGTGTCTTACACCCTTCCCATCCACCTGCTTTATAGACAATATTTTTAGATTCTAAATCTACTTATAATATCCTCCCTCTTAAACCTGCAAATTATTTTCCATTGTTTTCAGGATAGAGTCTAGAACTCCACCATCTGATCCCTGCTTCCTTCTTCACACTCCCACAGCCTGGTGCACTGCCCCAGCACCCTCCCACAAACACACACTCATCTTAGACTGTATTCCACAGGTATACCAAATGACACACAGATCCACTGACACTACTCCTCATGTCACACCTCTACTCCTTTGCACATATTAATGTCTGGGCCCAAAACATCCTTCTCCATCAGGAGAAGGAGGAGAAGGAGAAGGTGAAGGAGAAGGAGAAGGAGATGGAAGAGAAGAGGGAGAAGCCCAAGTTCCTGGGGAAGATTCAGTTCAGAAGTCTTTTTCTCCAGGAAACATTTCCTGACTCCATCTCTCTGTCCAATCCCTGCCTCCAACACCTAAAATTTATTCCTTTGTGTATTCACTGCACCCTGTACAGATTTTTGTGATTATAAAATTTACCTTATTTATGTCTATTTCACTCAACATTTATGTTTCTCTTACACAGATACCTTGTCTAAACTGCTATCTATTATTTCCCTAGCACTTAGTCTCCACAGTTGCCAACAGGTTGCAGGCATTTGTAAATAGAAGGAAGAAGGAAGGGAGGGAGGGAGGAGGAAGAAAAAGTAAATAATGTGAAAAAATAAAGTTGAAAACGTACAAGAACTAATTTTGAAAAGTGCCTTGTATATCTTGCAGAGGAATCTGGATTTTATCTTAAGGACAATTGGAGTCTTCTAAGTAGTGTTATAAAAAAAAAAATGGGTAATTGGATTTTTGGAAGGTTGGCCTGATAGCAGTACAATGGATGAATTGAAAGTGGGAGCAAATGAGCCTAGAGAGCCAGAAAACCACTGCAGCAATGCAGGAGGAAGATGAAGAAGAGGTGGAGAGAAGGAAATTGATTCAAGAGATGCTTATCGAGTTGAACAATGAGAACTTTATTGATCAGTAGAAATGGGGATTTCCAGATTTCTGCCTTGACTCATTGGTGCCAATCACTGATTAGAGAAATAAGAACAAGGAGGTGGTTTGGGAAAGGAAGTGGCACAAGAGCACTTTGTTTTCTTCTCACTGTGTGCTTCACAGCTCTACGTTCTTCTCAAGCTTCACAGCAGAGAAACTCAGAAGTCTCTCTTTGGGGAAAAAAGCAGTCAGCAGGCACTGTCTCTCCCGCTCCCTCTCCCTGCAGACTAACTTGTCCGAATCTTCCTCCTCCCAGCCTGGTTGGTCAGGGGGTCCCCTGAGGCCCCCAAACTCTGTGTTCCAGGTCCTCAGCCCTCAGAGAGAACCTCCTCCTATACCTGGCACCTCTGCCTCTCCACTCTTCCCACAGAATAGGTTTTTGTTTGTTTTGTTTGTGTTTGTATTTTTTAAGTATTTTGTTTATTTTTTATTGGTACATGTTTGGAGTACTGAGTGATTACATTTGTTGGGGGAGTTGGTGCATGCATATAACACCTCTTAATGTTTTTATTCCCTTCCCCCTCACTCCCTCCTCCTTGCATCTCTCGGTCCCCTTCCCTTTTGCTAAAGTTCTATCTCTTTGTTTCTTATTATCTATCTTTTGTTTTGCTGTTTAACTTATTTATACTTTGGGTTTCTCATATAAGAGAAATTGTGCAATATTTAGGTTTGTGTGTCCAATTTATTTCATTTAAACTTCTGGTCTCAAGGTATATCCATTTTCCTACAAATAAATCAAATTTATCTTCTTTATTGCAGAGCAGTACTCCACTGTATAAAGATACTTACTACCTTTTCTTTCCTTTACAGAGTCTACAAAAAAAATGTATACCCACTTCAGCAGTTCACCATACAAATAAATGCCTGGAAACTAATGGCCACCACTTTGAGCACCTCTTATAATTGTAGAGGCCAAAGGTAACTTGTATTAATCTCATGATGTCTCAATAAATTTAGTATTAAAATATTTACACAAATTTTTCTTTTACTGATATATACATTTTTTGGCAGACTCTGTATTTTGCTCTTTATTTATGCTTTGGTTTTCTCATGTGAGAGAAATTATGCAGTAAGCTTGTGTATCTGATTTATTTCCCTTAGCATTATATTTTCAAGATATATTCATTTCCCTACAAATGGTTCAAATTCATCTTTCTTTCTACCAGAGTAGTACTCCATTATGTATAAATACTACACTTTTAATCCCTTCATCTGTTGACAGACATATGGGCTGCTTCCAAAACTTGACTATTATAAATTACATTATAATTGCTATAAACAATGTTATGCATGTATCACTGTCATATGATATCTTTAACTCTTTTGAGAAGATAACTAGAATGGGAGTAGCTGCGTCAAATGGAATTTCTGGTTTTAGTTTTTGAAGAATCTCCATACTGATGTCCATAATGGCTGTACTAGTTTACATTCTCACTGAAAATGTAAGAGGGTTCCTTTTCCCCTGCAGCCTCCCCAGCATTTGTTATTATTTAATTTCTTGATGTTTGCTATTCTTTCTAGAGGAAGATGAAATCTCAGTGTTGTTTTTATTTGCATTTCTCCACTGACCAGAGATGTTGAATATTTTTTCATGTATATATGGGCCATTCGTATTTCTTCTTCTGTGAAGTGTCTTTTCATTTCACTTGCCCATTATTTGATTGCATCTTATATTTTGGTGGCCTAATTTTTTGAGTTCTTTGTATATTCTAGATACTAGTCTTCTCCAAGGAGTAGCTGAAAAGAATTTTTCCATTCTGTAGCTTGCCTTTTCACTCTGTTCATTGTTTCCTTTGTTGTTCAGAAGCCTTTTAATTTTATATGATCCCATTTGTGATTCTTGGTGTTATTTCTTGTGCAGTTAGGGCTCTGTTCAAAAAGTTTTTGTGTATGCCTTTGACTTCAAAAGTTTACTTACCTTATATTCCAGCAAATTAAGTGTTTCTATTTTAATATTTAAATCTTTGATCCATTTTTATTTTAGTTTGGTACATGGTGAGAGATGTGGGTCTAGCTGCAATCTTCTGCATGTGGATAACCTGTTCTCCCATCACCATTTACTGAAGGGGCTATCTTTCTTCCTGCATATGATGTCAACTCCTTTGACAAAGATCAGTGGCTGGGGTTTCTCCTGTGTCCTCTGTTCTGTTCCACTGATCTACATGTCTGTTTTTGTGCCAGCATCATGCTGTTTCTGTCACTGTGTCTTTGTAATATAACTTGATGTTATGGTATGTGTCTAGATGTCCCCCCAAAGCCTCATGCAATCGCAGGGCTTTTTTAGAGGTGGCTGAATCTATCATGTATGGTTCTGGAATTAAAGGTATGCAATTACTAAATCAGTCCACTGATTGGTTTGGCACTGCCCTAATCCCAGTAGTCTGGATAAGATAAAAGGGGCAGAAAGACATTGTTGAGGTCCCCTTATTGCTTTGCTACCTTCTGGCCACCATAAACTCTCTCTCCTCTGCCAAGCCACCTGCCTTGGAGCCAGCTGATTATGGACTGAAACCTCTACAATCCCTGAGCTAAATAAATTTTTCTTCCTTTAACTTTGGGTGTCAGGTATTTTGTCTCAGCAATGAAAAAAGTAACTTACAAAAGTAAAAAGTAACTTGAAATCTTGGATTGTGATGCCTCTTGCTTTGCTCTTATTATCCAGGATTGCTTTTGCGATTCTGAATCTCTTCAAGTTCCATAGCTGTTTTAGAAGTGGTTTTTTTCCCTAGTACTGTGAGGAATGCTATTGGTATTTTGACTAGGATTGCATTAAATCTGCTTATCAGTTTTGGAAATATGATCATTTTTATAATATTGATTCTGCCTATCCAGGAACAGGGGATGTCTTTCCATTTTCTGCTGTCCTCTTCAATCTCCTTTTTCAGAGCTCTGTAGTTTCCATTGTAGAGATCTTTCAGTTCCTTGGTTAAATAAATTCCTATGAATTTAGTTTTTTGATGTTATTGTAAATGATGTTATTGTCCTAATTTCTTTCTTGGTATGTTCATCATTGGTGCACAGGAACACTATTGATTTCTGTGTGTTGACTGAATTTGGTTATTAATTGTAGAAGTCTTTTGGTAGAATTTTTTGCATCTTCAATATAAAGGATTGTGTCATCTGTAAATAATGATAATTTGACTTCTTCCTTTTCTATACATATCCATTGTATCTCTTTTTCTTACCTCACTGTTCTGGCTAATGTTTCCAGTAGTATATTAAACAGGAGAAGTAATAATGGGCATCCTTGTCTTGTTCCTGATTTTATAGGGAAAGCTTCCAGCTTTTCCCCATTTAATATGATGTTGGCCTTTGGTTTGTCATATATTGTTTTCATCAGGTTGAGGTAAGGTCCCTTTATACCTATTTTCTTCAGGGTTTTTATCATGAAGGGGCATTGAATTTTGTTAAAAGCTTTTTCTGCATTTATTGATATGATCATGTGATAATTTATCTTTGCTTCTGTTTATGAGGTGTATTACATTTATTGATTTGCATATGTTGAACCATTCTTGCATCCCTGGGATTTGTTGCATTCTATTTGTCAACATCTTGCTGAGGATTTTTGCATCTATGTTCATTAAGGAGATTGGCCTGTAGTTTTCTTTTGTAATTGGGTTTTGGAATCAGAGTGATGCTGGCTACCATTGGAAGTACTCCTTCCCTTTCAATTTCATTAAAGAGTTTGAGGAGTATTGGTATTATAACCTCCCTGAAGGTCTTGCAGAATTCACCAGTAAATCTATCAGGTCCTGGGCTTTTCTTAGTTGGTAGGTTTTTTATTACTGCCTCAATTTCACTGATTATTCTTGGATTATTCAGCATTTTCATCTTCTTGGTTCAATTTTGGTAATTCATATCCCACAGAAGTGTTTAAATGTTTTTCACCTTAAGAACCTCCTAACCAGATGTGGGAGGCTGAGGCAGGTGTATCTCAAGGTCAAGCCCAGGCTAGGCAACTAAGCAACTTAGCAAGACTCTGTGTCAAAATTAAAAATAAAAAGAGGGCTTGGTTTGTAGTTCAGGGTGAAGGCCCCAGAATCACAAAAGAAAAAGAAAAAAAAGAAAAGAAAAGCTTTCTTCTACCTATTGCTTATTTCTTGCTTCTCTTTAGCAAAGTGTCTTTTAGGTATATACATACTATTGACTTCAGATAATATTTGCAATAGATTATCATTGTTAAAAATGCACAAAAAGGGACAGGCATGGTGACACATACCTATAATCCCAGCACTCAGGAAGCTGAGGCAGAAGGATTGCCATGAGTTCGAGGACAGCCTGGGCTACATAGTGAGTTTAAGGCCAGCTTGAATTACAGAGAAAGACATTGTCTCAGAAAAAATGCAAAAAATACATAACAGTATGGTGAAATTACTATGAAGAACTTGCTAATAAATTGTTGTATCTCTTTTTAGTAAATTTTTCTGCACATGTACATGTATGCATAAAAGTCTATTTTATAAATGCTGCTTCATTTCAGATTACAGTGGCACCTTGATTCATGAACACTTCTGTTTGTGAACAATTTGGTTCACAAACAGAAGCATTTGGCAAAATTTTGTTTTTTGTTTTTTGTCTTTTTTTTTTGGTACCAGGGATCGAACTTGGGTCCTTGAGGTTGCAAGGCAGGCGGCGGAACCACTGGGCTAAATCCCCATCCCTGACAAAACTTTTCGTTTGAAGACTCTGCATTGGACGACAAACATGACTGTGACCACTCTCCTGCACAAACACGAACATGGCCATCTTTTCCAGAATCATGGGATAAATTAAGTTCATGAACCAAGGTACCACTTTATATCATAAGTATGTTACTATATTATTTTTCTAATTCCATTAACATAATGTCACAAGAATATGCAATCTATTTTCTGACTATGCCACAATTTGTTGAATCATCCCTTGCTATTGGATTTTTAAATTTTTCTAATATTTTGTTAAGATAAAGACCATTATGTAGAACACCTTTACTTGCATTTCAAATTATTTGCTTCAGACAAATTTCTAAAAGTGGGACCCTTGTGTCAGAGAATATGATCATCTTTAAGGTTTTTAATACATATTCCCAAATTACTTTCCAGAAATACTGTACCAAAATACATTCCCTTTCATTCTGCATTCTCTAAGTTAATTAGCACTTAAAAAAAAAGAAAAAGAATTTTTTTCATCTAATGATCAAAAGTGATATTTGATTGTTTTATCCTGCACTTCTTTGATTAAAAGTGAAGTTAGGAGTTAGGGGTGTAACTTATACATAGAGCACTTCCCTAGCTGAGTTCAATCCCTAGCACCACCACCACCACCAAAAAAAAAAAAGTAAAAGCAAATTTGAAAATGGGTGTGGTGGCACACGCCTGTGTCCCAGAACTTGGGAGGTGGAGGCAGGAGGATTGCCAAGAGTTCGAGGCCAGCCTGGGCTACATAGTGAGCTCAAGTCCAGCCTGAATTGCATAGTAAGACCCTATTTCAAAAAACTAAAAACAACAACAACACAAAAAAGTGAACTTGACATTTTTCATATATATTAGCCATTACTATTTTCTCTTTGGTGATTTATATATTCATGACTTTTGCCCACTTAACAATTGGGCTCTTGATAATTTTCTTATTTATAGGTTCTTTATATTTGAAAGTTATTAAATCTGTCAAACTTATGAAAAATATTTTCCCCTATTGATTTGTCATTTAAGTTTATTTAGGAGCTTAGATGTTTGTGGAAGAGGAAGGTCATGTTGAGGCATTTTTTTATTTTTATATACTCAAATCTTTCAATAATTTCCTTTGAGTTTTCTTCTGTTGCTATTATATTTTTTTAAAAGTCCTTTTCTGTTCAGCCAACAAGTGATTATTCATCCACAGTATTATATTGTCAGCATTGTTCTCAACTTCTGGCTGTAAAACAAAAACAAAAACGCTCATTCTCTGGAACTCTATTGGCCAGTAAGGGAGACAGGCAAATACACAAATAAACATAAACACATAAAGACTGTTCATCCTAATTAATAAAGGTTCATGACTAGGTCATGGGGCCAAATTTGCCTAAAGCAGCTCATCTTCTGGTTTTATCGTCATTTATTAATTTTGATTCATTTAACACATGCATAACATTGTGCTGTTTCTAGAAATATATGAAGTAGAAAATGATAGCCCATCGTACTAATCAGTCCCTTCTTCCTGGCTCTGGTGGTTTTAAAAACAATGACTCATAAAGTATTTCCCAGGCAACCATCCTTCCAGTCTTCCCACAAGTCTGAAAGTGTTGGCTTGCTGCAATTTCATCTAAGAAATTCTACCTCATTTTTAATTTTATTAGCATGCTTACTGGTTTGCTGCTTTTTAGAAAATACCTCAAAAGGAAATATCTACATTATATGACGATAAACATGAAATAGAAATCCTCAGGTATAATAGCCATGGTTGTTCATAAATGGCCATTAGCAAAGGTTTCCTGACATTAATCAGCCCAGCTGATGTGGCAATCATTTGTTAAGGGAGTCTTCATAAAATACTTTGCTTGAGAGCAATGAGAAATGCTGACTTTCAGACAATGCTGACAGGATTATAAAATTGACACAATCTTTCCATAGGATCAGTTTTCAATATCAGGAGACTTATAGATGTTTATTCTCTTTTATGCAATAATTCCATTTCTGGAAATCTATTTTTAAAGGTTATTTAAAGAAATAACCAGAGATTTATGTACACAGGTGATCACTACAATGATATGTATTATGGCAAATACTCAAAACAGCCTCAAAAATAAGAAAATCATTAGGTTACAGTGTTAGTTACTTTTCTGTCATTGTTGAGACAAATTACCCAACATCCAAAGGTAAAGGGAGAAAGATTTATTTAGCTTAAATTCAAGGAGGTTTCAGTCAGTAATCGGCTGGCTCCAAGACAAGGTGGCTAGGGGCAACAGTTCATGGCAGCAGAAAACAGCAAAGCAACAAAAGGAAAGTAACTTACGCAGAAATTTGATACAAGAGAAGTCGGGTCATTGCTGTGACATTACCTGGCTATGTGGCTTAAGAGCTTTCTGAACTGGCTTCTGGGAAGGGGAAGAGTTAAAAGGGAGCTCCAGTGAAGCTGTGGACTGCCAAGATAGAGCAGAGGAGAGCTTCATTGCTGAGAAAGAACAGAATAGAAAAGATGGCTTGAGGGCATCGCAAGAAGCAGCAGGATTCTACTTTTTGCAGCTTCAAAATTGCAAAAGTGAAAGACTTTGCTTTGAGAAGAGAGCCCCAGAGCACCATGATCTAGAATGGTGGCAGCCTAGAGAATTTGCTTCTCAGAACTGGATTCAGATTACTCAGTGATCTAGGCACTCGATCCCTACAGCCAAGAGAGAGGGAAGACTGGCTATTACTGCTCCAGCTGGCAGCAGACCTTGGCATCATCCACATGGCACTGGTTTTAGGTGAGTGCAGAATGCAAAAGTTGTGAGGTCAGGAAGGCTTCAACCCAGATTTCAGAAGAAGGCCTGGGAGGCCAGGCAGTGTGCCCCTGAGAGGGCAGTGTGTGAAGCTGTGAGTGTGAAGCCAAAGGTGCAGTGGAGACCCCAGAAGTTTGGAGAAGCCAGGAACATAGATCGTAGATCGTCTGAGGAAAGCTGCAAGGAGGGAGCAGAGCTGGCCCGAGACAGAAGCCTTAGGAACTACAACCACCAGAAGTGCCGTGCCATAGGGGCAGAGCCACCCAAGCTCTTTGGAGTTCGCAGCTTGCCACAGATCTTTGAGGTTGCTGCAAGTGGAACTGTGGGATTTAATGTTTCCCTTGCTGGATTTTGGACTTACTTTGTTCCTCTTCCTTTGTATCTCACTGTTTGTAACTTTTGGAATGGAAATGTCTATCTTGTACCATTGAATGTTGGAAGTGTTTAACTTTCATTTATACACGGGCTTGCAGCTAAGAGCTTTCCTTAAATCTCAGGAGACTTTGGATTTGAACTTTTCAGTAATGCAGAAACTGTTAGGACTTTAGCAACTCTTAGAGATGGACTAAATGCCTTTTACATAAAGGAATGTACATGCGTCTTGGCGGGGTGGAATGTTATAGCTTGTGTTTAGATGTCCTCCTAAAGCCTCATGGGAATGAGATGGGGCTATTTTGGAGGAGGCTGAATCTAGAGTGTGTGATGCTGGGATGAAGGACATGTGATTACTAAACCCCTACACATGAGTGATTGGTTTGGCACCACCTTAATCCCAGTAGCCTGAAAAAAGAGGGCAGAAATAGTCAGTTGAGGACCCCTCTCTTCTTACTTTTGCTGCTTCCACCCCTGTGAACTGTTTCTCCTCTGCCATGCCACCCTGCCTTGGAGCCAGCCATGCACTGAAACCTCTATGAACTGTGAGCCAAATGAACCTTTCTCCCTTTAACTTTGGGTGTTCAGTGTTTTGTCTCAGCAATGACAGAAAAGTAACCAACACAATGAGTCACTGGTGGGGCTATACTACAGGCTATTAAGCCATTAAAAATCATGTTTTTAAATATTTCTTATGTTTAATGATATTAGAATGTGCTTCCTGTATAGCATTAATATTTTAAAATCATGTTACAAAGGATATGTACTACTGATTGCAAGTTAGGTATATATTACACCAAAAAAGACTTGGAGAAAACATACACAATGTGATTACAGGTTTTCTTCACATTCTGGATTTTTAAATTTTTCTACAGTACATGAAGTTCTATGAGGAAGGAGTTATTTTTATAAGTGTTTTCTCTGTGAAGTAAAAGACCAGTCCTCATGACTGATTATGACTTGGTCTACTGTTTCAGACCTGACTCAAGAAACTGGGTGATGTTCAGAGGTACAAAGCCTACTGGAAGCTTCCATGGAAAGGGTGTGAAGACATGCTTCACCCTTTACTTAAGAGAGGAACCAAACATGTTCCATATTCACCCACATCCCACTCAGTCCTCACAACCTTCTCCATAAAGACACCTTCATTCCATAGGAGAAAAAAACACTTTGACTGCCTACCACATGACAGCTAATTTCATATGCATTATGTTTTTTAGGTGCTGGGCATTGCATCATCTAGAGCTTTACACATGTTAAACATACCCTATACTACTGAGAGATGCCCCAGTCCCTCACATACATAATCTTATGTGATCCTCACAGAACTCTGACACAATGAGTTTGAATGCATTGACAACTTATACAAAGTTACAGAAGTATGTAGAGCCAAGATTTGAAATCAAGTCAAGAGTGCATTACATTCTGGGGCCAAGGATTTAGTTCAATGATTCCACCACCTGCCTCGCAAGCACAAGGTCCCGAGTTCAATCGCCAGTACCAAAAAAAAAAAAAAGAGTGCATTAGATTCTGTACCCCATTAGTAGGTACAATTATTATGTGCCAACTAACACTAATCCTGACTCTAAGACCCAGTCCAAAAATGGGCATCTGAAATGAACAGACACTCCTCAAATGAAGGAATAGAAACAGCAAATAAATATATTAAAAAATGTTCAGCAACACTGGTCATTCAAGAGATGCAAATTAAAACAATGCTAAATTCTATCTCTCCAGAAAGGATGGTAAATATCAAGAAATCAACCAATACCTAATGCTGGAAGGGCTGTAGGGAAAAAGAAACACTTCTCCACTGTTGGTGGGAGTGTAGACTGGTGCAACCACGGTGGAAATCAGTGTGGAGATTCCTCAAAAAAACTAAAACTATGGCAAGTTGAAACCCAATTTTGCCAGCACCATTTATTAAAGAAGATATCTTTCTTCCAGTGAGGGTGTTTTGGCTCCTTTGTCGAAGATGAGGTGGCTGAGTGTGTCTGGAGTTGTTTCTAATCAGTTTCACTGATCCTCAGGTCTCTTTGCCAGTACCATGCTGTTTTTATCACAGTAGCTTTGTAGTATAGTTCAAGTTGGGGATTGTGATGCCCCCTACCTTGTCTTTGTTGCCTAGAATTGCTTTTGCTATTATAAGTCTTTTCTTGTTCCAAGTGAATTTTTGGATTGTTTTCTCAAGGTCCGTGAAGTATGCTGCTGGAATTTCAAATGGGATTACATTGAATCTATATAACACTTTTGGAAATATGGCTATTTTCACTATGTTGGTTCTTCCTACCCAGGAGCAAGGGATGTCTTTCCATTTTCTGATACCCTGTTTGATCTCTTTTTTCAGAGTGCTATAGTTTTCAGAGTAGAGGTCTCTGATTTCTTTTGTTAGGTTGATACCTTGGTATTTCAGTTTTTTGGATGCTATTGTGAAGGGAGTTGTTTCTCCAGTCCCTCTTTCAGTGAGTCTGTTATTTGTGTACAGGAAAGCTATTGGTTTTTGTGCGTTGACCTTGTATCCAGATATTCAACTGAATTTGGTTATTAAGTCTAGAAGACTTTTGGTGGAGTTCTTGGGGTCTTCTATATAGAGTATCATGTCACCTGCAAATAATGGCAGTGTAACTTGTTCATTTCCTATTCCTTTTATTTCCTTTTATTTCTTTGTCTTGTCTAAAGATTAAAACTAGACCTATATCTCCCACTATGCACTAAACTAAAATCTAAATGGATTAAAGGGATCCCAGGCTTGTAGGGCAGAGAAGCTGAGCCGGTCCCAGAACCTGGAAGGAAGCTCCCCTGCTGCTATCCCAAGCTCCTAGGGCAGAAAAGGTGAGCCATGTGGGCACCAGAAGCACCCCCTCCCGTGGAAATGAGAAGACACGTAAACAAGTCTCAAAAACAGACTTCTGGATCACCTACAGCAACCCCAAAGGGAAATGAGATAGAACAATCTGATACTCAACCACCTGGACTCCCTGAACTGGCAACAAAGGAGGATCT
>NW_004624948.1:596016-742147 GCF_000247695.1 Heterocephalus glaber | reverse complement strand
TAAATAGGACACACATGTGTAAATACGGAATCGTTTCTCTAGTGTGAGAAACTGCAAGTGTAAATAAGGACTAAAAGGTATAATAGATAATGTGAAGTAGGAAGAAAAGGGGCAAAGGGGAAGGGGAAGTGGGAGGGGTAAGGAAAGGAAAGAAGGGAATGGAATTAAATGAAAAAACAGATACAAACTTTGTAAATAATACGGTGTTGAATTCTATTTGCTAATATTTTGTTGAGGATTTCTGTATTCGTGTTTAGCAGGGATGGGGTGTGTGTGTGTGTGTGTGTGTGTGTGTGTGTGTGTGTGTGTGTTTTATGTATACCTGGCTTTGTTATCAAGGTGATATTAGCCTCATTACAAAGAATTTTAAAGTGTTCTTTTCTATATTTTGAAAGAGTTTAAGTATTGGTACAAATTTGTCAACTCACTGAGCCATTTGAATAATAGGTATTCTGAATTATCATATAATCAAATTTATCATTTGTTTTGTCTTCTTTAATAAATTGTTCTCTCATTCAGGTAGAAAAAGAGCTCAGCTGTCTTAAGTATGTGTATATAATATGTATATTAGATTATATATAGTCAAAATATGCATAGTCAAAGAAGTGTCTATTATTTCAATTATACATAAACTTGGAGAAGTGAAACATTCATATTTTGCACTGATTTGCTACATATATAATGAATATATATTTTGCCACATATTTATTTAAGCTTCTGCTACCCATTATCAACAAAACAAAAAATAAATTTCAAACTGTTCCATGCAGAAAAATACACAATTCTCAAACAACATGCCTTCCTTAACATTTTTTTTTTTTTTTGGTACCAGGGATCGAACTTGGGACCTTGTGCTTGCACGGCAGGCACCGGAACCACTGAGCTAAATCCCTGGCCCCCTTAACATTTTTAAGATAATTTTTATTTTTTAATTGGGGTTACAGATTATATTGTTAAATTTGTCTTTCCAGCTTCACTTTTTTTTTCTTTTTTTGTACCAGGATCAAACTCAGAACCTTGCACTTGCCAGGCAGGCATGGCACCACTGAGCTAAATCCTGGGTCCATTCAGCTTCACTTCTTTATATCATTTCCCAGGCCTCTAGTAGGTTTATCTTCACTGGGAATTCTCTGGTACTCAACAACCCTCCCCTATCCCCCATATTTCTTGCCACACCAAAGAAATCAATCCAGCTCATCTCCTTTAATCCTAAACTAAAATGGGTTTCAAATTTTGGTTCAACATTTGCCAGTTACAGTTTTTTAAGACCAGCTCAGTTTTACTTTGACCATTTTCTCTAAATTCCCCCTATTAGTGATGTTTTAATATGTTCTGAGTTATTTCACACTTCTCCAGTTATAGTTTTGTGTTTGCTCTCATTGGCTTTATTTCTTCCTATTTACATTCTAAGTTTCTCAGGAAATATGATCATTTCATTTTCTCCTCTTCTACCACCCCAGATGCTTTGTTAAATGTTATATATGTGAGTACCCAGTAAATAACTGTCTTCAGTTTACTTGTATTCACCAACAAACACAGATTCTCAGGAAAACCAACAAAACAAAATTGAAAAGAGAACAAGTGGACATCACACTGAATTAGCCTATAAACCTCATCTTCTTTTTTTTTCCTTTATTGGTTCTTTTAAGCTGAAGAAAATAAGTTTGGTAGATCTTCCAGCTTTTCTAGGAATTGCAAACTTCCTGGCCAATTTCAGAATGCTTCAGTGTTTTCAACTGTAATTTAATATTTATTGAAAATATTATGAAAGCTCAAATTACACTGGTTTAGTTCTTATGCGAAAAAATAAACTTAGCACGGTTCAACAATATCTCCCATGTATTAATTCATCCCTATAGCTTTTGAACATGTCATACTTTTAAAACTTTATCTAATCTAAAAGATTTTACACATAAGAATTTCTATTTATTGAAAATATGACTTTACTTAAATTATTTAACCACTTTTACTTGAGGCTTCATCTGCCCTACAGGGAAAATAATACACTGTTCACCTGGATTGTTGGGAAGAGCTTATGAGAAAATATGCGTGACAGCATATCATAAACTCTGATGAAATATGCAAACACAGTAGACCCCTCCTTATCATCTAGGAAAACATTGCAAGACCCCCAGTGAATGCCTGAAACATGGGTAACACTGAAACCTAGTTATGCAGCATTGTCACATAGTACCAGAGTAAGTCTTCCTTCCAAGTTTTATGCCCTGATGCTTCCCTTGCATCAGTAACCTTGCACTTTGGGGCATTAAGTAGAGCAGGGGTTACCTGAACACAAGTGCTACAATACTGTGACAGTCAATCTGATAACCAAGACAGCTACTAAGTAACTAATGGGTGGGTAGCATATACACTATGGATATGCTAGACAAAAGGATAATTCATATCCTGTGTGGCTCAGAGGAGAATAGGAACGAGCTCAGAATATTGTGAAATTTACACTCTATGAAGTTTTTATTTCTGGAATTTGCCAATTAATATTTTCATAACATGACCATATGTAAATGAGAACTTGGAAAGTGAAACCATGGAAAAGGAGGGACTACTATATGTGATTGCTATTTAAGATACAAGGATCTCCATATGCTTATCCAGTCATGAGTTTTAATATCTCTAATATTTGCAAAGCTGACACATATGCTACCAGTAGTAAGTAATGGTCACTGATCTTCATAGGGACAATTTCCATCTCCTCACTTCCTGTTGGCATTATTGAATGATAATCACTACATGTCATATGGTCTGTAATAAACAGGCCTATTTAATAAACAGTCCTTGTAGTATAAGACTATCCCCTCAGGGATAATAAAACATCTCTATTCAATTAAGGTCATAACAGTCTGAAGGGTACAGATAAAGCCCATTCCAACTATCCAAATTAAACTATGTTCCTTAAACACATCCTTACCTACACTTGAACCAAAAATATATCTCCTATATTTTCTCCAAAAATTTTCTAAAATGTTACAAGCTTCACTTTTCATAGTAGGTCTTTAATCCTTCTAGAATTAAAACCTTTAGTGTAGGGGGCCAGGGATTTAGCTCAGTGGTGCTGCATCTGCCTCGCAAACACAAGGTCCTAAGTTTGATCCCCAGTACAAAAAAACCCCATAAAACTTTAGTGTAGGAGGCAATTCTCCTATCAGTGTGGATAAGCAGCTGTTCCAATGACAATGCCTTGAATAATTTGTCCTGTCCCACTCATTATAACTGTTATCTATGTATTTCTACATGTATTTTTTCTATTTTTGATTTTCTGTTTTGTTCCATATATGCATTTGTATACTCTAAAAACAATACAGTATTATTTTAGTTATCTTAAGTTTACAATAAGCATTGGCACCTAGCAGTACAGGTCCTGCAAATTCTTCAAAGTTAGTCTAATTTTTGTGATGTCTAATGAACTTCAGAATCAGCATGATAAGTTCTATAAAAAGTACTGAATTTATACACTAATTTAGAGAAATGGACATCTTTATAATATTAAATCTTCTCTTCATGAAATAGTAAATATTTCCATTTATTCAGAACTTTAATGTCATTTGGTAACTTTCTATTTCTTCCACAAGTTATTAGATTTTGTTAGATTTATTCAAAGATAACTTATAGTTTTACTGCTATTATGAATTACATATTTTCCATTAATTTTTTACCAATATAGGGATGCTATTTTATCCAGTGAACTCAATCCATTCTTATTCAAGATTCTCCATAGGTAACTATATCCTTTGCAAATTTTTAAAAAAAGGATTTTATCTTCCTCTCCAATGTCTTACTTCTTTTCCTTATCTTACTGTGTTTGCTATGGCTGCTGGTGTAGAGTAGAAGTAGTGACAGAGGTCTCTTAGATGTCTTCTTAATTTTAATAAGAATGCCCCCCAATTTTTAATCACTACAGTGTGATGTTAAATCATTATCAAGTTTTTAAGCTTTCCTTTTCCAAGTGTGTGTGTGTGTGTGTGTGTGTGTGTGTGTACAGGTGTAAAAACAAGTTTTGAATTTTACCAAATGTGCTTTTAGCACCTACTGAGAAGATCATATGGTAACCAAGAAAGCAGGTAACAGAGATGTTACTGTATATCTTTATACCTGTTAAATTTTGTACTAGAACTTTTTGTTCCAGTAATAGAGTAGGCTAGATAACTGGAAAAAACAGATAAAATATTAATAAAATCTTAAAAGCATTAAAGGAATGTTAAGCAGAAATTTTTAGCCCAAAATTGTAATGAAGATGGGAACCCAGATGTGAGTGGAACACTGGGCCAAACCTGGCCAATCCATGGCCTTAGAAGATGGGGGAAAGATAAAGCCCAGAACTGCTTGGGGAATGTAATAGGGTACTCAGATCAAAAAGGACTGGTGTAAGTACGAACCCTTGCTCTAAGGATGAATCAAAGACAAACTCCACTTTTGCCTCCAAGGAACTTCAAGAAAAGGCACCTGAGAAGAAGTCTCCTGCAAGGCTGTAATGATGACAAGCCAACCAGCCCTCTTGAGGACTTATATCCCAAATGCACATAAACTGGATGATCCAAGAAAAAGTCAAGGACTAGTTGTGTTCCCAGACACACAGCCAAAATCAACACTGGAAGAACCCAGAAACATTTCAGGTTCACAAATAATTTTTCAGAGAAAGTGAGTACCTTATAATCATTAAAGAGACAAAGTACTAGAGCAAGGAGCAGAAAGCAGAAAAAAACTGAAAAATATCTGGCACTAGAATTATCAGACAGATTATGAAATAACTATTTCCGGTACTCTATTAGATAAAGGCAAAGCTTGAAAATAAATCCAGATAAAAAGAAACTGAAGAATGACCATGCAGATTTTTTAAAGGATTCAAATAGAAAATCAAAAACTGACAATAATTATAATTTAAAACTAAATGGATGGTTTTAACAGCATATTACCACAGCTAGAGAAAGAAAAAATTGAAATGGAGAATAAGCCAGAAAAACTTGTCTAGAAGGAAACAGAGAGAAGCAGAGATATAAAACAAAGAGGCACAGAAGCTAGGTTGAAAAGATAACATGCCTCTAATTATACTTCCAGAAGTGAAAAAGAATGAACATGAGGCAGGATTTAAGGAGATAATAGCTGAGAATTTTCCAAAATGATGAAAAACACCAATCACAAATTTTGAAAAGTCTAATGAATCCCAAGCAGGGTGAATTTTGAATTTTGTAAATTTATTATCGATTTGAAAAAAAAAAAATTTAAATAGCTTTTTTAAAAAATTAACCAAAAGTGGTCCCTCCACCTGCCTCGCAAGCACAAGCTCCTGAGTTCGTTCCCCGGTACAAAAATAAATTAACCAAATGAGGAGAGAAGGTTAGGAAACAAATCAAGAAGAATGTTATACATCATGTGAGTTTTTTGATTAAATTTACTTTTGTGAGTTAACTTGTACATCGGGAAGTATACCTGATATATGGGAGGACCAGGGATTTAGCTCAGTGGTGTCGCCACCTGCCTCGCAAGCTCAAGGTCCCAAGTTTGAACCCTGGTACAAAAAAAAAAAGAAAAAAATATATAAATATATGGACTCTCGTGATTTAAAAAAGTACCCAATTGGGCTGGGGATTTAGCTCAGTGGTTTCACTGCCTGCTGCACAAGCGCAAGGACCCGAGTTCGATCCCCGGAACCAAAAAAAAAAAAAAAGTGAACCTCAATGAATCTTTGACTTCTAGAGGAATAGTGGAATGGTAAACAACAACAACAACTCAGCCTCTGTGCGATTCAGAACCCAGAAACTGGAAAATAACAACTTGGGGAAGACAAAAAAAGGGGTGGGGGTATAAATCCCTGGAAACCAGGAAGGATCTGACAGGAAAGTTAAAACCCACAGAGAAACTGAAGAAATAGAATACAACGCGGAAAAGGGAAGGGACGATCTGAACTTTCTCCCTAGCTCCCAGCTTGTGTGCATGGCTCAAGAGAAAGGAAGACCAAATCTACAGAAACAAAGTGAAAGCAGAGGATTGCAGAGGGCTTTAGGGGAAAACACAGTGGTGGAACAGAGCACCAGATGCTGTGACTGCAGATGCTGCAATAGCTATTATGTGATTCCAATCCAAGCACCCACCACAAGCCCAGGAGAGACTGCTTGGTCAGATGCCATTCCGGGGGGGGGGGGGGTTGATTGTTTGAACACAAGACTCAGTGCAGCCACGGGACAGTTTCAGTTCAGGACTCCCAGTGTTACACTTCCACAGCCGCAGGAGACTATCGTGGTCAGGGAGCCATAGTCAGGCTGGCAAGAGACCCCTGAGGGGTTTAACCTGAAGAACACAGGCCTCATACCCACATCCAGAAGCCAAGCTCAGCCTAAACTGCTCTGGATTGGAAAGTCTTAGAATCGGTGCCCTCACGTTAATCCCACTGCCTGCTAGTGCCTGCATCCAGCACAGATCTGGGATATGACCGCCTTATCTGCCAGCATGAGCAGGGACTTGTTTTGACTTGGACATTGCCCCAAAATTTCAGATAACAGAAGAAAATCGTATGTTCTGAATCACAGAGAAAGTTCTTTTTTTTTAATTTGGTTGTATTAGGTTTTTGTATTTTTTCTGTTGTTTATGTTTTTGTTTCTGTTAGTGTGTGCATCGTTTTTTACTTTGTTTTATTTTGGTTTTGTTTTTCTCTTTTTCTCTTCTTTCCGCCTCACTTCTTCAACAGTTTACTGAGGTTTGCAGAATTTTTCTGTCTTTCCTTGCTTCTTACCTCTTTATTCTTCTTTTTTCTTTCTTTAATTTTTCCTCTTCTCCCTTTTAATTTTTCTACTGTTAATTTCTTCTCTCTTATTTTTACTCTCTATATAATTACTTTCTTATTTCTTCCTCTTTTTTGTTATCAACTATTTCTTGTCAGTTTTTTTCTCTTACCTTTACCAATTATATAAGTATCCTTCTATGACCCAATAAGATCCTTTGTACCACTTCTCTTTCTTCCTTTTCATACACAGAATTTAAGGTTTCAAAGTTTTTCCTTGCATTCCTCCACTCCCAAACCCTGTATCTTCCATGGTACAACAATAAAGCTTTGTTAATCTTTCAATGGTCAGTTTTGTAAAATTACTGTCGAGTTCTTTCTACCATTAGTGGAGACATAGTTGTCCCACTTAGTACCTATTAGGTGTAAGTCAATACCTGGGTTGTCTTAATGTTTACATCATAATTTTGAGTTTTTTCTAAGATTAAGGGTAGTACATAATTGATTTTTATGGTATGTAATATCCAATTTGTCTTGAATGGTACCACTGTAACTGACTCATTTGATATTAACAATGTTACATAACTGTCACTATTTCTCTATTAGCCAACACTTAGATAACCCTTGTGACATTAGCAGTACTAGAGTATATTCTCAAAGAACTAGGTTATTGGGCCAACTAAAATGTATTCCCCTCCCAAATTAACCAAGGTGGTCAGATCTTAAGGCTGTGGCAAAAGATTAGAGTTAGCCATTCCCAAAGTACATCACTGAAAAGCAACTAAAGAGATCTCTGTACTGGCAACAAAGTCTTTAAAATGTAACCATCCACAAACTTCAACACAAAACAAAATAAACAAACAAAACAATAGGAACATGAGAAGACAAGGCAACAAAATGCCTCCCAAAACTCCCAATCTCCCCAAAGTCATCCAGGGGCACTGAGGGGCAGAAAAGCATAAGTCACACCCCCAAATTACTGGAAGGAATGATAGTGGAGGTTAGAGATCAAACAGGTACCTAGCAGAATCACAGAAGATATAATTAAACAGATCATGGAAGTAATCAGAAAGATACAGAAGCTTCCAGAAAACACTAATAAAAAGCTAGATGCACTAAACAAAATTATACAAAACATGAATGACCAGTTTACCAAAAAATTAGAGTCCATGAAAAGGTTTCAATCAGAAACCCAGGAGATTAAAATTCATATTGAGGGGCCAGGGATTTAGCTCAGTGGTTCCGCCACCTGCCTTGCAACCACAAGAACCCAAGTTTGATCCCCGATACCAAAAAAAAAAAAAAATCATATTGAAAGTATAGGCAATAGAAGCAATCAATGTGAGGACAGAATTTCAGACTAGAAGACAATAATGTGTTCAAGGACCAACTATCAAAGACCCCTTGAAAATAACAGAACATGAAAAATGGATTCAACAGCTACCAGATGACACAAATAAAACTACTCTAAGAATACAGTAGTACCTTGGTTCACAAACTTAATTCATTCCACAATTCTGGAAAAGATGGTTATGTTTGTGATCTTGTGGAAAAGATGGCCACAGTTATGTCCATAACCTGATTTAGAGTTTGTCAACAAAAATAAGATTTTTGCCAAATGCTTGATTGTAAAACAAATTGTTCACAAACAAAAGCATTCATGAACTGAGGTATCACTGTAATGGAATAAGTGAAAAAATAGGAAGAAAACACAAATAGAATAAAAAATCTGTTCACAAAAATAATGGTAGGTAACTTCCCAAATATAAGGAAAGAAATAAACATACAGCTAAGGGGGGCATATAGAATCCCAAAAGAAAATTCTCCATGCCACATTGTACTCAAAGTACTGGAAGTCCATACCAGGACAAAATCTTTTTTTGTTTATTTTTTGGTTTTTGTTTTCTTGAGACAGAGTCTTGCTATATAGTTCAGGCTTGTGCCACCACACTCAGCAAATGATATTAAAATCCATTACAGAAAGGCAATCTCATTAAAAAGTAAACACCATAGAATTATAGCAGACAAACCTTAAAGTCCAAGAAGGCTTGAAGTGTTTCAAGCCCTAAACAATAACAACTTCAAACTCCAACTTATGTATCCTATAAAACTTTCCTTCAAAATTGAAGAAATAAGGCATTTCCATGACAAGGAGCACCTCAAGAAATTCACGACCATAAAACCAGCATTACAAAAATTCTCAAGGATAACCCAGGAAGAGACAATGAAACCAACAATGTCAAAAAAGAATGAATACACCTGGTAGGATGAGTAGCTAAGCAAAAGGAAAAAAAAAAAAATGAAATCAGCAACAGGAAAACAATCCAATGACAAGAATAAGTCAATACCTCTCAGTAATAACTCTCAATGTGAACAATCTCAATTGTCCAATCAAAAGACACAGACTGGCAGAATGGATCAAGAAATAAAACCCAGGGTGAAGGGCGCACAGGTAATGGGGAAAAAAATAAGAACCAAGATATATCATGTACAGGTACAAACACCCAATGATAAATATAAACGAACTGTATACCTAAAATGTATCAATAAAAATGTACCAATAAAAAAGAAATGAAACCCAATGATACGTAGTATACTAGAAATCCACTTAATCCAATAAAAAAACTACAGATTAAAAATCAAAGGATGAAAGCCAGATGTAATGTGCATGTCTATAATCTCAGCACTTGAGAGACTGAGGCAGGACTGTGAGTTCAAAGCCAGCATGGACTACACAAAGACCCTGTCTCAAGAAAATAAAAAATAAAAGGATGGAAAATAATATTCCATGCAACAGGAACCCAGAAAAAAGCAGTAGTAGCTGTCCTAATTTCAGACAAAATGGATTTCAAGTCAAGACTGATCAGAAGCAACAAAGAAAGACACTACATATTGGTCAAGGGAATAATTCAATAGGAAGAGATAACAATTATAAATATATACGCACCAAATACTGGCACACCCATCCAACTTCATAAAACAACCACTATTGAACATGAAAAATCAGATAATCACTAGTACAATTGTAATGAGGGATCTCAATACCCCACTGTCACAAATGGACAGATCAATTAGACAAAAAAATTAATAAAGAAACATCAACAATTGAACCAAACCTTCAAACAACTGGACTCAATATATATCAACAGAGTGCTACGTCCGACAACAACAGAATACACATTCTTCTCAAATACATTGAATCTTCTCCAAAATAGGCCATATACTAATGCATAAAGCATGGTCAATAAATGCAAAACAACTGAAATTATCCCATGCATATTACCAGATCATAGTGCAATTAAACTAGAAGTCAATCCAAAAGACACCACAGAAACTATACAAATACATGGAAATTTAAAAATACCTTCTTGAAAGTGTAAATAAGGACTAAAAGGTATCATACATAATGTGAAATAGGAAGAAAAGGGGCAAAGGGGAGAGGGAAGTCGGAGGGGTAGGGGAAAGGAAAGAGGGGAATGGAATTGATATGAGAAAACGAAAAAATGGAAACAAAGTCTTCGTAAATAGGGAAGGATAGAGGGGTTGAAGGGAGGGTAGGGGAAGGGAGAAAAATAAGAACCAGGAGAGTATGTAAAGGTGCATATCTCCAGTGATGAATGTCATTATGTTGTACACCTAAAATGTACCAATAAAAGGATATACAAAAAAAAAGAGAGATCCAATTTAAGATTAAAAAAAAATACCTTCTTGAACAATCAATGGGTCACAGATGAAATTACAAAAGAAACAGTTCCTACAATCAAATAATGCCAATATGACATATTGAAACCTATGAGACACAATGAAAGCACCCCTAAGAGGGCAGTTTATAGCAATGAATTCCCACATCAGAAATACAGAGTGAAATAAATAATCTAGATACTAGAAAAACAACAGCAATCTAAACCCAAAGCTAGTTCAAGGAAGGAAATTATAAAGCTCAGAGCAGAAATTAATGAAATTGAGATTAAAAAAATCAATGAATTAAAGAGTTGGTTCCTTTGAAAGACTGAACAAAGAAGACAAACCCTTAGCCAATCTTACCAAACTAAGTAAAGACTCAAATCCATACAATTAGAAATGAAAAAGGTGAAGTCACACCACACTGCCAAAACACAGAAGATCATTGGTAACTACTTTGAGAAACTGTATTCTAATAAAATGGAAAATTCAGAAGAAATGGATGAATTTTTAGATACATATGAACTACCAAAGTTGAACCAAGAAAATATAAAAATCTTGAATAATTCAATATCAATGATATTGAAGAAGTAATTTTTAAAACTATCAACTAAGAAAAAACCCCATGTCCCAATAGTTTCATTGCTGAATTCTAGAAGATCATTAGAGAAGATCAAATGACAACACTCTTCAAACTCTTATAACAAAATCAAAAGGGAAGATGAACTCTCAAAGTCATTCCTGAAAGTGAGCATCACCCTGATTTCAAAACCAGAAAAGGACCCAACCAAATAGAGAACGTCAGGCCAATCTTCTTATTGAACCAGATGCAAAAGTCCTCAATAAGATACTGCCAAAAAGAATGCAGCAAATCATTAGAAAGATCATATACCATGACCAAGTACTATTCATTTCAGTTATACAGGGGTAGTTCAACACATGGAAATCAATAAATGTAATACACCAGATAAACAGAAGCAGGGACAAAAATTATCATCTCAGTAGATACAGCACTTGAAAAAATTCCAATATCTATGCATGATTTTTTAAAAGCTTTGAAGAAAATCAGCATAGAAAATTTTTCTCTCAAAGGTTTGTAGGGGTAGTAGGAGGGGCAGGGGAAAGGAAAGAGGGGAAAGGAAAAATGATGAGAAATGGAAAAAATGGAAATAAAGTCTTTGTAAATAGGGAAGGGTGGGCTAGGAATGGGGAAAAAATAAGAACCAAGATGCATCATGTAAAGGTATAAGTTCCCAGTGAGAAATATAAATGTGTTGTATACCTAAAATGTACCAATAAAAGAATTTAAGAAAAAAAAAGAAAGAAAGTTTTTCTCTCAATCTGATAAAGGCCATCTGTGACAAGCCAATGGCCAACACCAAACTAAATGGAGAGAATCAGGAACAAGACAAGGATGTACACTATTACCACTCCTGCTCAATACAGTTCTCAAAACATTAGCTGGAGCAATAAGACAAGAGAAAGAAATAAAAGGGATATGGACAGGAAAGGAAGAAATTAAATTACCATTATCTGCAGATGACATGACCCTCTACATACAGGACCCTGAAAATGCCACCAAAATACTATATTCCTAGAATTAATAATCAAATTCAGTAACAGCAGGATACAAAGTAAACATTTGAAAATCCATAGCATTGTTGTATACCAATAACAAACTTACTGAGAGAGAAATTCCGGAAAAAAAAAGATCTTTCACAATAGCATAGAGAAAAATTAAATACTTAAGAATTGACCTAATCAAGGAAATGAAAGACCTCTACAATGAAAACTATAGAACTCTGAAAAAGGAGATCAAAGAGGATATCAGAAAATGGAAAGATGTCCCCTACTCTTTAATAGAACCAATATAGTCAAAGTGACTATACTTCCAAAACTGTTATACAGATTTAGCACAATCTCAGTCAAAATACTAATAGCATTCGTTCTCTCACAAAACTAGAGAAAGCAATCTGAAAATTCATATGGAGCCAGAAGAGACCTAGAATAGCAAAAGCAGTTCTAGGCAACAAGATCAAAGCATGGGATATTACAATCCCAGACTTCAAGTTATACTACAAAGCTACAGTGATAAAAAAAACACCATGGTACTGGGGGAAAAACAGACTTGTAAATCAATGGAACAGAATAAAAGATTCAGAAACAATTCTAGACACATTCAGCTATGTTATTTTTTACAATGGAATCAAAAACATACACTGGGGGAAAGATAGCTTCTCTAACAAATGGTGCTGGGAAAACTGGCTATCCCTATGCCGAAGATTGAACCTAGACCAATATCTCTCACCATGTACTAAACTAAAATCAAAATGGATCAAAGATAGAACACACATGTGTAAATACTGAATAGTTTCTCTGGTGTGAGAAACTGAAAGTGTAAATAAGGATCAAAATGTATAACAGATAATGTGAAACAGAAAGAAAAGGTCTAAAGGGGAAGAGGAAGTGGGAGAAGTAGGGGAAAGGAAAGAGGAAAAGGAAAAAATATGAGAAAAGGAAAAAATGGAAACAAAATCTTTGTAAATAGGGAGGGGTGGAGGGGTTGGAGAGCAGGGGAATGGGGAAAAAATAAGAACCAAGATATATCATGTAAAGGTACAAATTCCCAATGATGAATGTCATCATATTGTACACCTAAAATGTACCAATAAGTTTAATGAAAAAAAAATTTTTAATGGATCAAAGATCAAAATATTAAAACAAACACAATCAACTGGAAGACAGATAAAATTCTTGAAGATATAGGTGTAGGCAAAGACTTTCTGAACAGAACCCCAGCTGCACAAGAAATAATGCCAAGAGTCAACAAATGAAATCACATCAAATTAAAAAGCTTCAGGGCTGGGGATTTAGCTCAGTGGTGACACCACCCTGCAAGGTCCTGAGTTTGATCCCCGGTAGAAAAAAAAATTTTAAAGCTTCTGCATAGCAAAAGAAACCACCAACAAAGTAAAGAGAAAACCTACAGAATAAGAAAAAAATTTTGCCAGATACTCCTCAATAAAGGACTAATATCTAGAATATATAAGGAGCAAAACTTAAACCCCCCCCCAATCTAAAGACCCAATTAAACAAATGGGCATCCGAAATTAATAGACACTTCTCAGATGAAGAAGTACAAATGGCTAATAAATACATGAAAAAATGTTCAACATAGCTGGCCATTCAAAAATGCAAATTAAAACAACACTGAGATTCCACTTCACTCCAGAAAAAACGACTAACATCAAGAAATCAACTGATAACAAATGCTGAAGAGGCCAGGTGTGGGGGGAAAGAAACCCTTCTACATTGTTGGTGGGAATGTAAACTGGTGCAAACACTGTGGAAATCAGTATGGAGATTTCTCAAAAAACAAAAACTAGAGGCTCCATTTAACCCAGCTATTCCTCTAAAGACATCATACCATAGTTATGTATGCATATCCATGTTTATAGCAGCACAATTCATAATAGCTAAACCTTGGAAACAGCCTATATGTCTATAAACAGATGAATGGATAAAGAAAGAAGGATAAATGAGTCATTTGTAGGAAAATGAATGCACTTTGAGACCATAATGTTAAATGAGGTAAATCAGACACACAAGCTCAAATATCACGTGGCTTCTCTTACATGAGAAAATCAATATATAAATAAAGTGCAAAATTAAAGACAGACAATAGGAAAAAAAGAGAGAGAAAAAGTTATTGTTATCCAGTATGGCCAATGTATCTAAAAATGTACCATGATGTAGTACAATTTTATCCTTTGTGTTTTATACATTTTTTGGCCTGTTAGTCTGGCTATTAATCTGCATGATAATTAACTTTATAGGATTTATAAGATAAATAAATGAATCTGATACCAGTAAAAAAGGGAGGTGAGAGGGAAGGGGAAAAAAAGAGTTTGTTATGTACATGTGCCACCAATTCCCCACAATGATTATAATCATTATGTACTGCAAACATTTACTAATAAAAATAAAAATTTAAAATATATATATGAAATATATATAATATATAAAATACATATTACTGATTTACTATTTCAATATATAAAACTTGGGCCAGGGATTTAGCTCAGTGGTTCTGGTGCCTGCCTCGCAAGCACAAGGTCCCAAGTTCGATCCCTGGTACCAAAGAAAAAAAAAATATATATATATATATATAAAACTTGCTTATCCAAGTTTCCTAAAATCTCCAAGTTAAAGCACAAATTATATAATGTTCTCAATAAAAAACTACAAAGTAGTAGAGCCAAGGATGAAGCTCAGTGATAGAGTGCTTGTCTAGCACGTGTGAAGCTCTAGGTTTGACCCTCAGCTCCATAAAAAAATGAAGGAGAAGGAGGAAGAGGGAGGTAAAGGAGGAGGAGGAAAGGGAAGGGGGAGAAGGAGAAGAGGAAAAGGAGAAGAGGAAGTGGAAGAAGAGAAAGAGGAAGAAGAGGAGGAAGAAGAGGAGGGGGAAGAGGAGGAGGAGGAAGAGAAAGAAGAAAGAAGAGGAGGGCAAGACACGCAGGAGGAGCAGAAGGAAGAGGAGGAGGAGCTACCTAAGATACTGGTGGCTAGAATTTTGTTTCAACCAAAGAAACATGACTGGAAGTAAACCCTAAATCAAAAACCATATAGGGAGCCAATCCCAAATATAGTAATAATTTTTTTGCAAAAGCTCTCTCAGAAAATCATTTGCTTCTGTCTGGTTTTTTTCTGAGAAATTACATTTTTTTCAATACCTTCAGAAAAATGTTATCCAACACAATTGTGTTTACCTAAGAAGAATAATTCAGACAATAAACAAAGTGGTCATTCCACAATCCTCTAGAAACTGTCACCCAGTCAAGTCCAAGAAACAGGCAGAAAATCTGATTTCTGAAAAGTGTGCATTAAAGCTAGGCATTAAAAAGGAATTCCCAGAGAAGCTAAGAAAACACAGTGAGAAAACTAAGAAACCACAAGCCCCTGGGCCTGTTCTAAGATAGTAAAAGATCTAAAGATCGGTAGAGGAGAAAATTAATCTGACTTTAGTCGTTGTTTTACTTTGCCCCCTCCATCTCCCGATCTTTTCCCCTTTTCCTCCTCTCTCTTTCATTCAGATCATCCTTTTACTGTACTCCCTTTATCTATTTTCTACATATCTTTACATTCTTCATCTTCTATTATCCCTCCCTTTTATCTTCTCTCATCCCTTGTATCCTCTATACTTTCTCTGCTCTTTTTCTACTTCTTTTTCCTTTCTCTAGTCCTTATTTTCTTTTCCAATCTCTCTCTTTTCTCCATGCTCTTTTTAATCATCTGACCTCATTTCCTGCCCAAAGCATAAGGTGCTTATTATCTTGTAAAACAGCTTTGACAATATTTACTTACTTGGGTTATCCAAGGTGGTGAGAGATACTGTTTATCATATTTAGGGGGGAAAGTTATTTATACACTTATCAGGTCTTTTTGTGAAATCCTGTTTCCTTTTCCTACCAGGACCACCCCATAATTTGAAAAGCACATTTTAGTGAGAATTGGCAATCATTCATAACTTGTAACAGTGGTAGATTTTAAGATAACCCTGAAGTCCCTCTGTGGTATTCACCTTTCAAGATGATCCCCAGTGATTCTTACCCCCTAGTGCTTAATGCCTCTTTGTAGTCCTTTCCCATGTTGTATCAGGAGTGGTTTGTGTGACCAGTAGAACATGGTAGAAGTGGTGATGTGTGACTTCCAAAGTTAGATCATAAAGTACATTTTAACTTCCACATTGTCCTTGGTTACCTACTTTGGGAGAAGCCAACTACTCTGTTGTAAAAACATTCCAGCAGCCCCTCAGAGGGGTATGTGAAGAAGCATGGCCTCCTGGCTTCGGTCCGACCAGGAGGAGGGCAGTGTAGTCTCAGCAACGCTGCAGAGACCTCCACCCAGGACAGTTCTCCCTCCCGGGCTTCTCCCCTCCTGCCCTCGAGTGTCCTCACCGTCTAGGCCTCTTGTATCCTATATCACGGGCCAAGGTGAGAGCAGGCCAGGGCAGGGTGATCACACAGAGGAGCCACAGTCTCTACCAAAATGATAGAAGTCCTGACAACAATTGACTCCCAGAAACTGCTACACCAGCTGAATACCCTGTTGGAATAGGAGGCTAGATGTCAACCAAAGGTCTGTGGCTTGAGACTAATTGAATCTGCACATGATAGTGGCCTTAGAATGACTGCAAGACTGAGGGACTTTGAAGTGAAAGATCTTCTTAGTCTAACTCAGGTCTTTGGCTTTGACACAGAGACATTTTCTCTAGCTGTGAATTTACTGGACAGATTCCTGTGCAAAATGAAAGTACAGCCCAAGCACCCTGGGTGTGTTGCACTGAGCTGCTTTTATTTGCCTGTAAATCAACAGAAGAGGAAAGAAATGTCCCATTGGCAACTGACTTGATCCGAATAAGTCGGTATCGGTTCACAGTTTCAGACTTGATGCAAATGGAAAAGATTGTATTGGAGAAGGTGTGTTGGAAAGAAGCATGGCCTCCTGTCATCAGCTAGCACCAATGGCAAGCCTTGTCAGAGCGCCATCTCGGAGGCAGATCCTCCAGGCTCAGTAAAATCCTGGTGAACATCTTTGTTTCTTTTTTTTTGGTACCAGAGATCGAACTCAGGACCTTGCACTTTCGAGGCAGGCACCAGAACCACTGAGCTAAATCCCCGACCCCTGGTGAACATCTTGACTGCAGCCTCATGGGAGACCTCCAGCCACTACCAGCCAGTTAAGCTATCCCCTAATTCCTTACAGAAACTGTGAGAAATAATAAATGTTTATTATTGTTTTCAGCCACTAAATTTATAGTAATTTGTTAGATAGAATAGGCAACTAATGTCCTTACCATCTTTTTTTTAGAAAAAACAAAAAAAATGTGTATAATAAATACCAGAAAACACTTCTTTTTGTACTCTGCTAATAATAAATATTTACACACCAATTATAGAAAGGAAACTTCTTTTTAATTTCTGAAACATTATTTTATGTGCTCAGTTTCATCCAGCAGTGCTTTTGTTATTTTTCTTATAGAAGGGTGGGGAAAATAATGCACATGAATAAAACTAATAATTTTGATGCCTAACAAGTCTAGTCACTTTATAAAACCAAACCTCTGTAACAACACATCACAAACAAATAACATCATTACCCTTCCAAAAAAGTCAATGCAATAAGTTATAAAATAGAAACTAAATTCCACTCAACCAAAACAATGCATTTGTATTAATTCTGAAATCTTTTTTAATTTCCATGATATGATACTGATGAACAATTTTGTTTTCATTTAAATACATGTATTCATATATTCTCTGTTCATAAGTGTGCTTTCAAGTAAATTTAAAATCTATAGATATTAAATTTGCTGGATCTTATTAGTAGGTATTGCTATCTAGTTTCCACTCCTAAATTCTGTCTCAAATTTAAAAAATGAACTCATTCTTCTAATGACTCAATAGTGTAAGCTAATAACGTTATTAAACTAAAACTAAAATTGAACATCAAAACATTCCTCCTTATTAAAATGAACTCTGCTGTTATATCATTTAATTGAATCTCTAGATTCACTCTGAGCACAGAGAACATAAGTGTGAATTTTTTCTTGCAAAGTATCCCAACAGATACAATGTGATCATCATTTACACGATCCAAGATTAAGTTGAGAATAAAAAAGGAATTAGATCAAAATATCAGCATAGAATCCCTCAGTATGTATTTCCTTTATAAAAGCAACATACTATATTTACAGTGGCCTATTAAGATTTTGATCATGTATGCATTAGATGCCGAATGAAATTCATTAAATGATTCAACAACCATCTATTGTACTGAACTCTGTTTATGTGCCAGGCCTTATACTGGAGCTTTAAGAAGTAGCAATGAACAAGTCACATCAGGATCCTGTTCTCATGATCCTCGTGTGGCAATGAGTGGCAGACAGAACACAAAACAGTAAAAAAGAAATGAACAAGATCGCTTTGGATGGCAATAAATGTTGTGAAGAAAATCCAAAGGGTGGTATGCAGGGAGGAAACTTGCAAGAGGTGATCAAGGAATGCTTCTGAGTGGAGGGGAGACAGAATCTGAAACTTCAGGCCACAGAAATATCTAGTGCACATTGAATCGTTTCTGTAGGTGATATAGCAGCAGTTTTATACCCAACATCCCTGGCACAATGTGAAGCCATGGTCAAATATGTTTCTACCTTTTGTCCATTGGTTTCCTCTGCGGTTCTCTAGATTTGGTCCTAGTACAGATATGACGACGGTGTGCAAAGGGTCCAACACGTGTGTGTATCCATCTGCACTTGCTACTTAGCGCAACCTTGACAACGAGGAATCATTTTCTGAATACTGTCTAGAATACTAGATACCTTTTCGGTTCTGGATTTATTCCTCATTCTCAAGGATTTTTAATTAATTTTTTTAACACTGGAATTAAGTATTTACAAACTGTTAAGTTTAGAATATGAAACTTAATATGAAAGTTCGTTATTCTACTACAGAAGCATTATTTTCCACTTATATTAGTAGCCTCTTAAAGCAGCCTCTAAAATTAACGTACTGAAGTCTGAACAGTTAATAACCGGGACGCTTGGTGTTTAGAGTTCCGCTCCCAAGTACCTGTCCACAAAGCAGGTAAGACAGTCACCGTAGCTTCCCACCCAGCCCAACAGTGATTCTGGTCGAATCAAGGCCATCGGGGGTCTCTGTCCCCTTCAAAGATGAAAACAAACCCACCCAGATCTGGGAGCACACGGTTTCTAAAATAATGCTCAAAGCTTATTTTCAGAGACCTTTTTTCTTCCCCCACTCAGGTCTACTTTGTGTTAACACTGTTCTACTGAGCTGATCTAGGCACAAGCCCAACCCTTAAGCAAGTTTCTCACAACAGCCACAAAAATTTACTTGCACCGAGAACTTAGGCAGTGCAGTCACTCCAGTGAGGACTTGCGCCAAAAGGACAGAGGGAAGGAACGGAACCACCCTGAGGACGCCAGCCGCGTCCGCCGGCTCATTGGCTGCAGCACCTCCCGCCCTCCCGGCCCTCCCCAGGCGCTCGCAAGTTGTTGCCAATTGCTCCCTTTGGCTCAGGAACGTTTGGTCCACACCCTTAGCGCCTCCGGAGCTCACTGCTGAGCTTCAATCTCTCAGGGTATTTTTCAAAGTAAATACATTTCCCTTTCTAAGAGGAGTTCTCGTGCCAACTGTTAAAATAACTTTCCTCTGCTCTACCGCATGGAGTGTACCGGTTTTTTTACATTGGAGCGGTTTCCAGTGTTACAAAAGATAGCAGGCAATTTCACGTATTGTAACTTTTACCAAAAATAAAATAGCTTAAAAACAAAGCGGAACCACAGGGAGGAGCGCGTAGAGGCGAGGAACTAACAAGTGGTTTTCTGCGTTTGCTCAAAGGGGGGCTGTTGACCCGGGCGGCTTGATACAGCAGGCTTCCAACGCCAAGTTACATAAAAGAGCGATCCCTTTGACTTTCTAGTGGATTGTATTTTGCTACAAACTGTGGGCGTGCATAATGAGCTCTTAATACATTTCTTTTAAATTCCAGAAGATAACCAGAGGGTTTTGCGTTTTCTACAACCCCCTCCCCTTAATTGGGGGATTGCCACGCACAGGATGACATTACGAATTCTTTAGTTGCATTAGAAACAGCCGCTACTACTCCGTCCATTTAGGCTGGGTTGTGAGAATTGCTTTTCTAAAGGAAATGCATTTAGCTCAAAGCCACAGAAATTTTCTAAATATAGGGTAGCTTACTGAAACAGCAGGAGCTAGCGCCTTCAGGATCTTTTATTTATATAACATAATGAAATTTGATTCCTTTGAATCTGACAAGTAAATGTAAGTAAAGGAAAGTTGACTGTCATTTTTTTTAATGGAAACATTTCATGGAGATCTTAAGTTTCACATCACTACATGTTCCCTGGCTCCGTTGATAATAGGCATTAAACTGTTTTATGCAATTAAAAGGGAGATAATTTTCACATAATTTGGGGGCGTGATTATTATTCCAATATTTATGAGAAATTATTACAAACTCCCTTAGAATGAATTCATCTGGTGTGTGTTCTCATGACCAAGTCCCCTTATCCTTTCTGGACTCTAGCTTGTAATTTCTTCTGATTCCTCTTAATCACATTTTATCATCACAGTGCTTATTAATAAAAGTCAATTCTTGCCACCTCTCTACAATGAAATGTTGTTCCAGAAGCATGATCTGCACAACCTGAACAATTTAGTCTCACAGTTTGTCTCAGGCAGACATTGAAAAGTTGTATCATTTTCTTTTCAAGGGCTGAAGTTGGAACCCAGGTCTTTCCACATGCTAAGCTTGCACCCTACCACTGAGCTACAGCCCCAGCCCCAGTTGTACTGTTTTTAAAGCACTTCTCCTTAGCAGATGCCCAGCTGACGAGGCCTTTCTAATAATAGAAGTTGGCTTGCCTAGTTAATTTTCTCTGTGCCTCTGTTTGCCCACTGTGATCACTACACTGAAAAGCAGGAAGAAATAGAAACAACTGTTTTCTCACCAACCCTGTTCAAAACTTCATCTGATTTGCTCAACTGTGGATCTCATGCACCCAGCTCCCCTAGCAGCTACATAAAACTCAGGCTCCGGATCCAGTCTGGTACTTGTTCAAAAAATAAGGTGGCATTTGGATGTGTGAGGTGTGCTTTTGAGAAATACAGGTTGAATTTATTTTTAGGATAGGGAAGCCTTCAAACAATAAACCTGACACCTGACAGTGCCTTCAAAGAAAACGTGCTAAGTTCTCAGATTTTCAAAACTCCTGAGGGTCAATTGCAGTATACTGAGTATTGTTTAAATGTAGACCCCATTTCACTCTTGTTTAAATGTAGACCCCATAAACACTTATTACTCATCTACTCCATACAAGGAATCCTGAAGACCACAAGATGAGTAAAATAATCCTTGCCCTCAGGAAACACAAGTCTTTAGGGAGGATGGAGAGGATGGCAGTAATAAAGATAACTAATAATTACTGAGTTTTTACCATGCATCAGTTGCTCTGCATGCATTACTTATATAATCTTCATGTCAGCCACAATAAGTAAGGACTGTTGCTAGCCCTAATTAACAGGTGAGGAAAATAAGACCGAAAAGTTAATTAACGTGCAAGGCCGGAGACCCACAAAACGATGCAAATGAGATTCAAACTTTACTGCGGGTGTCAGCAGAGCAGTCACCTCCCTCAGCATCCTGCTGTATCACGCCTGAACTCAGGATGCTAACATGGAAGTGAGTATAAGCCTGACCAGAAGTGAAGAACAGATGAGCTAAGAAAGAAATTTTGAGAAGCTTGGAATGCCATAATAAATGGCAATCCTTGAAAATTTCCATTACCATCACATCTTCCTCTTCTAAATGTCTAATTTATATTTTATTCTTGTTCTTCAATCCTATAACATCTCCATCATTCTCCTTATCAATTACTGTTTTTAATTGTTTTGCTGAGAAACTAGAAACAACAAGAAAAAAAAAAACTGCCAAGCATTCCCAAGACTACATGAACCAGCGTCTCCCAGCTGTCTAAATGTCCGTTGCCCATGCTGTTGTTACAATGGATGAACGCTCCATGCTCTTTCCCACGGCTGGCCTCCACTGCACACCGGGTTGCAGGCTTTCTCACCTACTTGGGAAACTAAAGACTTCAGCAAATGTCCTGTCTTCCCCAGGTTGTCAATCATCATTCTCACCACCAACAACTACACTGTAGTGTCTCCTATCCTATTAAAGACAAGACTCTTTTTGCTATACCGATCCTTTAAGATACCCTCCATTCCAGCTTCTCATAACAGTAAAGTTCTAAACTAAAGGACTACCTTGCAGGGTATGATGGCACACGCCTGAATTCCAGGCTGCCTCCAGGAGACTGAAGCAGAAGGTTTGCAAATTCAATGCCAGCCTGGGCAACTTAGTGAGAATTTGTCTCAAAATCTAAAATAAAATAAAATAGAAAGGGCTGGGAATATAATGCAGCCCTACCTGGGTGAATTTCCCTGGTGTAGAGGGTTACTTCCTTGGGTGACCCTGGGTCTCTTCCTTGTACCAAAAAACTAAATCATCTCATGATATGCCTTTGTTCAGATCCTTCCAACAACTTCTCACCTCATTCAGAACAAAATCTTTAGAATGGATGGCAAGGGACTACTTCATTTGCCCCACACCTCCATCTGAAGCTTACCTTCTGTTATTCTCACTCACTATGGTCCAGCCACAAAACTACCTCTCTGTTCCTTGACCCCAGAAATCCCACTCCCTCTTCATGGACTTTGCCCTGGCCACTCCTTTAGCCACAAAACGTCTCCACAATCAAGTCTTTTCTCAAATTTCATCTTACTAGGGGGGTTATCCCTCAAAATGTTATCCCCAAATATGTTGTTTTCTGTTACCTTATACCATTTTGATTCTTAGAACTCACTACCAACTGAGATAGATAATTGATTGATTTAGACACTCAAAAAATATTTGTTGAATTAATGAAAAGGAACTCATTGAGAATTTCTAAGATGAGAACCATGGTGCTGTTTCATGAATACGTCACACCTGCAGTGTCCACAGCAGAGTGGACAAGACATTGGAGTCAGGGAGACCAGTTGGGAGACATCCACAACTCAGACCTAAGCCAGCATATTTGCAGTGGTAGTAGAAGAAGGATCCAGAAATTGGCCTGTTCTTGAACCTGTTTGGGTCACTTCCTTGTGCCTAGAAGAGCTGCTGCTTCTTCCCATAACATTCCTTCTATCACATTGGCCAGGAAATGTATTGCTTTATAAAAAATGTTGGTGACTTCAAACCTGAAATAATTCCCAAGACGTTATACAAAATATTACAGTATCTGGCTGCACTCTATGTCTTCAGTCATATTGCCCACTGTTCCCAAGATCAATCCTCATAATACTATACACTTGACTCACTGTAAGGGACCAGGACCTGGTTTTATTCATTACTGGGTCCCTGATACCTAGTTCAAAGTAGGGACTCCTATCTTCACACCTATTGAAACTTTCTCCTGGTATGTTCTCTCCCTGGCCTCCTATCATGACCATATAAAACTCTATTACTCAACTGGGTAAGGTCTAATTTAAATCAAATCTCCTCTTTGAAGATTTCTCTGACCATATCAGCCTGTCTTTGAACACAATATATTTATGGTTTCTACCTCTGAATTTATCATCATTCACAATTTGCTGGTCACTAAATATGTCACATATGTTAGGGTTTTTTTATGATACTAGAGATTGAACCTAGGGTCTCATGCATGCTTGGCAAACGTTGTAGCACTGACCCACTTTCCCAGCCATGTATGTTATTATTTAAGAAGTCCTTTTTGACCCTCAAGACTATAGCAATTAAGTTGTCCCCTTGTCTTTCATTCTAGGATGCACCCTATCTAATTGCTACATAGTGTGTTTGTCCTCATATAATCAAATTCTATAATTGCCTTTTTTTCTCCCCTTTGGTTTTTTGAGACAGGGTCTGAAACAGGGTCTCATTATCTAGTCTAGGCTGACCTTGAAATCTGTGAATCCCAGGCTGGCTTTGAACTCATGCTGATCCTCCTGCCTCTGCATCTTGAGTACTGGAACTATAGGTGTGCACCACCACGCCCAGCTTGTAATTGCTTTTTTAAAAGATCTCACTAGTTATAAGCTAATTAAGACCACAGGTGGTCTTGTTCAAGGTCATAGCTCCAACAATTGAAATACCACATAGCACATAAAAATGAGCAATAAAATGACTAAATGAATAAAGTGCCTAAAACAATGGATTATTTCTGATACAAAGGCTGCAGCACTTTACACTTGAATCCTGTAGCATCTAAGGATTTTCTTCATTTTATATAGTTTAGAAATAGATTTTAGAACTCAGATAACTGTACTTCATCATAACTGTCATAACAAATCTTTCTTAAATTTTGCTCAAAAGTCTTTTCTTATTCATCTATTTTCATTCATTCAATAAATATTCATTGTGCCTACACTGTGCCAAAAGTTAAGTGGAATGGAAAGGCAGATGAGGCAGGCAGCCTGTGCTCAAAGCACAGGCAAGACAAAACTTCCACACGAATATTTACAAGGCAATAGAATGCTGTAAGAATTTAGAAAGAAAGATCAGTTATCGCTGACATGACTGCAGAAAGTGCCCAAAGATCCAAGTGGGAGCTTTTGAAAGATAAATAGAATCCCAATAGATTACCATTAGGATCCATCAAAGGTACAGAGAGCAGCTTCAGAAAAGACACAAAGCCAGGCTTAGTTTGGTTTGCTGTGCTGTGTTGTGCTTTGGTTTGGTTTTGCTCTGAGCTGGGGGTCTCACTATGTTGCCTAGGTTCATCTCAACTGAACTGCTGAGCTCAAGTGATCCTTCTGCCTCAGCCTCTTAGGTGGTTGGGAGAACAGGTGACTACCAGCACACCTGGCTCAAAGCCAGGCTTTGAAATCACATTTTATCCCAATATTTTAAGTCTGAAGACACTGTCTGACCTACACGCACACACATTCTCTCCTTCTCCTCTCTCTCTCCCATTTCCTTGAACTAAAAAAATGGAAAGTATTATTCAAAAGAAAAGAAAATGAGACCAAAACTTTCCCCCACTCTTACTCTTAACATTACATTTGCTTATTTTGAGAAAAAGGTTTTGGTGGCTCATTCACCTTGATAATTAGATTTGCCACTCTACTTAGACAGTCAAAGCCTTGCTCCAGAGCCACTTCCTAGCAACTTCTACAAGGAAAATGAGCTCTGTGGAGTAGAAATATTATTGGTCATGTTTTATCCCAGGATAGTTTTATTCAACTATCTTGTATTCTACAATTGTCAAGATTTGATTTTTAACCATGGTCCCTGTTTTAGAGGCAAAGTTCCCAGCAACTTCAGTGGGGGTGATTTTCACACATCAGGACTAATTGCCCGATTGGTGGGAGGCCTTTATTAAATTTAATACTCAAATAGATATAAGGTTTTCAAAGCTAACTTAAATCCTCATTTAGATAAACATTGGTGACAGAGAAGAATCTTAGATCTCATGCAGTTCACTTAAGTGTCAGATTTGTCACTCAGGTCACTTACAATTTTTGGACTAATTTAGATGGAGAAACACAGATAATTAATTCATGCAAACAAACATATTGACGCATGATTTAAAAGTGAAGAGAAAAAAATCATGAAAAGAAATGAACCCTAGCAACAAGAAATTAATGCAAATAACCAAGACTAAGGGCAGGGTCCTTATACCTCAGTCTCAATAACTTTCATTTTTTTGACATGGGCACATTTTCTCAAACAACAAGGTCAAGGTCATTGCTGATTCTTTTCTTTTTTTTTTTGGTACCGGAGATCAAACTTGGGTCCTTGCACTTGGGAGGGAGGCAGGTGCCAGAACCACGGAGCTAAATCCCCAGCCTTACTGCTATATCTTAACACTTCCTTCCTTCCACTTTCTTTTTCCTGCTCGGTCCCTCTTAGGTTGCTCTTTAGAACAACCCAGTGGATGGCTCTTTGCAACAGCAAGGTGTGTAGCCCCTGTAGGTTCATAGTTCAAACTCTCTTCTACAGAGAGCTAAGGAAGAGGTCAAAAGATGTTTCCTGGTCAACCTTGTCCTAACTTTTATGTTGCCACCTCCACATATGGTAAGGAACAGACTTAATTTGGTCAGACTCTAGGTCTAGACTTTCACTCTCTGTGTGGCTTTGGGTATGATACAGTATTGAAACTCCCTCTGTCTCAGTTTCCTCACAAATAAAACCCAGACAATACTCCATAAGACTGTCACATAGAATTCAACCAACTTTGTTTAAAAATTAATGTGCCAGAGACATTGTAGCATCCAAGAAGCAATAACTATTCAATTACCCTAATTGCTTGTACTCATGAAATTTTCTTCTTCTCAAATATTTCTCCAATTTGCTGTGATGGAGAACAGCATCAAGGGATCTTTCTTCTCCAGGTCATACTACCTACCTGTGCTGGGTTTTCCTACTCTGTCTTTCCCTCCATCAGAACACTCTGTCCTCATATAGCCAGCTAATCTGACCTCACTCCCTCTTCTTTTGTGCATTTTATCTTTGATAATATACTTATTATTTATATAATATGTATATTTAATAATATATATTAGCAACCTATATTTCTTTCCCCCCAGTTTACAATACATCATCTCTTCCCTGTCTGATTTGATCCTCCTCCTGTTCTTATGAGATAGGCAAGATGGGCGTGGTTTTGTCTCACTTTACATAAAGAAATGGAGAATCTAAGTGACAAAGGGATTTACTCACAGAAAAGAGGCAGAGGTGGGGTTGAAGTCCAGTCTCTGGCAATGAGTAATATCCCTCACGACAGCTATTTGTCATATGCAAACTGCACCAGGCACCATTCTAGATTTGACAACACATCAGACACCAAACAAAACAGTGTTTCTTCCCTCAGGGAGCTCCTATTTTAGTTACCTCAGACTTATCAAAAAATAAACTAATTACATAATACATAATTTGTAATGCCAGAGAGTTATAACTGCTATTAAAAAAAAATAGGCTAGGGCCGGGGATTTAGCTCAGTGATTCTGCTGCCTGCCTGGAAAGCTCAAGGTCCTGAGTTAAATCCCCAGTACCAAAAAAAAAATAATAATAATAATAATAAAATAAGCTAGTCATAATGGAGCACGCCTTAGCACTTGGGAGGCTGAGGTGGGAGGATCACTGAGAGTTCAAGGCTGGCCTAGGCTAATGAGTTCAAGGCTAGCCTGAACTACATAAGGAAATCCTGTCTCAAAAACCTATAATAATAATAATAATAACAAAGTCAGCAGATACGTAGAAAGAAGCTGGATTGGAATGAAAGGGTAGGCTGTTTTAAACAAGATAGTCGGAGAAGACATCTCTTGAGCAGAGATTAGAGCAAACTGAGGGAATGAGTCATGTGAACATTCATAGAGAAAGCATTCTAGACAAGGGACCAGCAGTGATGAAGGCCCTGAGGCAGAGGTGTGTGTGTAAAGAACAGTATGACCAGTGAACACTAATTTTACTGATTATGATTAAGTGTTACTTAAAAGAAGCATTCTATGGTTCCATAACTTCTGGAAACTGGTTAAACACAACTTCCAGAGTGAATTCTAACACACGATTTCACTGTGAATCTGCAACAAGTGAAAGTATACAGCATTGCACAATGTTATTCAACCATGGAAACCTTTCCTTCAGAAGCACCTCTGGGGATTCCTATTGCACAGAACACTCTGGAAAATGCTGCACCACACCCTGCATTCAGTGGAAAGAGGAAGTTGGGCTAGGAGCTAGAGCTTCAGGCACTATGTGAGGCCAATGGAAGACACAAAAATCACATCAGGCAGTGGCTGGCTCCAGTTATCCACAAGTGTGAATGTCCAGTCAATCCTGCTTTTCATCAACTATCTGAAACTATATGAGGCCTCTGTTTCCTGTCTGGATCTTTGCTGTTTTCCATGATTTAACCCTGGCTGGTTGGCTTCCAGTCCCGTTGACTTTCTACAGTGTTCTCCTTCGGGGAATGGGAGCAGGGCAGGGCAGGGCAGGAACCTATAGAAATCTTCTCAGAGGATGCTTCACTCTGTTTGTGAATGGGAGACAGGGCAGAGTTGGAAGGGGGTTTCCATTGTCTGGAATAAGGTATGGAAAGCCTTGAGCAGAAATTCAGCTCAGTTTTTGTCACTCTCACTCTGTGTTCCAGATGCCATGGGCATGTCCAGAAGTAACATAGCTATAGGCAAGTGGGGGACTCTGCAGGAGGAAGACTCATTTTGCTGGCTGTGAAGAATGCTGATCACTGCCTGACTTGAGAAAAATTCCCAAGCCTTCTGCAAGCTAGGAAGCCAGGAAATGAATGGGAAGCAGCTGGAGTGAACCAGGCCAGGTCACAGGCCCAGCAGCAAGCCAGAGGGGAGAGGCAGCGTCTTGACCCCAGGGGGCTGGGCAGAGGTCAGCAGGCTGATACTCCAGAGCAGGCAGTGAGGGCTGAGCAGCTGGTCCTGGGATATCACTCTGCAGGCTTGGACAGTCACATCAGGAGAGTGCCAAAAGAAGCCATCCATTGGCTTTTATACAAATTAACTACATAAGTAAAGGATAATTCTAGATGTTGCTTAATCCTAAATTACACAAGTGGTCAAGTATGAATACCAAATGAATTATTTCTTCAGGACTTTCAAAGGAATCCTACAAAAGAGCTGATGAAACACTTGGCCAAAGATTAACAAACACATCCCAGATAAAATTAAAAGTATTTTCATTGTGATGCCTCATCTGAGGGGTTACAAACATTATTTCAGGACTATGAATTATACACAGCTGTCATGCTACTAACAGCAGCAAATGCCCAGTACCCTGGGCCAGAACTTGCAGGCATCTTCTCTTTACATGGTAGAAAAAATAATACTAATGATGCCAAAAGTATTATAGTTTTTATTAAGTGCTGACAACTTGCCAGGGCCAGACATTTTATACACAGTATTTTAAATAATTGCAATAAACTAGCATTACTATGGGTGTCAGTTAATCTTAACTGTCAACTTGACTGGATTAAGAGACTCCTGGGAGGTGACTGGGTCATAGGAATGATACACTCGGTGGATTAATCCACTGCTGCTTAGAGCTGAATGTGCTGTTAGGGGATGCAGTCCAGTTGGAGGTGGACCACTGGAGGTGTGGCTTTGGGGGTATATCTCTCCCTGGCCCTCTTCCCATGTGCCCAGCTTTCCAGCCACCTTGAAGTGAGCAGCTTTCCTCTTCCATTCCTTTGGCCATGATATTTCTTCCTTGGAGCCAGGCAACCATGGACTGAGACCTCTGAAACTGTGAGTCAAAATAAACCTTTCCTTCCTAGAGTTGAAAGTCTCAGGTATTGTGTTCCAGCAACAGGAAAGCTGGCCAATACCTTATATCTGCTTTACAGATGAAGAAGCTGAGGGCCAAATGCCACCTGGTTGATTAAGTAGTTGGTCTGGGATGCACACCCAGATCCCTTTACCTTAAAAGTAAACCCTTTTTTTCTTGTCAAACACTTGTATGACATATATAGCACCACAGGGTAATTAGAACTGAGGAGTTAAAGTACAAGAGATCATTAAAGTCCTTCCTTCTGCACATCCTCTTGTGAACGATTTATAAAATCTCTCCATATCTGCAGGAGATTGGTTCCAGGCACTCTGTGGACACAAAAATCCAAGACTGCACAAGTCCCTTATTTTAAGTAGTGTTGTCATACAACCTATGCACATCTTCCTTTGAATCATCTCTAGGACTTATGACCCCTAATACAATGTAAATGCTATATAAATAGTCATTCTACTAACAATAAAAAAGTTTACACATGTTCAATATAGGTATAATTTTTTTGCAAATATTTTCAATACATAGTCCATTGAATTTGTGCATCTGCAGACATGGAGGGCAAGCAGTGCATTTTTAATATTCTCTTTATCAGACATTAGTAAGATCAATGAATATTTATGTGGTACTTAAAAAAATCTAGAAGGTAGATTAAAAAAAAAAAAAGAATTATCCACTTGCCTTACAAGCTCAAGGACCCGAGTTCGATCCCTGGGACCAAAAAAAACAAGCATTATCATTCTATGAAATAAATGGGACATAAATCTGGACTAGTTCAGCTACTCCTAGTTGCCCAAACATTAGTAACTTAAGTTAGACACCTATGTGAAGCAACTAGGTTAGAACTTTATATACGACCTTAAAAACAATCACAGAATCATAGTGAATGGCCTGCCAGCTTCTGGAAAATTTGATGTTCTCATTCTTCCCTACTTCTCAAACTACTTTAATTCTGAAGACCCTTTTAGAAACATATAAAAATGCAGGGCTGGGCATGGTGGCACATGCCTGCAATACTAGCTATTTGGGAGGCTGAAACAGGAGGATCCCAAGTTCAAGGCCAGCCAGGGAAACTTAGCGAAACCTTCTCTCAACATTTAAAAATAAAAATGTCTGGGAAAGTAGCCCAGTGCTTCCTGGATTCAATCCCCAGTACCCCCCACACACATACACTCAAAAACAGTGAAGTAACTATGAAATAGGACTTTGTTAGTCTAGATGAACAACTCATGGATCCTCATCCATCACTGGTGATCCCTTTTTCTGCTCCCTTCAACATACATGCCTTCCTAGGGCCAAGGTCACTGACATTCTTAACCCAAATTGAACTAAATCCTTTCTGTTAAATATGATTCTATTTTTATAAATATTCAATTATTTAATTCATACGCCTACCACTATGTGCCAGCCACATATTTCCACAAAAACAAAAGGAAAGATGGAAAGAAAGAAAGGAAGAAAGAAAGAAAGAAAGAGAGGAGGGGATTTGTTCCCATTGCCATTTCTTATGCAATTTGTCCTCATTGACAAGACTTTCAAAAAAAAAAAAGAAAGACTTTCATCTATACATTTTTCACCTACATCCCATCGCAATACACAACCACGCCTGAAAATAATGCCTAAACTCTTCCACAATGATAGCTTGAATAATACATAAAATAGGGCCGGGGATTTAGCTCAGTGGTTTCACCGCCTGCTGCACAAGCTCAAAGACCTGAGTTCAATCCCCAGTACCAAAAAAAAGAAATCAGAAACAACCTCCTTAGTTATATTGGTATAATATGGATAATGACATTCATAATCATATCTTAGAAAGAATAAAGTAGTATAAGAATATTTCCCAGATGTTCCCATGCGCTTCTCTGGCAGCTGGTCACATGGGGAGGGTGGGGTGAGGCCTGTGGCCTCTGTCTGTGGTCCAGTAGCGTCCAGCTGTCCCAGGCTAAGCTCCAGGGTATGGCGCCACGGGAGCCAGCTCTGGGGCCCCAATAACAGTCCACCTCCGCAGCTCTTGGCCTGGCTTGAGGATCTCCCCTGATCTGAGAATGTCTACTTCTCGATATGAAACAGTGGCTGAAATTGGTGTTGATGCTTATGGGACTGTGTACAAGGCCCTTGATCCCTACTTTGTGGCCCTCAGGAGTGTATGAGTCCCCAGTGGAGGAGCTGGAGGAGGCCTACCCATCAATCAGTTCAGTAAGTGAGGTGGCCTTACTAAGGCGGCTGGAGGCATGTGAGCATCCCAGTGTTGTTGGGTAGATGGACCTCTGTGTCACTTCCTGAACTGACCAGGAGATCAAGGTGACTCTAGTGTTTGATCATAGAACAAGGCCTTAGAACAGATCTCAACAAGGCACCTCCACCAGGCTTGCCAGCTAAAACCATCAAGGATCTGATGTGCCAGTTTCTAAGAGGCCCAGATTTCCTTCATGCCAACTATGTCATTCATCAAGAACTGAAAACAGAGAACATTCTGGTGACAAGAGGTGGGACAGTCAAGCTGGCTGACTTTGGCCTCACCAGAATCTACAGCTACCAGATGGCCCTTAGACCAGTGGTCAGTGAAAAGATAGTAACCAAATGGGTTCTGGCTGGGGGTAGGAGAGTGATTGCCCATACCAGCTGAGAAGTCCTGTGTTTTACTCATCTACCGTAACTACTCCCTTTAGGTAGTTTCACTCTGGTACTGGGCTCCTGAAGTTCTTCTGCAATCTACATACAAAACACCTGTGGACATGTGACATGTTGGCTATATCTTTGCAGAGCTGTTTCATCAAAAGCCTCTCTTCTGTGGAAACTGAAGCTGACCAGTTGGGAAAAATCTTTGACCTGACTGGGCTGGCTCCACAAGATGACTGGCCGAGAGATGTATCTTTACCCCAGGAGGTTGTTTTCCCCAGAGGGCCAAGCCCAGTGCAGTCAGTGGGGCCTGAGATGGAGGAGTCTAGAGCACAGCTGCTGCTGGAAATGCTGACATTTAACCCCCACAAGCTGATCTCCCTCCCGAGCTCTGCAGCAGCTGCATAAGGAATAAGGTGACCCAAAGTGAGCAGTGGAGTGGCTGCCATAGAAGGAGAAGCTGCCATTTCCCTTCTGGACTCTTGAGTGGAGAGAACCCCCACTGAGAAGGGGACCTCTGCCCTTGTCTCTGAGGCTGTGGCACTCCTGCAACCTTTGCAGAGAATATTTTGCCTGCTTAATGACATTTCCCACCCTCCCTCCTTTTGAGGTTTATCCTTCTCATGCCCCGTTCCTCCACACTAAGGGGAGTATCTCTTCCCTCATCCTACCTTGATACTGGTCCTCTTTTATAGAGGAAAACAAAACAAGACAAAGAAATGTGAAGAAAAAAACATTTCCCAATAGTTTTTATAAACAGTCTCTATAATATACTCATAGATTTAAAATATTTACAATTTTTAAAAAAGAATATATTCATAATTAAAAGAGAAATCGAGGAACAAAAGTAATCCATTTACATAAAACCATCAAGAAAAAGGTAGGCAGTCTGTAATCTAGATCAGTTTAGTCTTAACATTCAAACTACTGCATAAAAACTCCTTTGGAGTAGGATGACTTTTAGTTTTTAAAGGCTTCGTTGTAGCCATCTTCTAATCATTCAAGATCAAATGCAAGAACAGTGAAAACAAAGAAAGCTTCCCATGACTGCAATAAAATGACAAATTTCCTCTCAATCTTTCCCCTAACTCAAGGAACTGAATCTAAGCTTTCTCTGGCCTAGTTCTATGTAACTATATCTACTCTTTGCTTGCCATTAGATTTGTTGTAGCTTCGAGTTTGAGGTTCCATGTTTGGTTTGTTTTGTTTGGTTTGGTTTGGTTTGGTTTTGTATGGTTTTATGGCACTAAGAATCAGACCTAGGGCCTCACACATCCCAAGCCCTACCACTGAGCCACAATCCTCACACCATCAAGTTTTTTATTTTGGGCTGTGGACCCAAGGTAACATGCATTTTATACACAGGTAGAGTTACTTAGTGGCACAGTCTGAAAAACACTTCCCTTTGTCACTAATAACCTGAAATTCCACCACACAAAAATGCATTTCTTTGGGTCAAAATGTTGTCCTCTATTAAAATGTTAAGTATAGCTGGGCACAAGAGCACATGCCTATAATCCCAGATATTCAGGAGGCTAAGGAAGGAGGATCACAAGGTAGAGGCCAAGCACAGGCAATTTAGCAAACCACTGTCTCAAAACTTAAAAAAAGAAAAAGACTACAGATGTAGTTCATCGGTAGAGCACTTGTCTAGCATGTGTGAGGCCCTACGTTCAATCTTCAGTACTACAAAAACATAAATAACCCCTTTGATTATGCACCAGAATCACCTATAACACTTTAATCTATTAAAAGACAGATTACTAGACCCCATGCCCAGAGTTCTTGATTTTACTCAGGTAGGACCTGAAATTTTTCATTTCTAACAACTTCCCTAGTGATGTTAATGCTTTTGTGCGGGGACCACACTTCAATAACCCCAGTATATATCAACCCTGAAGATCTGGGGAGCAGCTGACACGGAGTGAGGGCGGAGTGAGGTATGAGCCTCAGGCCACTGCATATGTAGGCCTGGACTCTGGGCTCAGAACAGCAAAATGTCATGGACACAGAGGGAAACAGGAAACAGCATCGTGAAAAAACGTGAAGGCAGAATTGGAGAAACTACTTCCGAGAAAAAATATAATTGTTTACAATTTACAATTTGGATGCTTGATACATTCTTTACCAGAAGGAAAATAGTTACTTTGGTGTTACACTTTAGGGTCCAGACAGAACCACAGTAGTGTTTTGCTGAAAGAGAACATTCTCAGTTTAAAAAAAGAGGAATAAAATATGTAGCTGTATCCCAGTCAACACGTGGACAATCTTGAAATCATGGCTAGCTGATGTTAATATTTTGACACTTTTAGTCCTCTTTTTTTGTTTGTTTTTGTTGTTGTTGCTCTGACTTTTCCCTAATTGCTGAGTAAGAGTCTGTAAATCTAACTTTATTCTTCTAAAAACTACACAGTAAGTTCTAGAGCAGAATCACTTAAGTTCTCAGATGTTTTTCTTTGTATTTTTTCTCAAAGCTTCTCAGAGATTCAGGAAAAGCAAACTTGCTTTACTTTTATTATTATTATTAATGTCTCATTCCATTAGAAATGGAAGAAATAACTGAATGAGATTATAAAAATTACATAAATGTTTACATAATTACATAAACATTTGGCAAAGTAATGTTTCTAACACTCTCCCCACCCACCCACCCCTACACAATGCAATGTTCTACTCACAAGATAATTGCAGGATTTATTCTAAAACAGTAATGCATAATGATGCACCCTGGTAATAAGATGAATACTTCAAGTTGTAGACTGTCTCCTGTCACACTCTACTTGTGACCACATCTGGGGATATGTCATATACATCTAAAATATATGACACCTCTACAATCCAAATTTTATGTCATTTGTATGACTGCTTCTACTGAGGATATCACTACCCAAAAGATTGACAGTGTAATTTCTTCTACAGAAAATTAGATTTGGATTTTAGACTTCCTCTTTGGCCATTCAAATCTTAGTTAAAAGGGAGTTTAAGTCTGAATTATTTCAAAAGCATCATCCTATCAGAAAAAATGTATTAAGTATGTAAATAATTCTTTTGTCCTGTCCAATTCAACAACTTAAGCCCTGAAAGCAAAGTAAGACTGTACATGTCAGCCATATCAATGGCAGCACACAGAAACATATTCATGCTGTGCACCTAATGTTATAATAGTAGTGACATAAAAATTTAATTTAATGACCTAACTGATCATCTCTTAAATTATTAAAATAGTTTACAAGAATAGTTTAAAGTAAACTGCAAGGCAATATTCTAAGATGAAAAAATTCTGAGTATAATATTATGGCTTCAGATGATTTCTCATCTTGACTCTAATACTGTCAGTTAACCTGTCACCATGCTTCTTTGCATGTTTGCAAAATGTATGGTTCATTTTTCTTCAACATTTCAGCTTTGCTTAGAAATGCTGAGCAACGGGAAAGAATGAGTTCATGATGCACTGGCTTATGAGGCTACTCTTAGCAGTGACTATAAATACTGCCATCAGTCTCATTTTTATGGTACTGATAAAGGAAGGTAACCTGTGTAAAGGAGTTAGTTAAATGAGCCAAAATGTCATTGCTCAATGCTGGTGATGCATTAATTCTTAGTCCTATAATTGGAAAACAGGCTATGAAGTCTTTAGTGGCTGCCTGGCCAGCTAGTCAACCAGTGCACACCATTATAACAGCAAAAGGAAATGTCATGCAGCACTTCCGTAAGTGCATCATAGGGTTTATTCTGCAAATGCTTTCTCTTTCTTTTTTATTGGTTCATTTGCAGTTTTTATTTGCTTTCACTTCTAGCTAAAAGAAGCTTTGTGATGACTATGTCCTTTCTAAAAATTATCTGTACTCTTTTCCAAAGGACAATTTGTCTGCTTAGCAATATGAACTAATGCTTGTGGACACTTTGGAAAGCAACACAGTTAATGAGATTACTGTTAACTCAATAAACAGAGTGAAATGCAAGGAGACTCTAGTTCTATGTATTTTCCTCTTATGACACTGTTTGACACTCTGTGATCACATTCTTTCAAATAGTTACATAAACCACACAATATATAGAAACTTTAGAAACAGGTATATAAGCATAGAACACAAAAAATATGTTGAGAAATCAACATCTATATTTATAGATTAATGTAAAGAAAATGTTGATAAAAATTTTTAAATTATGCTGATATATGATTTAGGAAAGTAAAGTCAATTATGGTGGTTTACATCTGTAATCTCATCACTCAGAAGGCTGAGGTAGGAAGATTGCCAGGAATCTAAGACCAGCCTGGGCTACACATTAAGTTCAAGACCAGACTAAACTACACAGAATAACTTGTCTCAAAAAAAAAAGCAGAAGAAGAAAGATTCATTAAAGATTCTCTAATAAGAAGAACAAAAGAATGTACATATAACCACACCCAGAGATCTCAGAAGAAATTATCATATGTTATTGCATAGAAAGTCATAGGATTAAAAAGTAAATTAGAGTGCCAGGGATTTAGTTCAGTGCCACTGCGCCTGCCTTTCAAGTGCAAGGTCTTGAGTTTGATCCTCGGTACCAAAAAAAGTAAATTAGATTATACTTGAAAATAAGAGAAACTTTATTTTCAAAAATCCTGATATAAGCCAGGTGTGGTGATACATGCCTGTAATCCCAGCACTCCAGAAAGCTGAGGCAGGGTATCATGAGTTTCAGCCCAGACTGGGCAATTTAAGCAAGATCCTATCTCAAAAAAATTTTCTTTGGTATACAGATGGGGATGTAGCTCAGTGTGAGGGCCCTGGGTTTAATCTCCAGTCTTGGGGGGAGGGGGCGGTAGAGGGAGGACTATGAGGGAAAAATTATTTACTATGGAAAAGAACTAGCTTTGAGTAAGACAGTATTCAACTAAACAACAAACATAGGGGCCAGGGATTTAGCTCAGTGGTTCTGCTGCCTGCCTTGCAAGCACAAGGTCCTGAGTTCGATCCCTGGTAACAAAAAAAAAACAAAAAACAAAAAACAAAAAAAAAACATAATTGAGCCATCTTGTGACTGTAAGTATAAAGAAAAAAGAAACCAACTTAAGAAAGATTAAAAAGAAAAAGAAAAAGGAAGAAAAATAGGCCAAAGAAAAGATTGTGATAAGAAGGCTTCTGAATTATCAAAAGATTTCCATAGTCAACACAGCCAGAGCCCTCCCAGTGATAACTCAGAAACATTATTTATCAAAACAAAATTCTCCTGTGCTTCACACAAGAGGCCTTTAATTTCAAGTAGAAGTCTGTGGTGGATAAATCCAACTTGCTAAAGTAAATGTTAACCCTTGAGCTGAAACACTGAAGACTCTCCACATTCAAGAAATACTTTGTGTGTTTTTGGAGAGTTCACAAGAGAGAACTTAAGATTGTGAGGTTCTTCTAATGACACTCTTTCAGAACATACACCCACTTAATGAATTTCATGAGTCTCCAAAGAAGCATTCCCAAATGCAGCTCACACAACATCCACGTATCAGTCCCCAAAGGAATCCCTTATTTTGATCCATGACACCCACAGTTCAGCCAGAACTGAGGAAAGCTAGGATGACAACGATCCTACAGTTAGGTCCATAGCCACTGTTGTGTCTTCATCTGCAGGAGAGTGCTATTCACACACCTGCACAAGGAGAGACCCTTGTCACCCTTCTAGGTTCCCCCCCACTCTTGGAGTCAGACTGTTGGCAGTATTTGCCCTCCCAATCCCTACCCTACCCAAGCACTGCAGACTACATCTTAGGCATGCTTGGACTCATCCTCGTTGAAAATGGAACAATATACACAAAGATAAGTGGTCTTCTTACCAACCATACCCCGTCTCAAGGGCCATTTACTGCCATCTATTGCAAGATGCTGCTCCCACAAAAGAAGCAGGTGGCTGAAGACAACTGAAGCCCGTTCAAAAACTATGAGATTAAATTATATTAAAATATATATTATTCCACCATAATTCTTTAATTATACTAATGTAGAATCCTACAGGACTTCTTCTCTAAAATATGTGAAGATTTAAATTTTTATTATTTTTTAAATAATTATTTACAGAATTAAATTTGTTGAATACTTTTTAAATGTTTTCTCTGTGTCCTCAATAGCATGGTAGGCACTGGGGAAAGAAATGAATATCCCTTAAAGGACTCTGTATTAAAAGATTAAGTGCCCTGGGGAACACAGGCAAGCAAATCAATGCAATATGATGAGTACTATACTAGGGATAAATTCAAGGAGGTGTGGAATACGTAGGAGGGCATATATTGAGGGGTTGGGTGTGTTTGCCCAGTGCTTAAACTGAATTTTGAAGAGCAAGTGTGATACATGTAGACAAAAGAAAGAGAAGGATTTCTACACAGAGGGAATTGCATAACCAAAATCACCCACATGAGAAAGAGTACACTACTTTGAAGGAATTGTAAACAGAATGGTCTGGCTGGGAGAAAAGAAGGCATGAGGGAAATAAAGATGGGCAGGGCAAAAAAATAATAGTAGTAATAATTTTATTTCTTTCTAAAAAAAAAACGATGGGCAATAGCTCAGTGGTAGAGCACTTGCCTAGAATATAAGGCCCTGTGTTCAATCCCAGTACTATGGGTTGGGAAGGAGAAGAGTAAAGGAAGGAAGAAAAGAAAGAAAAAAAGAAGGAAAGGAAGAAGAAAGGGAAGGAGGGAAAGTAAGGAAAATAAGGCTGGGAAGAGAAGAACAGATGCCAGAGAATCCTTCATGCTATTCTGAGTTTTCCTTTGATCCTGAAGACACCAATAAAGGACTTTTCTTTTTCTGATGGTGAATTTGGGCCCCAGTTCCCTCTTTGAGCTCACCTGCTACATGATTTTGGGAGCCAGGTCTCTACTTCCTAATATTAAGCAAAAGGTGTGCCTACAGGTATAGCACCTGGTGATTTCCCCTAGTGATCCCCACCTCCTGGTGATCATGTCCTTGTAGAATCCCCTCCGCTGAGTGTGGACTAGGCCTGATGGATTTTTTAATCAATTTTTTCTCTTTTAAACTAGATTTCTTTTTATTGGTATATTTTAGATATACATGATGATAACATTCATAATAGAGAATTTGTACCGTACATGATATATAATCTTATCTCTCCATCATATTTGAAAGGTAGTTTTGCAGGGTACATCAGTCTAGGTTGGAAGTTATCATTTGGGGCTTGAAATACTTCATGCCAAGCTCTCCTTGACTTGAGGGTCTGTACAGGGAGGCTGCTGTGATTCTGATGGATTCGTTTGTAGGCAATTTGTTTCTTTTTCCTAACAACTTTTAGTATTCTGTTCTTGGGTTGAATTTCTGAATTGACTATTATATACCTTAGTGTATTTTTTTTTATCATGGCTAATTGAAGCTCTATATGCCTCATTTATCTGTATGTCAAATTCCTTTTCCATGCTTCGGAAGTTTTCTGCCATTACTTCTATAAACAGGTTTTTTTCTGTCATTTGCACTATCTCCTTTTTCACTGACTCTGATCAATCTCATGTTATTCTTCTTTGCATCATCTAGCAGCTATTGGATTGATTTTTTTTTTGTGGTCCCTTGCTATTTTTAAGAAATCTTTCTTTCTATGATTGCTAACTGCAATCCTGTCTTCTCTATCTGATATTTTGTCCTCACATTGGCTCATTCTGCTGTGTATACTTTCAATGGAATTTTTACTCTCCTGCATATCTGTTTGAATCTGTTTCATGAATTCCACTTCTTTCCTATGTTGGGCATTCATGATTTCCATCATTTTCTTAAGCTCCTCTAATATTTTTATCTGTATCTGCTCTACAGTCATTAACCATGTCCTTCACTTTGGTCACTATCTCTGTAGTTATCTGAGAAATTACTTCTGATTTGACTTTTTCTAGAACTTCATTCATCTGCTTTGTTACTTCCAATGTTGCCACTTCAGAGAGTCCAGGTGTGTGGCTTTTGACTTGTTCCACCTCATTGCCCTGAGGGTTTGCCTCTGATGAGCTGAAAATTTAGGGTTGCGTCTTGCTTCTGTGCCTTCTTTTTCTTTTTTTCTTTTGTACCAGGGATTGAACTCAGGACCTTGCATTTGCAAAGCAGACATATTGCCACTGAACTAAATCCCCTCATTTTCTTTTTCTCTTTTTTAGTTTAATTCCTGGGTTGATGTTTGTAAATTGCTTATGAAGGTAGCTTTATTGCTAGTATTGGGAACCCTTAGGAAATGACTACTTCTCAGAGATGTTTTCCAGGTGTTTTCCAAGGCTGGCTTTTGAGTTTTGAGTCTATTGCAAAATCCCACCTCTTCAATTTGTTGAGGTTGAGAAGTTGCTGTCTATTTGGCCTAGCCCCAGTTCTTTAGCACTGATCTATAGTATTGTTTGTGATCTATCTCAGTCTTGGCATATCAGGAAAAACAACTAATTAGAACAATTATGTCACCTTGGCTAAAGCAATACAATTAATAATAACAATAGCTTCAAACAGCCTAGAAAATGGCAAACTGTGGTAACTATTAATTTGCCACCTTTAACCATATGAACTAGGTTTGTGGTTATATAACAAAATCTAAAACAAATATGAAAATTGTATACATTAAATATACCCTCAATATGGCCACTTTACCTTCAGGGGAAAAAATTTAAAAGGGGGTAGGAGAAATAAAAAGAGAGAAGTAGAACCAGAGAAAGAGAGTAGAAGCAAGGCTGGAGGACAAAAGAAGATTACATGAACTTTAAGAAACTGGTGAAGAAGACAAGAGGAAAAGAGAAGAAATCAAAACAACAAAATGCCAAAAATTAATTAGAAACAACATTCAAACTCATATAAAAATAAGAACAATCAATAAAAACAACAATGAAAAAGAAAAGAAGAAAAAATTGGTCACTTCAGGGTGTATCTCTGCTGTCACTGGTAGACAGAATGAGCAAACAGAGCCCAGATCTGTGTTTACTAATCCCAGCAAACCAGCCATGGATTTAAAGCAGGGTAGTGGGTAATCCCAGCAAGCCTGCACCTTTAGTTCCATTGAAGTTCAGGCTGGTTTCTGGCTGTAAGGCTAGAACCTGTTTTGTTCAACCTGCAACATTCCATGTACCTCCTGCTGGCTTGAACTCAGCTCCCTGCCAGCTTGAACTTGACTCCTTGACCTCTGGCTGTCTTGAATTTAGTTCCACCTTACCCTGACTGACACTGGTCAGCCCACAGCTCCTTCCAAGCTCAGCTGGCCTCTGTCCAAAATGGTGACTGGCCAACTGCCCTCTCCTGGGGGACATCTGAACCTGAATAACTCACCAGCCACTGAAGTCTGATGCATCCACTGCTTCACTCCACTGGTACATTTCTCCATGGAGGCCTCTGGAGTTCCCAGTAGTCATGGTGTCTCTGCAGGTTCAAGGTACTCCTCCCATGCACTGAATTATGGCTTAAGGAGAAAGCTCGACTTCCCACCTCTTTCTTCTGCATTGAGATTTTCACTCTCCCTATGTGCTTCAATTCTAACTTCAGATCCTTTCTGGGTCCTGGGAACCCATTTCCCTCCTTCTTCTCTTCCCCATATTGCTACAGTCCAACATCTAGACACCAAATCTTGGAGAGGTTATTTTTTGCTGTTCACTAGTCTTCCATTTTCCTGGAAGTTCTCAATAAAGGACTTTTGATAGAGGTGTTATATAGTCATATTTGGCTTTAGACAAAAGAAATTCTAAGATCTGTTTTTTTTAAAAAAATGAATAAGGTAGACCAAGACAGAGAGACTAATCAGGATATTAGTAATAGTTATCCAAGGATTCAAAATGGACTAGCAGGATAGCAGCATGATTTAAAAGATAGAAAAAAACAGAGTAAGCAATACTTAAAGATGACATTAATTGGAGAAAGTTTAGAGTTTACTTCCAAGTTTCTGGCTTGGACACCAAAAGAGGAAATAGAGAAGAGGTCATTTTGGATTTGAGGTGCCCCAAAATATCCAAAGGAAACTGCCAAAAGAAAGCTGTCAATGCCAGCTCAGAGGACTATCCCTGTGGGAGGAATAATAACCCAGGGGTATGTGTACAAGGTTATGAGAAAGCTAAGGAAAGAACTTTGGCAATACTAACATAATTTTTTCAAACTTATAAGTCTTGTTTAGAGCAGTGCTCCTGAATTAGCAAAACATGATTAATATTAATGTTATACAAATAATAATCTAATATTTCTTCAATATTTCATGTATAGGGCTGGCACAAGACTACAGCTTCCTCACTGCAAATGCAAAAATCTCCATGCCAATGACAATTACCATAGGGCAATATGGGACCTGGCTAGGAACCACCATTTCATATACCCACTTCAATAGTATTTCAGGGAGTCCATGAGATCAATTTTATTTTTATGACAAAACAAGGCATTGTCTTTTCACTCTGTTGATATTTGCAATGATAACAGACAAACTGCTAGCACATTAGCACAAATCAAGGAAGTGGTACTTACTGTATCAGTAGTCATCACCATGAATTTATAGGAAAAAATAATTTCACTTTATATTTTCCTTGGTGAAACAGTAAAAATATTACCTTCTTACACCTCAACCTGAGGGATATTTTGTGAGATGAAATCAGAAGTATATGTGAACCACTTATGTATGTCAAAGTAGAAGTGTTTCTATTGTTTCTAGGAAAAGTATCTGTGCAATTGTTTGAGTTGCAATCTCAACTAGCCATTTTTCCCCATGGGTCATCATTTTTACTTAAAAAAACAATTGACAGAAAAACAATGATGATTCAGACGTGGGTTTTTGGCTTAGCAGGGGTTTTTTGTTTTGTTTTGTTTTGTTTATTTCTGAGGTTGAACCCAGGACCTTCACTCTGAGCTATATCTGTAGCTGGTTTGTTTTTTTGTGTTTTTGTTTTTGTTTTTGTTTTTCGACAAGATCTAGCTAAATTGCCCAGACTGGGCTCAAACCTGCAGTCCTCCTGCTTCAGCCTCCCAGAGTGCTAGAATTATAGGCAATCACCACCACACCCAATTCCTTGGAAGATGAACACAGTGAGCCTGTCACTTCAAGGAAAACAATAAACAGGTTTTGCTGCCAATGACAGCACTCAAGGTTCAAAATTGGAATTGTGGAAAACATATCTATAATAATAAGCTTGACAACTTCCCAATGCTTAAGAGTTTTCTGATGACATCAATGATGACATTAATAGATGTGATTTTTTTTTTATATTATATAATACAGTGTATATACCTTTATGGTAGGTTTGTTACCTGATTTGGGGGTGCTGGAGTTTCCTTCTATAGATGGTTTCTAGGCTCTTTCTGTCCTAAACAAAGAATTGGTCAAGCCAAATGCAAAAGACAGTGAGGTTTTACATTTATTAAAGATAGGAAAAGAAATAGGCTCTGCAGAGCAAGTTTGAGCCAAGTAAAAGTAGTAAAAAAAAAAAAAGTGCACTCTACAGCATGAGAATAGACCACTGAGAAATAGAGAACACAGTATCAAAGAGTACAGTGGTAGCTGTCCTTTTGTATCTCCCATTCCTCAAGCTGACATCAGGTCTAGGCTATTCTATCAAAGACTTGCTTGAGTTCTTGCAGGAACTGAAGACAGCCAGGTGTGGTGGCACACACCTGTAATCTCGGCACCTGGGAGGCTGAGGCAGGAGGATCTCTGAAAGTTTGAGGCCAGCCTGGTCTGCACAGTGAGTTCAAGGACAGCCTCAAATACATAGTGAGACCTTGTCTCAAAAAAAAAAAAAAATGAAGAGAGAACTTTATGATTGGTTCCACATACAGGGCTTTGGGAACCATTCTGTGCATGTGTCCTGGGACTCTATAATTAACAGATCACACCTACTTCCCCAGCCAGCCTGCCACCCCCTAATCTCCTGCCTCAGTGAATTAATATTTTCCCAATGACCAATGAGTGATGCTAAATAATCAAAATTTGCAATGAGTCATTTAAAGTACAAGACAGACTAATGGATTTTAGTGTACCAGACTACAAATAGTTCATTGATATGAGTACAAATTGTAACTAACCTTTACATTAACATGTAATGAAATCATTGTTATTTTAAATAAATAGTTTCAAATTTCTCAGGGGTTTTTTTTGTACTAACTTTAAATGTGACAAATATTGATAGGTGTGACTACATAATTTATGCAAACAAAAAGCTCTTTGGGGAGCCACAGTTATTTTTAAGAGATTAAAGAATCTTGAGAACAAAATGTTGCAAACCATTCTCCCAGGGAAACACAAAGCAGGTCTCATTTTTTTATGGTGCTGGCGATCCAACCCAGAGTCTCATGCATTCTAGGCAAGCACTGTACTCTCAGCCAAAACCCTAACCGCAAAAAACAGATTTTAGAAAGAGGGACATTCTCACAGGTCCATTGTCCTTCAATCATCCCTTCCCTGTTTCCCTCTCCATTGCCCTGTTTATCCGTGTTCAGAAATGTCAGTCTAATTCTTCCATCCATTGATCATCTTTATCTACTTCCCCAATACACAAATCAGTATGAGGTCATATTTCTACTTCCAGAAAGTTCTGTGTTATCTGTGTTACCGGTTTGGAAGCCCACCCTTCTCAGAAACTGATCTGACTTGCAACAACAAAACTGTCTCCTCACTGTAATGAATATATCTTATTTTCCATAATATTTTTTAAATCATTAAGAATTCTGATTATTTTTCCATGACTCTAACTAATCTTATTTTTGAATGCCTTATGTTTTATTAGCTAAGCTATTCAAGCAGAAAGATGAATACTGGGAACTCTCTCAGTCAATAAAATTTCATTAGATTATTTCTATACACACATTGAAATGTAATTAGTCTGTTTTCATCATGATGTGTAAACACATTAAAATGAGTAAGTTTTTCTGTTCCTAATCAATGGAAGTAAACAGAAATTTATATATATGAGCAAATAATACTCTTGATAAAATATTCACATGCCTAAATTGGCATGCTAGTACAAATTTATTAATGTAAGAATAGCATGCTACAAATACATGTACAAAAATGTTTCTTCTGTTTTCTGATTCTTTAGTTAATCTATATTTGCATTAAATAAATTTCCTCTCACATGATTGCCACACTGGAATTATTTCATTTCTAGGACAACTTGCCTGTGTTTTTGAACTTTAAATAGCACTTTCCATTTCATAGGTACACTTAAAAATCATTCTGGCAGATACTGTGGGTTGACACATATAACATCTATTCCAACATGTTCCTAGCAGAAGTTGTAAACACAAAAGCTATATTTCTTAGCCTTCCTTAAAGCTCGCGTTCTGAGTTGACTGAGGTTCCATCAGTCAAAAGCAATCATGTGGGTCTTGGTTTTAGACAGGAGATAAATGCAGGGAGAAAAGGTAAAAGACATCTTGCTGCTGGTGTAGGCTGGATCAGGCTGGATCTGCGGAGGCTCCTGCAGTGAGATTCTAGAGCCAAGACCTCAAGCAAGACTCCTGATTTAACAGATGGCTTCTTGATCAGGGCAGGAACAGCAGTCCAGTTCCATGGGGGCTTTAGAAGTTAAGCTATAGAAGCTCAGCACCCGCCAGGGCTCTTTCTTCAGCTCCTTGTCCACAGTGATTTGGTAAGCCATTTTACATCCTACAGTGCAACTCTTTCTGCTTCTGTTAGCGGGAGTTGATTCTGTCTTCTCAATGATGGGCAAGGCTTCCCGTTTAAGATATTAGCCATTAGACATGATGCTGTATTTAAAACTTCTTTCTTTACTGATGTGGCAATTATAGTACATTGGAGTTGGCACCATTTAATGGTCGGGTGACACAATAATTTAATTTCCATTTAAACTTAGAAAATACATTATCAGAAGTTGATTAACCTATCTGGAGATGGGGGGTATTCCTTGGCTCAAGGGTTTTGGCACTATGGCCTACTGAGAGAGTCACTGAACTCGTCTCTGATTATAGTTCCCATGCTCCCCAAAAAAACAAAACGTGCTTGCATTTAAGCAAAGCTTTTATAGTTTTTTAAATGCTTTCATATACATTGTCTCGGTCTTAATCCACCACAACTGAAAAGCAAAAGGAAAAGAATTATCACATCCACATTAAAAATGAAAGAACTATACTTCAAAGAAGCTAAATAATTTGCTCAAGGTGTAGTAGATAAAAGGCAGAGGCAAAACTAGGACCTAGGGCATCTGTCTGGTATTCTAGTGCTTTTTTCTTGAGTATTCCTCTGAAACATGTACATGCTTAACTGAAAATCCCCAAGTATATATTATAACAGGATCATAAGTTTCTACCTAATATCCATTCCATTTTCTTCTCTCAAACTAGACCCTCAGGTTGATTGGAAGCAATAATGCACCTAATTATGAGATTCCACTTCCCATTCTCCCTTATGCCTATGTTCTGGTCATGAAAATATAAACAGAATTGTTGAATGAGACCTACTGGAAAGGTACTAAAAAGAAAATAACTTAGCTGAAAGAAGAACTCTTTTATGCTATGTTTCTTCCTTCCTGCTCCTTGGAATGCAGATGTGATAGCAAGAGTTCAATCAGCCATACTGACTCACTAGAGACTGGATGTCACTTCCTCTGAGGGGAGTAACAAAAGGGATTCTGGATCGATGACTTTACAGAGATACAATGCTACTCCTAAACTTCTTACCTTCAGACTTTTTTTAACATGAGAGAAATAAATATTTATCTTAAGCCAATGTGATTTGGAGTTTCCAATTATACGCAGCAGATTATAATCCTAATTGATACACATAATTTACTCAAATTATTTTTAAGGTTATTCTGTTTGAAATAAATTCTTTTACCAGTGAGTAATCAGAAAATAAGGTGATTATTTCAAGATATGTGCATTCTCAAGTCATAGGCTCTTATATATACTATTGGATCCATATTACATTTTGAAGAGTAAAGTTAAATTCTCCTGAACAGATTGCTACAAATAAGCACTTGAGTCTGTGTGTTTTATGTATTGTGTATCCTCTAAAACGGAGTGCAGAAGTATTTAGCAACATAAGCAGCTTTATGCAGAAATCATAAAGGGAGTTGCCTGGAGTGGTCCACCGAAGCCCCCCAGTTCACTGGGTTCATGGAAGCACCAGTAGCTGCTGGCTCCTGGGACCTGCTCACATCCCTGGGTATGGGCTGGCTGGCTTTCTTAATGATCCAGGATTTCTGATTCAGATCTTTTAGATTAAGGATCAATCATCCTTGCTAAAAGCTGGGAGGGCAAATGAGGCTCTCTCTTCCTTTCCTAAGATTCTCTGGATATCACTCAGACAGATTGATTTGGAGACTGCATTTCACCAGTTCCCTTGGCCTGCATCCTTTGTACTTCCTCTGCAGGGGTTCTTGACTTATTTTGTGCCATGCATCCCTTTGTAAGTCTGGAGGATCCTTTTCAGAAAATAAACTATTTTTAAATCTATAAAGTAAGTCATATTAGGTTGTAAACCAATTATATTGAAATGTGGTTATCAAAATAGCTTTTGAATTTGATATTATAATATCTACTTCTTTATTAAGACACTAAATTTCAAGATGTCTCAGTAAGTCTAATAATTACCATGATCTTAAAGTAGAAAGGAAGATAAATGATATTTTGAGACGTCGGTAATATCTGTCATGTAAAAGAATAATGCCTGTTATTTCTACTAAAGATAGAATCACAGGTAATGTTAATTCTACTGTGGTTTGTGGCTTACATTCATAATGAAAGAAAATACTAAATTTCAAGTAGAGATTATGAACATAAATATGTAGGGGGTTTTTCCCTCATGTACATGGACCCCTCAATTCTAAACACCAATCTGTAGACTGCCAGGTTAAGAACCTTGCTTTACATCATGAAAGAATCCTTCATTCTATCAGAGACCACAGAACAGTTCTGGTTTGTGATGTAATTCAATGGCTGTCAGGATTGGTCCTTAACTTTAGCACCTCTCACAGTTCAGGAATCTAGTGAAAGTTGCAATGTATGGATGTCTGATTCTAGTCATTGTCATCCAGAAAAGCCTGTGTTGTAAAATGTTCACTTCAAATGACAAATGACCTTGGATTGCAGCTATAGGCCAATGCATGGACTAAAGGGAAAATGAACTAGCAGCCAGCCCCTTGAGCATCTCCTTGATAAAGGAATGAGACACAGGGAAATGGCTTTACATGTACTCTGTAAAAATTGTTTTGGCCAATCTGCAGATAAAACACTTCAATCTCCAAGGCTTTATTTAGGGCATCACTCTGAACACTAAAGTCAAATATGAAACTAAGAAAAATAATAAAAATCAAATTCCTTTGAAAATTCCCCATAAACATTAAGCTTTACGCTGCCCCCAAAATCCAATTTAGCACTACAAGTAGTGCTTGACAAGAACAATTTAAGGAAATAATTCAGGGGTTGTTGCCTATTATTAAAAAGACCTATACAAATAAAATGTGATGAAGTACCTATCACAAAGAATATGTTTTGAATTACTTTCAAAGCAACAGGAGATTTAAAGGCAGCCTTAGTATTATTCATAGAAATGGACAATAACCCCAGTCTTGGCGTCATTTTTGAAGCCTCTCTTCAAAGAAGTTCAGTGAAATTAAGAAAAAGAAAGCAATTCTGAATTTAAAAGATACTTTTAAGTGGAGCTCAATTTGAGAATAAGATTATCTTTTAACAGTAAGATCTGTTCTATTGCGACAGTTTATCAAAAATTTCATTAGCAGGTATAGAAATGATTCAGAACATTTAGAGATGTTTCTGTCAATTCTGAACACAAAAATACACCATATAATACCAGACTTAGAGACAGAGCAACCTGTTCTAAACTTTTGCTGAGCCACGTATTCAACTGTGTGAGCCTGGGCAGGTTACATAGCCTCTCTGATCTTCAATTTCCTCATCTGTGGGAATAATAATTTTACCTACCTCTTAATTCTCTTGTACTGAAGATTAATTCGATGAATAACTGTAAAGTATCCAAAGCAGTGCCTGGTATATATTAAGCACTTCATATTTTATCATCGAAAGATTCTTCTGAGGATTATATGTGCTAATACCTACAAAGTTTTGGCATTGTTTGGGATATGAGGTGTGACTGAAAAATATGGTGAACATTTAAATTTTTTAAATTTTTATTACTATAAAAAACATTGGATTAATCCTCCTCAAATACTGCCCTTGACTTGGAACACATTTATCCCATAATTTTGCCTCTTTCTGAAGCAATTCTAGAAGTTTTTTGTGTGTATGTCTTTAGTTGCGCTTTATGGCTGCCCCGTGTCCTGAACTGATTCAAACAATTTACTTTTCTTGGTAATTTTGATTCTGGAGAACAGCCAGAAGTTGAAAGTTGCCAGATCCAGTGGAAAAGGTAGACGAGGACACATGGTAATGTTTTTATGAGCCTGCTTTTCTGTTGGATGGTACTCAGCACTTTCATGGCTATGTGTAGTCACGGCCACAGACTGAATACCATTTTCTTTCAATTCAGGCAATAGGGCCTTGCCGTAGCAATAATACACCCATCCCTCAGTAATACTCAAGCCCTTACCTTTTGGCAGGGGTTGAATTACATACAAGACAGTCCCATTCCCTCAGTCCTTAATGCCACAAGTACAGCTCTGAAAAGACCAACTACTTCTGTCCTTAAGCTGAGTTCATAAGAAAAGATTCAATAGGCCAATAGTTTATTGATTTGTTAGTGAGTGAAAACTTTTCCATAAAATTGTATTAGATAGAATGCCTGGAAATAAAATCTCCAACTTGCTACATTCTTTGGGAACAAAGATTACCCTAGAAACCATCCATAAATTACCAATGAACTATAATAAGGTCATGAGAAGTATCCTGATTTCCAGACCCAATTGAGAACTCTAGCCTAGCTCTCTCATGTTAAACAAAACAACTGTGGCCATTTAAATAATGAGCTTAAGTATCATTAACTAAATGTTTACTATAGCCCTGGTATTTCATAAAATACCTCCATTTCTCATAACAATCCTGTCAAGGGGCTATTATGTCTCCAATTTATGAGTAAAGAAACAAAGTCCCAAATTTTAAGTAATTTTCCCAAAGTCAAAGTATTTTAAAGTATGCACAAAATAGTTTCTGCCTACATCCACATACAGTTGAGTTGGAACTCTGTCACTTGTGGTATTTTCCCCGTGCCTTGCTACTTGGGTCTAATTGGCACTTGTCCTCATCAATAGGCCTACCTTCTCTATTCAGGTCACCAGTCAGTGTGTGTGTGTGTGTGTGTGTGTGTGTGTCTGTGTGTCTGTGTGTCTGTGTGTCTGTGTGTGTCTGTGTGTCTGTGTGGAAAAGCTAGGATTCTAATTCAAGTTTTCCAAGCTCCAAAACTTACCCCATCCCATTTAAAAGTTAGACTATGGCACCTCATCTTTGACAAAGGAGCCAACCACCCTCATTGGAGGAAAGAGCCCATTTAATAAATGGTGTTGGAAAAACTGGATTTCAACCTGCCAAAGATTAAAACTAGACCGATATCTCTCATCATGCACTAAAACTAAGATCAAAGTGGATTAAAGATCTAAATATTAAAACAGAAACACTACACTTGCTGGAAGATAAGTTAGGTAGAACTCTTGATGACATTGGCATAGGAAAAGACTTTATGAACAAAACCTCAGTAGCACGGGAACTAGCACAAAGAATCAACAACTGGGATCTCATCTTATTAAAAAGCTTCTGCACTGCAAAAGAAACCACCAACAGAGCCAAGAGACAACCTACCAGGTGGGGAAAAAAATCATAGCAGCTGTACCTCAGACAAAGGGCTACTATCTAGAATATATAAAGAACTGAAAAAAAATCACACCCCACAAATTCAAAGACCCAATTCAAAAATGGGCGTCTGAAATGAACAGACATTTCTCACACAAAGAAGTAAAAGCAGCAAATAAACATATGAAAAAATGTTCAATATCACTGGTCATTTGAGAGATGCAGATGAAAACAACACTGAGATTCCACCTCACCCCAGAAAGAATGGCTGCTTTCAAGAACTCAATCAATAACAAATGTTGGCAGGGTTGTGGGGAGAAAGGAACCCTTCTCCATTGTTGGTGGGAGTGCAGACTGAGGCAACTACTGTGGAATCAGTATGGAGATGCCTCAAAGAACTAGGACTAGAGGTCCCATTTGACCCAGCTATTCCCCTGCTGGGTATCTTCACCAAAGAATTAAAAGAATCATACCACAGCAATATATGTGCACCTATGTTTCTGGCGGCACAGTTTGTAATAGCTAAAGCTTGGAAACAGCCCAAGTGCCCATCAACTGGAAACTAGATAAAGAAGATGTGGTTTTTTAATAAAATGGAGTACTACCCAGCCATAAAGAATGAGAAACTAGAGTTATTTATAGCTAAATGGGTGCATATTTAGGCCATACTCTTAAGTGAAATAAATAGGACACACATGTGTAAATACCAAAGTGTTTCTCTGGTGTGAGAAAATGAAAGTGTAAATAAGGACTAAAATGATTAAAATGAATAATTGATAATTTGAAATAGGAAGAAAAGGTTCAAAGGAGTAGGGAAAGTGAGAGGGGAAGGGGAAAGGAAAGAAGTGAAAGAAAAAATTATGAGAAAAGGAAAAAATGGAAACAAAGTCTTTGTAAATAGGGAAGGGAGGACAGGGAATGGGGAAAAAATAAGAACCAAGATACATCCTGTACAGATACAAGCACCCAATGATAAATGTAAACATACTGTATACCTAAAATGTACCAATAAAAGAATTTAAGGAAAAAAAGTTAGACTATGGGGCTGGGGGTATAGCTCAATGGTACAGCACATGCTTAGCATGTGTAAGGTCCTGCTTTGATCCCCAGCACGATGAAATAAAGAAGTTCGACTAGCCAAGGATGATAGAAAGAGCCATCACCATCTAGGAGAAAATCTCTCTTCGAACTCCAAGATGCTCTGAGCAGGAGCAGGTGAGCTGAGGCATCCAGTGCAGACAACATTGCTGGTGGTGGCAGCAAAAAGAGGACAAAGGTAAGAACAGTGAGCATGGCTGCCTGAGCAACAGGAACAACTAAGTAGCTGGGAGTGTGGCAACAGCTGTGGGAAAGCAACACTTGCCACCAGGCCCAAGCAATGCAGCCCAGAGGAGGACCAAAGCGCAGAGCAAGAATGAATGTCCCACCTCCCACTTAGACACACACATGCACTGACTGAGTGACCTGGCTAATGAAGGTAGATTTTTCAATGAGCATGAAGTGTCAATTAGACCCAACAGCAAGACACGGGGAAAATATCACGTGACAGAGTTCCAGCTCAACTGCACGTGGATGTAGGCAGAAACTATTTTATACACACTTTAAGATACTTTCTTACCCATTGCCCAGAGATAGTCCTGGACCTGTCTCTGCAAAGAAATTTATACAGATCATCTCTGAGTGAGTCTTCATATAGTTTAAGCCCTCCAGAAATGAGGCATGTCTGGCACCTTTTCAGATTTAAATACTAGCTTTTTTTTTTTCCTTGAGACACAGTAGGGAGAGAAACATAAGTAAAGGACAGGGAGATCCTGTAGAGATTTTGTGGAAAAATGAAGTTTGACTTTAGCTGACCTCCTCTTGGATGTGCATGTCTCCTTTCCTTGCTACACTTTCTCTCCCATCTTGCTGTCTAGATGACCAAAGTTCCCCAACAGGGACTCCAATACAAGAAGCTCTTCAAACTCTCACCACTCATAATGTACTTTACACTTCTCATGCCTCACCCCCACCCCCAATCAGAAGACTCTTTCCTTCCTTTTGAGTCTTAGAAAACAATGTGATTAACCTAACCTATAAATGAAAATGTTTCTACTGCAAGGAGCCCGCCAGAGGAATAACTATAGGGACCATGTGCTGTGGGAAAAAAATCTTTAGCCAAGATCCTTTTCCTCTGTCACGTCTTTGACATAGTTCTAAAGAAGCCTAGAAAAAGTGATGTCTCACTCTCTCCTGTTGGGAGCAACAGAAGAAGGAATTGAAAACCTAGAGTTTTCTCCAAAGACCAAAGAGATAATCATATACCCGACTCTCACTTGGTTAGGGTGAGGCGTGCTCCATGGACCAGGTGTTCTTTGAGGTTTTCAGTGTATCAGTACAATGGCCACAAAGTATTAGGAGTCAGGACACAGTGACAATGGAAGACTCAAGTAAGATTTGCTAAAAGTACAGCTATTCTATCACTCTGTTGGCTTTCGCATCATTTGCTAAGGAATGAGTTCGGGCAGCTGAAATGTGGATCCAAGCAAGATGTCAGTGGGGAAAAAGAAGAATGCTGGCTGATTCCTCCATTAGAAGAAGAGATATTCAGTGAAAACCTCTTGTCTCTACTCCCTCTGAAACCACTTTCCAGCCTCCTATCTTCTGCTAGAAAAAAACACAGCTACTTTCTCCACTCCTAGCCCGAACTCCCCAATCTTTTTACGTAACAGATTCAAGAGCGTTAAGAGAGGTCCTCCAAGCAGTTTCCTCTTGGCATGGTTATACAAAATAATTACAATGACACTTATTTATATGAACTGCTTATATTTGTGCCTTATTAGCATTCAGTGCAAGAACAATTGCAGCTCTCATTAAATAAATATGTCTAACTTTATTATGAGCGTTAATAGATTAGAATCCAAACCTCTGTTCACAGATGCTCACACTTCAGAATGATCTGATCATTCTGTACAACTTCCAAAAAATTAGAGGAATCATTAAGAGCCCATGTTCTAGTCCCAGCTCTGATTATAATTAGCTGTGTGACAAGTTAGGCAATTCCCTTAGTTTCTTTGGAGTTTGTTTCCTAAAACATAAAATGAAGTAATTTAGCTGAGCATGGTAATGCACGCCTGTTATCCCAGCACACTGGGAGGCTGAGACAGGAGGATCACAAGTTCTAGGCCACCCTAGGCAACTTAGCAAGACTCTAGCTCAAAAATAAAAGAGAAAGAGCTGGGGATGTAGCTCAGGGCTTCCTGAATTCAATCACAGTACTGCAAACAAAAAAGATGAAGTAATCAAACTAGAAAATTCTCTAATTTGTAGTTCATCATTAAAATTCCACAGTGTTTTTTTTGTTTTGTTTTGTTTTTTCTTTCAGGAGTTTTTTTGGTTGTTTGTTTTTGAGACAGGGTCTTGCTATGTAGTTCAGGCTGGCCCCAAACTCCTGGCTATCCCCTGCCTCAGTTTCCCAAGTGCTGAGATTACAAGTATACATCACCATAGCCAGCTTAAAATTCCACAATGTTATGATTACACAGATACTGGGAATTCTTCAACATTATTGAAAAGACCCGTTAGAACTTTATACAACCTCAAAAACTTATTATAAAAGTTGGTTATGTTGTTTTGCTACTTAGCTTTCACCAGGCCCTCACTTAGGCACTTCACAATCATGGTATCATTTAATCATCTTAACAAGTCTATAAAATAGATACTATTACCCTGATATTACACGTAAGGACACTTACAGTCAGGCCTTCCAAAGTCAGCAGAACTAGAATTCCAATAGCTGGACTGTATCTAATTACAAAATCGGTGTTCTTTTTTATAATTTTTTTTTTTGGTACTGGGGATCAAACTCGGGACCTTGCTCTTGCTAGGCGGTGGAACCACTGAGCTAAATCCTGGGCCCTAATTTAGTTTTATTTTTAATTGACAAATAATAATTGTATATATTGTATATTTATGTGATATACAATGTGATGCTTTGAAACCTGTTTACATATAAAATGATTCAATTAAGCTAATTAACAAATCCACCCCACACGCTTATCATTTTTGTGGTAAAACTATTTAAAATATACTCTTAATGATTTTGAAATATTCTGTGCCATATTACTAAAGCATATTCCTGTTAGCTGGAATTTCATATCCTTTAATCAACATCTCCCTTTTCCCTACCCACCCTCCTCTCCAGCCTCTATTACCCACTATCCCTCTCTCCATTCCCATGAGTATGACTTTTTCTGCATATAATTGAGGTCGTGTGGAACATTTCCACCATCTGTCCTTCAATACCTGGTTTATTTCACTCAGCATAACGGCCTCCAGTTTCATCTATGTTGGTGCAAAACACAAAATTTCCTTCTTTTTAAAGGCTGAACAGTATTCCATTGTGTAAATCAACCACATTTTCTCTATACATTTAAGAAGGATACTATGTTGTTTCTCTGCCTTAGCCATTATGAATAATGCTGCAATGAACACAGAAGTGCAGACATCTTAGCATACTGATTTCAACTCCCCAAAATCTGAGTGGCACGAGTTACATTGTGACACCTACAAAATAATGGAGAATGATGGAGTAAACTATTACTTTGATTCTGCCCTAAATTTGAAACACACCCTGGAATTCTCTGTGTATTTTTCATCTTTCTTCTCTTCTTTCTTTTTTTTCCTACTTCTTCAGCTAAATTTCTCTTTCTTCAGCTAAATTTCTCTATCAATTAATATTTTAATCATGTTTCTTTATTGAAAAATAATGTTAAATGGCTACAAATATTACTCTTATGGAATTAATTGGTTGTTGGATATCTGATAAATTCAAATTTTCTTATTTATTGTAAAAGTCAAAATTTATATAGAAATATTGTGGCTGGGCACGGTGGCACATGCCTACAATCCCAGCACTCGGGAGGCTGAGAAAGGGGGATCGCCATGAGCTTCAGGACAGCCTGTGCTACGTAGTGAGTTCAGGCCAACCTGAGCTATATAGTGAGACCCTGTCGCATAAAACTTCTCCCCCCAAAAAATATATATATGTCCTATAATGATTTATAATCTATATGCAAAGAGCAAACTCAGTGTACTGTGGTGCACAGGCTTTGGAGGTAGGTAGATGAAGTTTGTGTATCAGCTCTGCTGGTGAAAAGCTCTGTGATTTGGGTTCAGTACCAAACTGAATTATTTAATAGGTTTACTCATCAGTAAAACAGATGAAATAATATCTGCCTCCACAGAGTCAGATAATAAAGACTGAAGGTAGGGGAAGTTAGCTACAGTAGTCAGGGATGACATTTATTAAATGCTGATTAGAATTAGGAAGTACGTCAAATATTTATTGAATTATCTAATTAATCCTCATATGTGCATATGAACTAAGTCCTGTTGTTATTTGCATTTCATAGATGATAAGACTGAGATACAGATGGGTGTGGTGGTGTGTTCTCACAGTCCCAGCACTCAGGAGGCTGAGGCAAGAGGATCCCTGTCCAGGAATCTGAGACCAGCCTGAGCAACACAGGACAGACTCTGCCTCAAAAAAAGAAAAAAAGCAACTCAGATGCACCAAGATTAAGGAACTTGTTCAGGTCATTCAAGTGGAGAGTGGCAGTGCAGCATGACTTCAGAATGCAGACTAGAAGAAAGATTCCTGCCACTGAGAAGGAACTTGTTAAAGATACATTTCTTTTACCCCTATAAATGTTTTACAAGATCCATAGTAAGAAACTGGTCAACACATTACTTGCTGAAGTAAATTTAATTTCCAGCTTTCAAAGTCATAAATTTTGTAAGGAACATTGCATCTGAGTGTTGGAAAATATAGAATGACCCACTTCACACAAAGCAACTTTAAATAAGGTCTGTTTTAAATAGCATGGCCTAGAGTACTCACCACAAAATTGCCAGCTATTTGTCAAGTGAGGTGTGTGTGTGTGTGTGTGTGTGTGAGAGAGAGAGAGAGAGAGACAGAGACAGAGAGAAAGAGAGAGAGAGAATCAGAGACAGAGAGAGGCAAGCAGAAAGAGAGAAAGGGACAGAGGGAAGGGAGAAGGAGAAGGGGGAAGAAGGAATCTCAACCATTGATTTGTTCTCTGCTGTTTGGTAAATAGATTATTGCTATTGCCTTTGTCTTTGATTTCAAGTAATTTAGTCAGAACTTCATTTGAGCTTGAAAGTCATATCAATCAGAGATCATCAAATTTTTAGGGGAAAATATTTAAACATCTGAGACTCTTATTGAATTTTCTTTTATGCTACTTGATTTTTATCAAAATATATTAACCACACAAGTAAAAGATGGGAAAGAAAAGGAAAAAGTAGGAAAGGGAAGAGAAGGAAAAGGAAGAAAGGAGAGAAGGAAGAAAAGAGGAGAGGAAAGAGAGAGAGAGTGAGGAAGGAGAAACAAGGGCATAGAGGGCCAGGGGAGGAAGGAAAAAAGACTTTAAGCTAAGGCAAAAGGATACAGCCACAAATTGCTAAGTCAGTGAGGCCACTATTTATATTAAAGGTGTCCATCAAACACTTTAAAGATAAAAGGAAATGAAACACCTTACTGAGATATGAGCACTGTTCAAATAGCCACATATATATTAAATTTGGATATATATTCTATAGTTGAGGATGAAAGAAGAAACCAGTCTAGTCCAGCAAATGAGAAAAAGAATAATGGGAATTAGGAGGGAAGTCTGAAGGGTGCGGATGTGGAAAACTAAACAAGCAACATGATGTGACATGATGACCTACGCAGTAGGACAGAGAGTGCCCCTCCAGTCAGAGAGGTCTTGCTCTGGGCTTTGGTTTGGCCTGCTGTTTAAGTTACTTTGCTGTCTGGGGTAAATTATTTCAACTAGTGCTTGAGGTGAGGGACTCCCCAGGAAGGAGGATCTGATCCCTCTGCCTTTCTCTCTGTTTTTCTCAGGCAGATGGGATCTGGAGTTAGGCCCTGACAGAGGTCTTGGCCTTCAGGTGTGCCTGAGGAAGGCAAAGATACCCATCTACCCCCTGGAGGGGACCTGGGGCCAAAGACTAAAAGGATGCACTGATCGGGATCTGTAATGACCTCTGACCTGAAACTAAAAACTAGAGGCAGCCCAACCTCCTCCTGCACGTCTGATTTTTGAAATTGCACGTCTGATTCTGTCCCTTAGGTTTAGGGTTCTTTCTTTGCTTTTAATCTCAACATGTATTTAAACTAGATTGCTTTAAAATGAAGACCAAAGTCTCCCTTAAATTAAACAAAACCCTCTTATTTCAATAGAAATGATGATAAAACCACTACATTGTACATCTAGACTATACTGTACGTTTAAAATTCTTGAAAAACAATTTGAATGAACTATCAGTGACTTTTTTTTCATTTCTATTTGACTTATTTGTTTTCAGTGTATTTAAAGTGAGTTGAACCTAATCATGAACACTTTCAAATATGAATTTATTCCATGTTTGAGACAAACAAGAGGTGTAAAGAATCCTTGCTAACTGGTCTCTTTTCTTGAAGCTATTCTTTGTGTTCTAGAAAATAAAATGCATAAAAATGTGGAAACATGAAGTTCATTGGATGTGAGGGTGCATCAGTAGAAAATAAAATAGGGGCCAGGGATTTAGCTCAGTGGTTTTGCCGCCTGCTACGCAAGCGCAAGGACCCAAATTCGATCCCTGGTACCAAAAAAAAAAAAAAAAAGAATAAAATAGAAGTTCTGGCTAATTACACAGCCTACATCCTCAATTTTGTTTTCTTAACTAAAATTACATATTAAAAAATTAAAATGCTAATTACACTGGGATTCAACAGCAAGAAGGAGGAGAAAGCAACCAAAACTGACCACAATTTTATTTCCATTTAAATCGGTGTGTTAATTGGGCTAGAACCTTGCTGCTGAAAGGAGGAAGGCTATAGAAGATTGGTTTATTTTTAGCTTGTCCCTACAACATTCTTCAATGCTTTTTTCTTTTTAGCTGGGAGTCAAAAGAAGAGTAAATGTTTTCAAAAGTAATAAAAGGTGAAAGTTGCACATTGGATCTTTGTTCTAGTGAACAGTTTGATTTGAAAACATTAAATCTGCATTTTGTTGCTTGCTCTACACCAGTGATGGGTGAAACTTAAAGAACAAGGGCCCAAATTGCAACTCAAAACCCACTCATTTATAGCAAAGTCCCAACACTGCAATTAAACCTGAATACCGAGATTTTAGCTTAGAAAAAACATCTCATACATGAACATCTTTTGTCTTAAATGAGTAACAAATAGCACGAGTGCTATACCTTTGCCGCCACCACCAAAGCCTCTAGTTTAAATCCAAGGAGGTTTTAACTTTCCATAGGTGTTGTGCTTGAGTTCTTTATACTTTTCAAACATAAGCCACAATTTTATATATTTATTTGTTTCAAACTATTTAACAACTCACTGTTCTTGTTTTCGCTCTTTTGCAGTGGTAAGGATTGAACCCAGGGCTTTGCACATGCTAGACAAGTGGTCTACCATTGAACAATAGCCTCAGCCTTCATTTTTCTTTTTTGAAAAGCAATCATTTCATAGATAAAGTAAAAGAAAAATCACAAGACTGACAAAGGTCACAGGTTAAGAGAGAGTGGCAATTTGCAAAGTTGCCTTATGGTCTTTGTCCTATTAAATGGAACAATAAAAATGAAGTTACTTTAAGTCTTAAATTATTTTATCAGGGAAATTTTAGTGGACAGTCCCAAATTTGGCTGGTTATTCACCTGACCGGAAGCCATTCATTCTAAAGCCACAAACCTCATAGCCTCTGAGGCCACTAAAAGCTTTATTTCCGTTTTCAGGGGAAATGATCAGCCCAGGAATGTTTTACTCCACTCAGATTTACCTCAAGCAATATGTTTCAACTGTCACAAGATAGGTGGGGCTGGGCTGCCCTACCAGTATTTGGTGGAAGTCTTCCAAAAATGTCCAGGTAATCCAGGAAGTGGCAGACGACTCACTGTGAGTAGCCCCATTGTGAGTCTTTCTCCACCAAACTCTTGAGGACAGCACTAGGAAAAATACGTCATGACCTCACATAATTGTAAAATGAGACAAGTTTAGCTTTTTCTCTCATTTCCATTCTTTTCTGGGCTTCCTTCCCGGCCACACACACCCCTCCCCCATTTCAGGCTCCAAACTTGGTCCCTACTGTTCTTTAGTTATTTTAATTGTTTTTCCAGTGCTGGAGATCAAACCTAGGACCTCAACCATACTAAGCATGTGCTTTACCACTGAGCTACACCTTCAGCCCCTAGTCACTACCATTCTTGTCTTCCTCTAATTCCAACTCTTCTGATTCTTTAGGAATAGTTATTAATCTGATTTATAAATAAATGAGTGAATGAATGATGAATGAATAAATGAATAAATGAATAGCGAACTTTTCCTATTGGTCCAGGCAAACTCTTCCTGGCTAGATACTATATTTGCATTACAGATAACCTTTAAAGTCCATGAGACTGTTTTAATTCCCTAATCCAATAGATTTCATCTTATGTTAATTCCAACTAATTGGTAGCGGGTCCTGCAAGACTGAACTGATCAAGGTTCTGAGGCCATACCTGGGCTCAATGGTGGAGAGGGATGGAAGGAGAAAGTGGTGGTGCTCTGGGCTTGGGTATGTCTACCATATGTTTGTCATCCTGACCTCACAGGAAGTCTCTTCGATGATAGGACTGTCCAGACAGACAGGATGAAAGAAACTATCACACAAGTCTCTTGTGATGGATGCAGTAATTCAGTAACTAGATCACACTATGTGGCATTCTGCAAATCATGTAACTCAAGTACCTTTGGACTTCATTATATTCAGGGTTAATTTAGGCTATACAGCAAGTGTATTGGTCTTGGGACATCTTAACACACTTAAGTTGTCCAAAGTACTGTTCAATTTTTATATATTTTTTGTTGTTTTGTTCAAAAATAAAGATTAGGACTATTATCTTTTAGCATTAGTTATAAATTGTCTATTTATTGTTTTCTCTGTAGAGTCTCCACTGGGCACATTATATTTAATTTTTTTCTGTAATGTTATTTAATGTCATTGCCTAGCTGCCACATACCACCCAGCAAGACTTGAAAAGTAATCTTGATTTACTATGTGATCACAGAAATATGAAATATTTACAAAACAAATGCTTTCTTATTTCTTGGGGAAATTATGGCACGAAAGTGTTCTACTTTGCAAAATGGATGTGTTTCTAAGGAAGAACAAGAAGTATCTTTTCATTACAAGACTTATAGGTTGCATCTGATTCTAGTTAATTTATAGAGGTCCTGGAGACACCATTGACAATGGCAGAGCCACTGCTACCATCCCAAAGTTCTTGTGGCCTCTGCTAAGACTATTGCACTTGTCATTAAGAAGCTGCCTCAGGGGCCGGGGGATTTAGCTCAGTGGTTTGGCCGCCTGCTGTGCAGCGCAAGGACCCAAGTTCAACCCCCAGTACCAAAAAAAAAAAAAAGAAGCTGCTTCAGAGTTCAACCCTTTGGAGTTTAACAAAGTGACCACTGCCGATGAAGCAAAAGCAATACCACCTGGGAGCTCACTGCCACCATGTATTAGCATTCTGTCATGTGATAAATACCTAACATAAACAATGTAAAGGAGGAAAGATTTGCTTTGGCTCATAGTTTTAGAGGTTTTAGCTATGGTCAGGCAACTCCACTGCTTTCATGCCTATGGAGAAACAGAACATCATAATGGAGGGCATGGTGCAGGAAAGCTATTCATCTCAGGGTAACCAAGAGCCAGAGAGAGGAGAGAGTCACAGCATGAAAAGAAGGGGACAAGGACCTGATAGAGTTCTCAAGGTCATACCCCATGATCTCGTCCATTCAATTAGGCCCCAAGACCTGTTTCCATCACCTCCCAATAATACCATAAATTATGCTGTCTTTAATGGATTAGTCCACTGACAAAGTTAGACCCTTTATAGTCCAATCATTTCCCCAAAGTCCACCAGCAATCAAGCCTTCAACAGCCTTTTGGGAGACATTTTAGATAATAATCATAACACTTACATGTCACCTGAGATGTTACCAGTAGAGCCAGGAGAGAGTCAAAAGCAATACACACACACACACACACACACACACACACACACACACACACACACGAAAGAAAACTGTGTCTTTACTGCTGATCTTCTTTGTCATTGGAAAAAGACTAAAGTCTGTGAGATTAGGGACCGTGCCTTTCTTATGTACTGCTGCATCTGCTGTACCTAGCTCAGGGTACAGTGCAGATGGGGTACTCAAGAAATCATTGTTGAAGTGTAGATGAACGAATGGATACATGGATATGTAAGTGAATGAGTATTCTTCCTTCCAGCTGTCTTACCTTAACACATTGCATAAAACAAACAACGGACACCCAGAAGGCTGCCTTCTAAGGGAACATTTGATACTTTGACACAGGAAGTAACTATCAAGTGAATGATTTTTTTTTTTTAAGTAACAGGAGAAGACTTTTTGATGTGGCACTCAACCTGAAAGTTGTTTTTTTCCTGTCAAGTTAGGACAGTATGGCACTCTGAAGGCAAAGAAAAGAAATTCCTGGGTATTAGCAGGTAGTTGTAGAAATCAGCTCTGGCAAATTTCCTTTGGAGAGTGGTTTCCCACTCTCAAGTAATGTTTGGACCTGTGCACTATCAAATAGGAATGGGAATAGCTAGGGCTAATAAATACAGTTCCTGGTCAGGTATGGTGGCACATACCTGTAGCACTCAGGAGGTTGAGGCAGGAGAATTGCCATGAGTTCAAGACCAGCCTGGGCTACATAATGAGTTCAAAGTCAGCCTGAACTATACAGCAAGACCCTGTCTCAAAAACCAGAAAGAAAGAAAGAGAGAGAGAGAGAGAGAGAGAAAGAAAGTTAATTCATAAAGACTACTTCAGGTCTCAATATAGAAGACTCTTAGACTTCATTGTCCATATATGCTTTATCCTCCCTGATAAAGAAAGTTACTCTCCAGGGTGGACCAGGCGGGGAGATAGAGTGAGATGAGATCAGGCATAAAAATGACTGATATGTAGAAAAGAAGCAGTTTTATTGAAGTATAATTTACATACCATAAAAATCACCTATTAAAATCTGGGCATGATGGTGCACACCTATAATCCCAGCACTCAGGAGGCTGAGCCAGGAGAGTCACTGTGAGTTCAAGGCTAACCTGGCTTACATAGCAAGATCCTGTCTCAACCCTCCCCAAAAAATCACACATTAAGTATAGATTTTAGTAAATTGATGAAGTTTGCAACTGTCGCTCCACTCTAGTTTTCAACTATTGCTGTCATCCCCCAAATTTCTCTTACTCTAGTTTGTAGTCACTCCCTACTCTGATCCCTAGCCCCAGACAACTACTGTTCTGCTTTCTGTCTCTGTAAATTTGTCTTTTCTAGAAATGTCATGTAACTAGGATCGTGCAAGACAAAGTCTTTTCTGTCTCCTAATTTACATACTGTCTTTAAGGTTCACCTGTGATATATAGTTTATTTTTTGTGTGTTGTTGTTGAATAGTGTTCCATTATATAATATCATGTTTTATTTAGTCAATGGGCATTTGGATGTTGTCCATTTTTTAAGCTATTTCTAAACTTTGCAGTACCTGTTTTCAGTACATGATGATTACATTCATTGTGGGAGGTTGGTATGTGTACATAACACTTCTTATTCTTGTTACTTTCCCTTCCTCTTCTCTCCCTCATCCCCCCATCCACCTCTTGCTTCCTTACTCATACACAAAATATCTAGCTCCCTGTTTTTCAGCTATTATGAATAATGATTCTATGAACATATTTTTGTAAGTCTTTGTGTGAGCATATTTTTGTTGTTGGTTCTTTTGGGTAAAAATCTAGGGAATGAATTACTGCATCATATGCTAAATTTATATTTAACTTTTTAAGATATCGCCAAAGTAGCTGCATCATTTTACATCCAGTAAAGTATGTTATTCCAATTTTTCCACAGCTTCTTTACTTGTTCTAGTCAGTCTTTTGGATCACAGTCTTTCTAGTGAATTTATAATGAGTAGTATCTCATTGTGATTTTAATTTGGATTTCCCAAGTCAAGGAAAAATCACCTTTTCATGTGTTTTTTAGCTATTCAAATAACTTCTTTAGTGAGATGTTGTTATGGCTTGTGTTTAGATGTCCCCCCAAAGCCTCATGTGGTCATAGGTGGGGCTTTTTCAGAGGTGGCTGGATCTAGAGTATGTGATTAATTCACAGTGCAATGCTAGGATCAAAAGTGCTAGGAATAAGGGTAGGTGATTACTAAAACAGTCCACTGGCTGGTTTGGCACCATACTAATCACCATAGCCTGGATACAATATAAGGGACAGAAAGAGGCTTGTCTGATGTCTCGCTTGCTTTGCTACCTTCTGCCCACTATAAACTATTTCTCATCTGCAATTCCTGTCTGTCATGCCACCATGCCTTGGAGTTAGCTGATTATGGACTGAAACGTCTACAAACTGTGATCTAAATAAATCTTTTTCCCTTCAACTTTGGATTTCAGGTATTTGGTCTCAGAAATTAGAGAAAACTAGGTGTTTTGTCTTATTGTTCAATTATGACATTTTTTCTGGATACAACTCCACCAGATATATGATTTGCAAATATTTTCTCTTAGTATGTGGATCATATTTTCATTCTCTTAATTGTCCCTTTCAAAGAGAAAAAGTGTTTCTTTTTTAATCTGAGGCTTGTATTTCTGTTGTTTGAACTTCCCCTGCATCACTGTCCCTCCTCCATACAGCCATTGCTGAGTAAGACAACAGTGAACAATAAACTGGGCAGATTGTATTCTCATTCTCACTTGAGCTTGAGAAACGAATTGGGAGCCAAGTTAGCTTACTGGATGGCCATGAGCTGGGCCCCCCATCACCTGCAGCAGCCATCCCTGGACTAGCCTTGGTCCCTTCCTTTCTGAGGTTTGGTGGTTGCATAATTCCATGGTTCCTTCAGATACCTTTCTATCCTTGTAACATACTCCCACCCTGCTTAAGGGCTTGGGTCTATTATTTGCAATGAATAAGCCATCACTATAATAGGCACCCATGACTAAGACTCACACTACCTGCCCAGGATCCACAGCCTGCTCCATTATAACTCAGGTTTCAGGACCTCAGCCCAGACTTGTGTCCTCACTGAACTCTCATTAAGCACTGATGACATTTGCTTCTCAAGTGTGTCTTCCCTGGGACAGTCTTCCTAGGCCTTCTAGGAGACAATTAGCTCATCTGACACACTGTGCTAATGAGAAAGGCAGAGTAAACTTTCAATCCTTCCTTACTCTCTGGTAGCATGTGCATATTGTAAGGAGGTATTTCTGAAAACAATGGCACTTTTGTTTTCCAAACCAAAAATGACTTGACTAGCACCATTTCAGGTTAAACAAGAGAGGAGAGGGAATGTTTCTGGGAAACAGGGACTGTGTTGTGCTCCTGTGATTCACCTCTTCTAAGAAGCAGCTTCTTTCCTTCAGCAGAAAGCAGTCTGGAGAGCAAAGAGCCACCATTGCTTCCCATCAGGGACAGCAAGTAGCCCCAGAGGGTGACTTCAGAACAGGCAGCAGCTCCAAAAGGGAGACCACCAGCTCCAGTGACAGTAACAAGTGTGACAGGAAGTTCTGGTTTGGGGCGTGTGGTCTGAGTGAAAAAACACAGTCTTTGGAATCAGGTCAAGTTCTCTTTAAATTCCAGGCTTACTGTACATACAGACAAGTTCTGAGCCTGCTTCCTCACCTTTAAAACAGAGTTGATGATGATAATGGCAACTTGGAAGAGTCAAGGGTTTCATTCATTTGTGAAAAGGCTGGCACACTGACTCCCCTATATTATTTATTTCGCTTACCCTTTTTGAAACAGAACTCTGAAGTTTCTATTGTTTCTCTCTCTCTCTCTCTCTCCCTCTCTCTCACACACACACACGCACAAATGATTTTCAAAAGAATCATTCTTCTAAGTATTGAGACGTTTCACAATTATTCTTCTGAAACTATTCAAGTCAGCAGATACATACTCATACTCTAAAAAGCATGTTACATTTTTCTGTAGTTTCAAGTTAGATTATATCTACTGGATCATGCAGTAATGCTACCAATCAAAAAGCTATCTAAAGTTTCAGAATATTCAGAAATCAGGAAATTTTAATGGCTATTTATTTTTGAATAGTTTAGTGAAAGCATCTGAAAATTCCATTTCCCACACATAAAGAGATCCTTTCATAATTATTCTAACATCTTTATTCTTTCCATCAAACTTCACAAACTCATCAGAACTTCATGTTATTTATCCTAACTCAGGATCAGCTACCTGTGTAGCTACCATGGATATAAAAATCATTATCAAGAGCCACATAATTAAGAAGTTTATATGTGGACTGAATTCCTAAAAACTCATGGGAAAATCTACCACCCTAACCTTGAAACATCAGTCCATGTATAAGAAAATGACAACAGTAATATTTGTTGAGTGCTACCCTTGTGAGAGGCAGTGTGCAAACAATTCTAAATGGATTGTTTCATTTAATTCTCATAAACCAACAAAATAGGTACTTTTTTTTTTTTTTTGATAGTCTTGGTATGTATCTCAAACCATCCTTGAACTCATGGAGCAATCCTCCTATCTCCCTAGTGCTGGGATTACAGGTGATTGTCACCACACCCTGATAAGATAGGTACTATTCTTATACCCTCCCCTTTTTTTAGGCAAAGAAACTCAAAGTTAAAATATGGAAATAGTGGCAGTTCTCACAACTAAATTATAGAATTGGAATCCAGGCTTCCTGTCTCAGAACCCAAATTCTTTACCAAGGTATTTTTTTTCATTGTGGTAAAATCACATAACATAAAACTTACCAGTTTAACCAATTTTAAATGTACAGTTCTATGGCATTAAATACACTCCTATTGTTTTGCTACCATCACCATCCATTCATCTTCAGAACTTTTTCATCTTCCTAAAATCTCTTCCCATTAAACACTTCCTTGCCATTAACCTCCAGCCCTGTGAAAATATCTTTCTCTCTATAAATCTGACTATACACCTAGAGGTGGAATCATACAATATTTATCCCTTTTTGGCTGGCTTATTTTGTTTAGGATAATTTTGTTAGGTCTCAACAGTATTGCACCATGTGTCCGAATGACTTTCTTTTCAAGGCTGAATAATATTTCATTGTATATGTGTCCCATCTTGTTTAACCAGATATCTTCCATTGGGCCCTTAGATTGCTTCTACCTTTGACCATTATGAATAGTGCGGCTATGAACATGGGAGGAAGTATCTATTTCTCCCAGTCTCTGCTTTCAGTTCTGTTGAGTATATATACATCAACTAAAATATTTTCAATCATTTTTCCTGGTTTTATATTGGCCAGTTATTCATTTGTTTGTTTGGTTTGGTTTGTGCATGTGCATGTGTGTGTGCACACACATATCAATTTATGAATTACAAATGTGCAGACATCTAGGGAAATCCTTATGTGTCATCTTAAACTGGTATCCGGGAGAGCAGCAGGAGGAGGTACAGATAAGCATAGGCACATACAAGTGGATTCCTGAACCAGACAGAAGTTTCCAGGCCAAAGGTATTTTAGACATAATTTCCCAACCTTGGTTAACATGGTCTTTTGGCATGCATTTTGTAGGCACTGAAGACATGACAACCTCTAAAGAATTTAGATAGAGACAGTTAGAAGAGGAAAAGAGTACTACTCAAAAAAAAAAAAAAAAGGTTGTGGCTCTGAGGTCTACTGTGAAGCAGGAAGGAAATGTATGAACACATTATTGAAATTAAAGTCAGCCTTTAAAAAAGCAAAGGAACCAAAAAAATTAAAAACAAACAAGCATAAAAAAGTAAAGGGACAAATATTGTACTATGTAATGAAAAAGAATGTTCAGAATCAGCTACAGCTGAGCATTGAAAGATACACACTCTTAAAAGGCTGCTTCTGCCACTATTAACTTTTGCTAAGCTTTTATGAGAATCCCACTGAGTAATTGTTGTCTTAAATACAGTCACCTTAAACCAAAACACAGTTGTCTGTCCCTACACACAGGTAGGGGATTTTTTAGTCTGATAAAGCATCTACCAGAATTGCTCTTTGGTTGTTTTGTTTTGTTTTGTTTTGTGTTTTTCCTATTTAAACCATATTCGTTGCCCAAAGTGGTAGTACACGCTAGTAATCCTAGTACTCAAGGGGCTCGAGTTCCAGGCCAGCCTGAGCTACATAGTGAGATTCTGTCTCAAAACAAAAACAAAAGAAAAAAGAAAGATTTTTTTAAAATCTTCATTACCTCACTACTTTCTTCACTTTACAGCACCACAGCCACATGGAAAGATCGTGAGTCTCCCAGAGAGACCTGGGCTTCTACTTCAAGCTGACAGTGTGTCCTCATATTTCTATTGGCCATCCTCAACCTGTTTCCTAATCTGAAAACAGGGATAAAAAATTCCCAACTCAAATGATTTTTGAAAGGATCAAGTAAGATAAATTCCTAGCAGGTAGCAATGGTTCACTAACTGACTGCACTTCTTGCCCAGATTTAGGGACTGATGAATAGTTTTTAATCTACCTTCCAAATTTTCTTCACATAATATAAATATGTGTGTGTATAAGGGAGGTCCTTACTTTCTCAGTCTTACATTTATAAACATGTGAGCCAGACGTGGTGGCATGTGTCTGTTAATCCCAGCTACTCAGGAGGCTAAGGCAGGAGGGTCACAAGTTTGAAGCCAACTTGGGCAATTTAGTGAGACCCAACTCAGAACAAAAATTAAAAGGGTTGGGGGCCCAGAGATTTAGCTCAGTGGTGTCGCTGCCTGCCTCACAAGCACAAGGTCCTGAGTTTGATCCCCGGTACCAAAAAAAAGAAAAGAAATATAAGGGCTGGGAATGTAATTCAGTGGTAGAGCACCCCTGGGGTTAATTCACAGCAAAAAAAGGAAGGAAAAAAAAAAAAAGATAAAGAAGGTACTGGCCTGAAGAGGTGCCATGTGTACAGAATCTGGAAAATAAGAAAAGACACACCATGAAAGAAAAAGTACAAATGGTCATTGACTAAAAGAGTAGGGACTGTTCTAGATTAAAAGAGAGTTGAGAGACACCACAATTAAATGTAATGTTTGAACTTGTTTGGATCATGAAAAAAACAGTAAAAAGTCCTATTTGATACAATTATTGCAGATAGTTAATTTAGGAAGCATTTGATAGCCAATTAGAAAGGGACAAGGCCCAAGGCAGAGTCAGAACAGACATGGGGCAAACTAGGCTTGTGATCAAGGGCTGAATTAATAGAAACTAAGATCTAAAATGGAGACACAAAGGCTAAGCCTACAAACCTCCTCAGAGATAAACAACAGTGGAAAGCTATACTGTAACTAGCTCCATCTGGTCCAGTAAGCCTGAACAATGTAACAAACACAGACAGATGACCAGAACACTTTGACCTTCACTCCTCCCCGTTCCATAAATGCCTTTGTTCTTCTCTGTGCTACATATCCTTGCCAGAACTTTTTCTATTAAATCAATATTAACTAAGTGACTATAATTGTAATCCATAGGTTGAATGTAGTTTGAACCTAGGTAACCTGTGATGTGATTTTGCTGTATAAAACCCCCCTAAACAAAGAGCCTCAGCTGCAACCCACTTTCAGGACCCCTCCTGCTTCTCAGGAGTAAGACTCTCAGTGAGACTTTCCTACTTTTCACCTCCTTTGTCCCCAAGTCTATTCTTCCCCCCCGCCCTGGTTTTTTTGGTACCAGGGATGGAACTCAGGATCTTGCACTTTCGAGGCAGGCGCCAGAACCACTGAGCTAAATTCCCAGCCCTTCCAAGTCTATTCTTTAGTATCATGAGACATGAGCTCGGCACATCTAACCAGTTCAGAGTTACTTCCCTGTAACACAATCAGGGAATTTTTAATATGAACTAAATATTAGATGTGTTGAGGAATGATTTTTACTTAAGTTAGATAAGATAATGCTATTGTGACTGTATGTTTGTTTTGAGACAATGTTTCCCTAAATTACTCATGCTGGTCTTGAAATTGTAATCCTCCTACCTCAGCCTCCTGAGTAGCTGGGATTATCGGCACATGCCACCATTCTCAGTCCATGGTTATGTTTTTCTAAATGTTCTTGTCTGTGGGAGATGCATATCTAAATATTTATAGATGAAATGAAATGATATCTTGGATTTTCTTTAAACTATTCCAATGAGGGGAAGCGGGGGAGCAGATGAAACAAGATTATGAAAATGAGGTTAAGTGTTGAGATGGAATGATGAGAACATAGAGGTCCATTAAACTTTTCTATTCATATGTGTTTGAAATTTTCTATAATAAAAAGTTATTTTAAAAATTAAGACTAGAGTTTAGATGGAAAGAGGGACAAAAATGAAAATACATAAACCAAACAAACAATGGAAATAGAGAACTGTGGTCAGACTGGAGTGTTTCGGGAGGACTAAGTGAAGAATTTGATAAGTGGAGGAAGGAAGCATCAGCTTTCTGTTTTAGGGAAGTGGTGCCATTTATTGATACTAGGATTCCTAGAGGAAGAGCAGTTTGGGAAGGTCAAATAAGGAAAGCTTTCCAGGAGGCAACTGGTTCTAGGCATCTGGAGCTCAGCAGGGAGGTCTGGATCACAGATACAGATCTATGAGTCACTGACATTTAAATGGCATATAAAGTCAGGGCAGAGACCATAAGCTAGCCCAGAGAACCCAAGATCAAGCTCTAAAGGACTCTAACCCTTAAAGGCCTTGAAGAGATACTGAGATTGGGCAGCCAGAGAGAAAGGACAAAAAGCATGAGAATGAGGCAATGTGGAAACTAAGGAAGTGGTGTTTAAAATGCTGATAAGTAGTCATTGAAATAGTACTTTTAAAACTGTTTTCAGCATTTATGGATAAAATAGGTATTATTTTTGAGCTTCTGTAGTAAGTCACATTTTAATTCACACAGGCTATAAATTTTAAAGCATCGCTTCTAATGCATAAATATTTTCAAATTACAAACTACTGATATAAAGAACACAAACAATCCTTAATTGAGAACTTCCAAAGTAAAGCAAAATGAAAGTCTGATAAGCATTTTATGTATTCTTACTATGGTTACACGAAGTAATACTGTGCCAGAGAATGTATCAAGAGCTCACACTTATTGAAAATCTTCTGGGTGATGATATCTAATAGTTATAGAGTGGTTATTTCATAGTGGACACTATCCTACTCATACTATAATCTGCACAGATAACCCCATAACATGGTTCTATTGTACTTATTTTACAACATGAGGCACTAGATATAAATCCCTCAAAATGAGTGGAGGCCATATTTGAACACTTCTGGTGTGACTCTGAAGCCAGTCTGCCTAACTGCTATTCTCTATTACTTTCTTTTTTTTTTTTTCAGTGCTGGAGCTTGATCCCAGGGCCTTGCAAATGCTAAGCAATCACTTTACCACTGAGCTGCAACTTCAGCCCTACTTCTTTAATACTTGGCCCCCTATTTTAAATCTTTTTTAAAGCCCAGCATTGTAAATATTTTATATGCATTTTAAAAATTAATAAAAAGAAACTCAGGAAAGTTAAATAGCTGCCATGGGTCACAAATCCACTATGATCAATTTGGAGACTCTAACCAAGATTAGTACTTTCCAACTACATTAACTTCTTATACATAATGGTATAAAGTATATTAGGTACAAAGAAGTGTAAGACATGGTTTCAATACTCAAGAATCTCAGGATAGAGAGAAGGCAAGAGCAATTTAATTTAGGTAATGTATATTAGTAGCAAATGAATGGTATACACAATTATTAGAGAAATTTAGAGGAGAGAACATTGAGTCTCGAAGAATGACTAAGATTTAGATAAATACAAAATAGGAGAGTTGTTTTTTCTTGCTGAAAGAACAGTATTAATAAAGGCACAAGTAGGGCAGGATGACGTCAAAAGAGGGCAGATAAAGTAAGACACAAATTTCACTTCTGTCATGTATTCATATCTGGCACTTGATTTTTCTAACCTTTAGCTTTCTTACCTTGTATCAGAATGTTAAAACCTGTCTCTTGACCCTAGTGTGGTGGCTCTGGCACTCTAGGAGTTTGGGAGGCTGAGGCAGGAGAATGACAAGTTCAAGTCTAGCCTGGGCAATGTTGCAAGACTCTGTCTTAAAATACAAAACAAAGAAGAACGGCTGGGGATGTAGCTCATGAGAAGGCACTGGGTTCAATCCTCAGTACCACCAAAAACAAAAAAACAAAGCCTATCTCTTGGAATTTGGAAATCATTGTTAAGGTGTGTGATTCATGTACAGGACTGGCTGGTTACTGGGACTTGAAGACAATTGCTGCTTTAATCATAAAGTCCCAGGAGATCCCTGACTCTTGAGCATCTTTGGCATATTAGCTGTTTGAGCTGCGAAAAGCCCCAGTTCTGGACAGACTTATGTATGGTTTTTGAAATTTTTGTTAATTTAAATTGCTTTTCTTCTATTTCTTTTTTTTTTCTTTTTTTTTTTTCTTTTTTTAGTGCTAGGGCTGAAAGCCAAGGCCTCACACATGCTAGACAAGCACTCCACTATTGAGCTACGCCTTCAGCCCTTTAAATTGCTTTTGAAAATTTCATGGCAGAGGATACTTCATAAAGCTGGTTTTTTCAATGCTTTTCTGCTTTTAATGCTCATTTACATGATAGCTCTGGGAATGTCATTTTCATTTCTATGGTTTTTCTCAGCTAAGGCTTCAGAAGAGAAATTTTAGGTATAATCTGTTCCTTACATCAGCAATAAAAAAATTAGAAAACTGTAAGATTTATGTAATGTGGTATAGGCAGGTTTGGTGGTCAAGCCTACAACTCCTGATATAGAGAACAGGCAGAATTTGAAATATATCTTGAGATGAATAAGCAGTTATTACAGCTGCTACAGAGTAGAAAACATGCCAAACTGCTTCATTTTTCTTATATCCAAGTACCTGGTTTTCCCAAAACAGAAATCTTAGAGGTATACAAAGTACCTTAAGAGAGTTCAAGTCCTGAGTTGTTTTCCCATACTAGCAATTGTCTAATGTGCTCTTACCTGCTCTCCTGTGTGGTTAAGTGGTTGGATTTATAAAATACGCAACTGCATAGAGCATGGAACACAATCTTTGACCAAAAAAACAATGAAACTCACTGGAAATTTAAGCCATAGTTTTTCCTCTTTTGCATCCAGTAAGCAGCCTTCTTATTCTGTTCAACTTCCAACTCCTGCAAAGATACAGAAGCAGACTTATGTTCTATACACTATATACACATACACATATTCATACATACAGCTGCAAACACTTGCATGCACACGTGTACGAATACACAAAATCACAAAAGGGAAATTAGTAATAAAGTACTTTGAAAGGCTCAAATGTCAATATTGTTTATTTGTGAATGAAACAATACTTAAGGTTAATAAACATTCATATTAATATTAACCAAGCTTAGTTGGAAGTTAAATAGTATGACTCTTGTTTATACTAATAATCATTAACAGTTAAGAAAATAATAAATTTGGGATTTTAAAAATGTGCTTACTTGTACTTTCGTGTACTTTTAAATTTACTTTTTTTTTTTTTTTTGGTACAGGGATCGAACTCGGATCTTTGCACTTGTGCAGCAGGCGATGAAACCACTGAGCTAAATCCCCAGCAACTTTCGTGTATTTTTGAAACGAAATTAATGAAGTACAGTCATTTCAACTTTAATTTTTTTTTTCGTCAGTGCTCAAGGTTGAATCCAGAACCTCACACATGCTATGCAAGCACTCTACCACTAAGCTATCTCTAGAGCCCTGAAGTAAAACTTTTAAAGTATAGAGTGTGAAAAATTAGAAGTGTCAGAAATATTGTTTCAGGTAAAATATAACAACAATAATGGGTATGCTGTTAGTTTACTTTCTCTAAAAGGGGAAAAACTAACTTTAAACTTCTTCTTGTTCCTGGGGCTGAGACTTGACTATCTTCTACACCTCATCTTACAACAGTTTTGCAGACCAGATGTTATTACTTCCATGTCATAGATGAGAAAACTAAAACTCTACATGGTTGCATAATTTGCTCAAGACTGTTCAGTTAACAAGTGGTGAGGCTGAACACTGACTCTCCACTATTGCACAGTACCTTGTCACAGAAAATTAAGCAAATAGATCTTGAATGCCTATTATGTGAAAAACATCATGCCAGGTACCAACAAAGGCATGCCAGGTGCTGACAAAGATAAGAAATATTTATCTCAATCTTAAAAGAAATGTACATCCTAGTCTAGATCTTATACTCTACTATAGACAGGACCAACTAGATAATTTTTGAGACCTAATACAAGATGAAGATGTAGGTGTCTTGTTTTAAAATTCTTAAAAATATCAAAATAGTGACATTTGAGCATTAAATCAGTCACTGGCCCTTATATGCACAAGGCCTGTACAACTGTATGAAACCAGCCTGAATGCAGGGCTCAGCAAATTATAGCTCACTGGCCAACTCCAGTCTGCTGCCTGTTTTTATTCAGTCATGAGCTAAGAATCATTTTTATATTATTCATCAGTTTCAAAATACTATTTTTTGATACATGCAAACTATATAAAATTCAAATTTTAGTGTCCATAAATAAAGTTTTATTAGAATACAGCCACATCCATTCTTTACATATTGTCTACAGCTGTCTCTGTGCTACATTCACAGAGATGACTAGTTGTATAGTAGAATACCTGCAACAGAGACAGACCATCTGGTCCACAAATTATAAAATATTTACTATCTGACCCTTGACAGAAAAGGTTTGCAAACCCTCATCCTAGTAGGAAGATCGAACACAGGTAACAAAAGAAAGGAGCAATAAGATATTATGGGATTCAAAAGAGAAGAGGCCATGTTAGGTTGGAAGGATCAGAAAAAATATTCTTAAACAAAGTAGGTGGAATAACAGGCTCGAATAACAAGCCAAGTATTTTCAAACTGAGATGAGGTGGGAAGTGATATTCTAGGCATTGAAAATTACCTACATACAACAGAGGAAAGGGAAGCTATTTTTTGGGGCAAGATAAAAGTCCACTCTGAGTGCAAACCAGCTTTAAATGAAAGGGAAAAGTGAGATATAAGAAGAGGGGAGTAATTGAAGGCTTTCTTCGGAAGGATGGGCTTCCTGAGTGTGCTTTAAGATAACGCATGTGACAACAGTGTGAAAAATGGATCACAGCAGCAACAGCCTGCAGCCACCAGGCTGCAAAGATCTGGGAGCTGAGAAGTTGTGGCAATGTTAACAGAAACAGAGACACGATGAAAGACCTTGTTAAATCACTGATAGATATGCCAATTGACTGATTATTCAAGAATAGGCAAAAGAAAAGTGTCAGGCTTGAAGAATGGGTAATTTTAAATTCAGTTGACAAAGAAGACCAAACTGGTGTGGTGACAGAGATGATGAGTTCAATTTGCACACATGACCAGTTTGAGGTGCCAGTGGGATATCCTGGTTAAGATGTCAAGGAACTGGGTAGGAACAGGGATTCAAATTCAGTATTACAAGATGGAGATTCTGGTATCCTCTGCATAGTGATAAAAAATTTAATACAAGTTCAATGATTCTCAGCCTAGTAGAGATGATAAATGTACTTTTAATTAAAATAAACTATTTACACACTCTCTCAAAATCTAAAATTCTAGTTTCAATCTTTTTTCTGAAGAAGAAAAAAATCAATTGCCCAAAGTCAAAGAGAGTTAGAAAAAAAAAAAAGAACAAAACCCTGTAATTCTAGCTACTCAGGAGGCTGAGGCAGAAGGGTGGTGAGTCAGAGGCCAGCCTGGGCAACAGTGAAAGACCCAGTATCAAAAGAAAAGAAAAAGGGAAAGGAAACCAAGCAAAGGGAAAGACAAGGAAAAGAGGAGAGAAGAGAGGAGGGGAGAGGAAACTTGTTTGAATTAAAACAGGAGTACCACTACAAATAAAACACTCAAAATTTTATGGTTAATACTAACTCTTTTCTTTCCTAGCTAATGGTAGATTGATTGTAGATGGCCAAAAATGAAACCAAAGAAGTCAAGGTCAAGGCCAGCCTATCCAAAGTAATGAGACTCGGTTTCAAAATTAAAAAGGGGCTGAGAATGTAGTCAACAACAGAGCAAGCATAAGGCCGTGGGTTCAATCCTCATATCAAGAAAGAAAGAAAGAAGAAAAAGAGGAGGGAGAGGGGGAGAGAGAGAGCGAGAAAGAAAGAAAGAAAAAGTTAAAAAAGGGAATAACACTGCTTCCATGAGCTAAAAACTTTAGGCTTTCTGACTTCTCAAATTTTCATGCAATTGATGAGATAGGAAAGTCAAATTTATTTGCAATTCATTCATTCAGAACTGATAATCTTGAAACTAAGTGCCTTTGAAATTTCCATTAAAAGGGGTTCTGTAAGAAACTAGAACTTATGGGAATAGGTAACATATCTAATTAACCTAAATTGTTTCTCTTTTTTTTTTGTTTTGGGTGCCGGGGATCAAACTCGGGTCCTTGCGCTTGCGCAACAGGCGGCGAAACCACTGAGCTAAATCCCCGGCCTGTTTCTCATTTTTTTTCCAGTACCAGTAATCAAACTCAGGACCTTGCACTTGTCAGGCAGTGCAGTGCTGCTGAGCTGCATCCCAGCCTTAAATAACCTAAATTATAAAATACCTAGAAAATACAAATGCAAAACGGTTGAGATAATTATAATTCATTCTTATTTAACTTAAGTTTGCTTAGTTTTGTGTGTTTAGAGTTCACTAAAAAATGTATACACACTTGAAGAAAAAAACTTGTACAAATATTTTAATATAAAAGTTATTGAGACATCATGAGATTAATGAAAGTTATCTTTGGGCTCTACAATTACAAGAGGTGCTCAAAGTTGTGGCCATTAGCTTCTAGACATTTATTAGCACAGCAAACTGCTGCTTGGGTAACCTTGGTCACTAAGATTGCTGCACATGCATTTTCAGTTTCTATTCTAAAGGCCAGCAGTGTAGTGGGTTTTCTGTGATATACAACATTCTCTAGGGTCCCCATATCAGAGTAACACCATCTGTTGAAAAACATCACACTATTTTTATTTTCTTGAAGTGTATATACATTTTTTGGTGGACTCTGAATATACATAGCGATACATATACACCATATATATATGTACATGTGTGCATATATATACATATATATACTCTTTCTTGGTTTCTCCTAGTTTTGTTTCCTTGTCTAAGACAAGTTCTCCCTATGTAGTCAGACTGGCCTTGCTATATGGGTTTGCCTTGATCTCAGCTATGTAGATCAAGATGGGCTAGAACTCTCAATCCTATCTCAGTCTTCTGAGTGCTATGATTACAGGTCTTAGTCACATCTGATCAACTATTATGTATTGTTAAAAGGGGTGAAATTAATCATATTTCATTTATTTTCCAAATTTATCAAAGTTCATAAAAATTTATTTCAAGGATAATTTGTACTGAATTAAGTACAAGTTAATATTTTAACAACCCCTACTTTTCCCGGCACTTTGCTCTGAATCTCCCATCCAAACTACTTCCAAGAAAAGAAAAAAAACCCAGTAAGTTTCTCATGCTAAGAGTAAGGAATCTTTTCTCTGGATATGGTAGGTTCCCTTGGTAAGTTCTTGTGCTTTTCAGAACAAGACATTTTTGGAACAGAAAATGGTTTTTGGCACCCTGAAGCCACATCATAGACCTACTTACTTACGGGTACTCTCTAAAGTCACTAAAGTGCCCCAGTTGTGCACTTTAATGTGCAATTTATTTTCTTTAAATTGTTAATTTAGGTACAGGGTATCAGCTCAATCGGGGATCATCAATTTGTTTATTACGTTTGGCGGAGTAATCTGGAAGGGTTCCCCGGGTTTTAAGTCACCAGTGGATGAAACACTTGTCAATTCAGGACGAATGCCTCTTCAAAAGACTGTCCTGGCCTAGGTTCCTGCAAGAGAGATCTAGGCGTGGACACTGCGTGCTCTCAGTTACTTCTCGAGCTACTTCTCCAGCACAAAAGGCTATGCGAACACCAACGGTTCGGAGGCGGTGGTGGTTGAATTATCGTTTGCATTAAGAGGCACCTTTTGGGTTTCCAAGCCCCGCACTCCGTTAACTGCTGGGGTCCGGCAGGGCGCGCGTGGGGGAGGCCAGCCCTCGATTCCGCCCACCTAGCAGCCTGCGGCGGCGAAGCTCAAGCGGCGGCGGAGGCGGGAGAAGCACCGTGGGTCGCATGACCTAAAGAACCGCGTGAACCCGGTCGAGCTCCCCGGGTGCAAGGGGCAGGCCGGAGCGAACTCCACTGCGAGAACCAACGCGCGGGACCCCGCCCGCGGCCCCGCCCCTTCCCGGCCCTCACCCCTTGCGCCCCGCCCGCGGGCGGAAGCGAGAGCGAGGCTGAACGCCTGACGTCAAGGCGACACCGCCAAACCTCGCCCAGAGTCAGGCGTGTAAACCAGCCCGAGCGGCAGCGGCAGCGGCAGGAGCGCCGCGGCGCCGGGAGCAGCGACCCGGAGGGAGCGCGGGGTGACGCTGGCTGCGGCGAGCCGGTGACAGCGTGAGAGGTTCGCAGAGTGCGTGCGTGGCCGCTGCGGGGAGCGCGGCGGCGCGGGGCGGGGGCCGGCGCCGGCCGAGGGGAGCGGGCGGGGTGCGGCGCGGCCGGGCCGGGCCGAGCGGGGCGGCCGGGGCCCCCCGCGGAGGCCCTGTGCGTGCGGCAGGTGGCGCGAGGGCCTGGCGCCCGGCCGGCGGTAGCGCTGCCTCCCGGGCCGGCGAGGAGGAACCTTTGCCGCCGCCGCCGCGGGGGAACAGCGCGCTTTGCGGAAGGGGTCAAATGTCTGAAATATGGCGGAGGAAGTGAGAGCCCGAGGACCCCCCCCCCCGCCGCTCCCTCCCGGCCGCGGCCACGCCGCCTCTCCCGCTGCCCGCCTTCCTCTGCCGGCCGCCTCGGTCCCCTCCCGGGTGTGAGTGAAGTTAGAACGGAAACCAGAAAAGTTGTCCTTTGCGAAGATCTGGCTTCCTGACCAGCCCCGAGCCGGGGCGTGGAGCGTTTGGGGGGGGGGACCACTCCCCGGCCCCCTGCGGGCCCGAGCCTGACAGGGAAAAAGTTTGCCTGAAATGGGGCTGACTCGCTCCATTTGTTGCGGGAAGTGGCAGGAGGAAGGCAGCGGAGGGAGCCCCACCTAGTCTGGCAGCCGCCACCGTGTAGAGAAGAACTGTTAAAGGGGCCTTTCCCTTCGTCAGCAAGAGGAAATCTCTTTTTCTTGCACAGAAAGAGAGAGAAAAAAAGATCCAGGAAGTTTGACCTCGTCTCTTTCGCCATCTCGATGTGTGTAATCCTAAAATTGGCTTAACAGCGCCATGAATTTTATCTGAAAGTACTCGTAGTGAACCAGGCCCTCTGGATTTTTCTTCGGGGGGTGGGGAGAACCCAACCCTTTTGGAGAAAAGATCGTCCTTGCGGTTTGAGCAGATGGTTTGCTTCCCCTTCGCTTGTCCCCCTTGCACGCTCTCAGTAGTTTAGAAAACATTTTGATCCTATAACTCCTGATTAGCATGAATAGAAGCACTTCTCTATTACAGTAACGGAAAATCATATTTGTACAGAGTTGAAAGTGGACACTGAAATGAAAATTGTGATTTTAAAATCCAGTTTAGTTGGATTTTTGTTTTGCTGGTCGTATGTAGCTAATATGTAGATATATATACACATATATGTAATCAAGTACCTTATTAAAGCTTCTACCTTTGTAAATTTTATTTTCAACCCTTTTTTAAATAATTAAAATGATGTTTAGTCTTACTCAAAAAGAGCTTAGCAAGAAGTAACCTAAAAAGAGATGTTCATTTAACTTCAAACTCTTATCATTTTTTTCAAAGCTGACTCTTGAAATAGTATTCATTGAGTCATAATGGAGTCATAGGACTTTATATGAGCCGGAAGGGACTATTTAGATCATCCAGTCCCACCCTGTCTTTTTATGGAGGAGGAAACTGAGGCCTAGAATAGATAAGATAACCAGTTAGTGGGCCTGCTGACTTTTAGGACAGTAATCTAGCCATCATAGGCACCCTGGAAGAAGAAATATGACATTTTTATAGTGAGTTAAATCTTACAGAGATTACTAGTCCCATCATATACCCAAAAAAGTGAGCACTTTAGTCAAATCGTGTGGAATAACCCCTTGGGTAGTTTTATTCCCAGGTTTTTGGAGAGTTAATTAATATGTACTCAGGAGACTAATTTTGTTTAAGGACACAGAATCTTGTAGTCTTATTTGACGCCATCCATTCCTTTAATCTTTGCACTACATTATATTTACTTGCATTTTCTTGACATTCACAATAAATTGTGAAGCATCCTTGTTTGAGAAAGCCCCAAAGTACGTTGTTGAAACACATGTATAGCCAGTTTGATTTTAATGTGCCGTGTATCAAAATACAGCTGAAGAGTCCAATACTAAACTTAGTTTTAGAATGTGGTATGGGGCGTGAAATGATCACTACTATGTCTTTACGTTTTCTCACCCAGCCCCAAGAAAGTCATCTCTCTTTCTATGACACCCATGCTTGTCTTCTATTATAATAATGTGTTTGTAAATGTAAACTCCGAGAACATAAGTTTGCTTTTTATATGTCCCAAATCATTGGCCAATAGAGGCATGTAGACAATACTAGTTAAATGAAAACACCATGAGGATAGGGCTTTGATCTGTTTTATTCTCCACAGTATTCTTCATTCCTAGGACCTGGCCTAGGTAAAAGTAATGTTTAGGATTAAAATGTTAAGAATAATAATAGTAATGAACATGCAAAGTAATGTGTATTTGAAAAGAAAAGCGTAATCCTTTCAAAGAAATACTTCCACATTGCCTTTGGAATCTCCTTACGGACTGATTTTCATTTTTTCCTCAATCCTTGACAGAATTCCAATAATTTCTCTTGGCTGTGTAAAAGGAAAGTAAGTATAGTAAAGAACCACTATATGGAAGGTCTAGCAAGGTGAAATAACTTTTTTTAACTGACCTATGTATATAATGGTCTTTCAAATGTATCTTCCTGTATAATTTAATTGATGGAAGGCCTATATAAAGATATGGCCTATGAGGACTAATTATACGTATCTTATTTTAAATGTAAAGTCTAAAAGTTAGATGAAAAGCTCACATTTGGGGTTTTTTGCCTTTTAAGTAATTGATAAATACTTGTTGAGGGAATGAAATTAATCTGTGAATTTGGATCTGATTCAGAGAAAATATGATTTTACAAAGGTGTTGTCCCCCCTATAACATAGTTTACATGAGTAATTTTATGATTCCTTGTCAGACTGCCCAAATCATTTACCTGAAAATATAAAATATGTCCTTGTGTGTGTCTGTGTTGATAAAAGGGGATGAGTATTGATTTGTAGTGTAGATTTAACTGGGACTAGGGATAGTTTACTGTTTGTGAACTAAATATTCAGAAGCTGATTTTTCAATACCAGTGATGTTACAGGTTCACTGTAGAAAAGCTGGAGAGCCAAGCATGGTCATGGATCCTTGTAATACCAGCGCTCGGGAAGGCTGAGGCAAGAGGATCTCCAGGAAGTGGAGACCAACCTGGGCTTACCTAGTGAGTTCCAAGCCAGCCTGAACTACATATTGATACTGTCTCAGAAAAGATAAAGACTTGATAAAAATTGATCTTAAGCTTTCTAACACTTTAAATGTATGCCTTTTGTCCCCCCCCCCCCACACTTTGTTTTGTTTTGTTGGGAGAAGGTCTCACTATGTAGTCCTGCCTCAGCCTCAGAAGTGCTGGGATTATAGGCAACTCCTACCATGCCTGGCCGTTCCGTTTATTTTTGAAGTTTCTATGATCTTAGAGATTATGCTGAAGTTTTTACTGGTTAGTTCATTCAAATTGAACTTTTTAGATAGAATAATTTAAGAAATAAACATCATAATGAATGCCATGATTCATTTTAACATTGGAAACAAAACTTTTAATTCATCTGTGTGTGTGTTTGTAAACAAGAGGATTGTACCATGTTTTGTGCTAAAAACTAGTGTTCATAGATATTTTGCAATGGTGTTCAAAGGTATTACCATTTGAGGACTTCAATCTTTTATTAGTTCTTTGGAAATCTAATGAACACAGTGGGATCATTAGGTACAAAGAATAGAATGAATATATCCATTTATAGTAAAAACTGACCTGCTAGATAATATGTTGTACTTTGTATCAGTAGAATACTGACTTTCAAGGCTAATCTTTCTAGGCATAGAGTTTCTATTTTAAATGAAAATGTTTTCGAGAACTTTTGGGCTGCTTTAAAAAAAAAAAAAATCATATTTGAAAATTGACCACTAGTAAAAAGAATATCCCTTACTTTCCATACTTCATAACACTGCTGTACTTATTCCAAAATTGTGAAAGCCCCCGCCACGCACATATCAGTGGAGAATCAAAACATTTTAAATTGTTTCCAAGGAAATTTTGAGTTATTTTTTAAAAGGGTTGATTGTAGCTCAATTGTAGAATACTTGCCTACCATTCACAAGGTCCTGGGTTTGAGCACCACACACACAAAAAAGACAACTCTAAAAGAAATGAAAACGGGGGGGGGGGGTTTAAAATAACATTTAAATTACTTCTCTAAAGTAAAAATATTTGCAGCATGAGCTGCAGAATTTCCATCTGGTTTTTATTATACAGAAGGACAATATTTTAAAGTATCACTGCTTAAAATTGATTGTATAGAAAATTGTAGTTTTTAACCATAGAGAGTAAATGTTCTGAATATGAATTTTATATCTGATTCCCAAAACTTAAATCTTTTACTATACTCTTATTTTATACTTTTGCTTTTATTACTGTTTTATACAGATCAGTGAGACCTTTTTCAGTTTAAAATGGATTAGGCTGTCATGAGACAACTTGCCAAATGATCTTTTCTAGACAAGGATCAAATGTCTTTTAACTATGTACAGATAGCTGAATAAAGATGTTTAAAGCAAGAGAATATTCATTAAAAGCACCACAGAAGTTAAATTCCGGTAGCTTTTCTGTAGTTACTCTGAAATTTATTTCAGTAAACATATATGTACTTGATAAAAAGATTTTTCTCCTTCACTTAAAATTTAAGTTTGTTTTGAAAATATACAGGGAACTGATTTTTTTTCCATTGGTGGATTACTTCTGCTTCCTGTTTTTCTCCCCTTGCCTTGTGGGAAGGGGGAAAATGATGAAAGCAAATAATGTTTTGTCTTGTCTTGTCTTGTCTTTCCTTTTTTGATGATGCTGTGGATTGAATCCAGGCAGGGTCTCATGTATGCTAGGCAGGCACTCTGCTGTTAAACTATATTCCCATCTTCATTTTGTCCATTTAATAGTAATTTTGAGGGAAACTTCTGAAGAGGAAATGGAAAATGGTATCTAATTATCTGTCTTCTCAAACTTATCCTTCTAGGCTGGGCCTGATGGCACACTCTCAAAGCTGAGGCATGATGATCACAGCAAGTTCAAGGCCAACCTGGGTAACATGGTTCAAGGCCAGCCTGGGTAACATAGTTCAAGGCCAGCCTAAAATACAATAGCAAGACACTGTCTCAGAAAACCAAAAATAAGTGAATATTAAGTGGTATTGTATGTTGGATTCAGCTTTTTTTTACCTTATGTCTTAAGTTACAGTGAATATGAAATCCTATTAATATGTTAACATTTATAGCTGCAGTTTAGCTTTTGGGGAGGTGGTACCTGGGGATTGAGCTTGGGCTTTGCATCGATCTACAGTCTCAGCCTTTTTTATTTTATTCATTCATTCATTCATTTTTGAGACAGGGTGTTACTAAATTGCCCAAGCTGGGCTTAAATTTATGATCCTCCTGCCTCAGCCTCCCAGAGTGCTGGGATTACAGGTGTGAACCACCATGCCCAACTGCTTCTAAGATGTTAGTTATGGATGAGCTCAGTAACCATTGTAAAACTCAGGAATCCCTGTGAAATTTTGACTTCTGTACTATATAGATAAAAAAGAAGGATAGGGATGAATTATATAATAATGTGTCATTTTTTTTTCTTAATGCTCTTAAAATTTATTGAATTACTGATATTACACAAAATGTGTATTGATAAAGTTGACTGAGTTTTCAAGTATGTATTTAAGTGTTTATAATACAGAAAAGTGTAAAGAAGAAAATTAGTATCACCTGTAAGTCCACCACTACATTGATGTTTTTAGGCAAAATACATACTTCCCTTTAAAGCTTTCTTACTTCCTTTCTTAGTCTGTGACAGTGATGGAGTTGTTGAGGATTAAATAAGAGTATTAGAAATGTTTTATAAACCACAAAGAATATGCTAATGTAGCATTACTTCTTGTTCTTTAAAGCTTTTATTCCACCTGTAACAGTAATGGTGAGGCTTTTAGAGCTTTAATAATAACAGCCTGCTGTGGCACATGGGCTGTAGGTTTGCCACCACTGCCCCTATAGGCATTGCTTAAGATCTTCACTAGGGCCTGAGTAAGAACTAAAGAGAATAATTTGTGATTTTGAACAGCTTTAAAAATGAATTGTCTATCTCATTGATTTTCAAACTATGATCCAAGGAATCCAGGAAGTGAAGATTCTGTAGATATTTTCCGGGAGTCTATAAGTACAGAACTTTTTATAATAACACAGAGATGTTCTTTGCCTTTTCACTGTATTGACATTTGTACCTGTGGCATAGAAACAATGGTGCCTTAGAATCAAATCAGAATAGAGCACCACACTGTACTAATAGTCACTGCCATGCACTTGCAATTAAAAGGAAAAAATGTTTCACCTACGTGCCCGTGATGAAGAAGTTAGAAAGCAGTTTTAAATTAAATCTGTACTTTGTACACATCTTTTTAATATACTGTACAAAATAAGTATGTTTAAAACATTTTGGTTGCATACTGTATAGTGGTTGTTGCTAGGAAAAAGTATTTGTGTGATTGATTCTCAAAAGCTGAACCAGCTGCATTTTTATGAAATAGCGTTTTTCCTTAATTTTACCATTTTAACCACAAACTGATTATTTGGACTTACATATTAGACTGATATTTTCTCAGGGAGCCTGTTGCTTTAAGGAAAATACAGTCAAAAAGTTGTTTTTAAGCAAAGGTTAGAATTTTAGAAAGCTTGTATCAGTTGTTGGGCCCTTGACAATTTCTCAATTTTGGGGGGGGGGTACTGGGGATTGAACTCAGGACCTTGCGCTTTTGAGGCAGGCAGCAGCACCACTAAGCTAAATCTCCGGCCTCTCAATATTTTTAAAAGATTTTCCTGATACTAAGGTACATTTTAAAAATAATGTATAATGGGCCGGGGATTTACCTCAGTGGTTCCACCACCTGCCTCAAAAGCGCAAGGACCTGAGTTCGATCCCCAGTACCAAAAAAAAAATGTATGATGAAATGAGTCCTTACTTGAAAAGTCTGTGTAATTGTGAGCCAGTATTTTCCAAAGAACCAATGCATGAATTACAAAATCATGCATGGGTAAGAATTTCCTTCTAAAGTGCTGGCTAGACCAGTGGATATTAGTATTACAGAGAACATGAAGTCTGATGAGGTTTCCCATTCTGTATTGCAACCAATTGTCCAGTTTTGGTGTCATATCAAGGAAGATTATCCACATTTATCTAAATAGGCTGTTAAAATAAATATTTGTTTGTTCGATGTTTTTAATTTTGTATTATGCCTTATTCTGTGTTTAATGTCTTTGATTTACTTTGTTTATTTTTGTTGGCATGGGCCCTAAGGGTTGGTAACGATAGGCAAAGGTGAAGCTGTGTTTTCATGTGCTTTATCTTGGAATCCCTTATTAACATATAATTGTTTTAGATTTAATTTCTTTGCAATATTCTCAGAGCAGACCATTCAGTTTTTGGTGTTATTCTCAGAGCAGACTGTTCAGTTCTAGGTGTTATTTGTTGTTTTTGAGACAGGCTGTGTTGCCCAGATTGGTCTAAAACTCCTGGGCTCCTGTAATCCTCCCCTATCAGCCTCCCAAGTAGCTGGGACTATAGGCATATGCCCCCTCTCCTGTCTTCCTTTAAGTTTTTTTTTTTTTTCCTTTAAGTTTTAATAATATCTCTTTGACCTGAGAATTTTGTGTGTCTACCTTAAGTAAATACTTTTTTAAAACACCACCAGAATGATTTAAAACAATTTTGGCACTGGGCATGGTGGTACATGCATATAATTCCTGCACTCAGGAGACTGGCAGAAGGATCAAAAGTTTAAGGTCAGGATAAGATACATAACAAGTTCCTGACTAGTCTGAGCTCAGTAGGAAGACCCTGTCTCAAAAAAAAAAAAAATTGTAGCAATGCTTGTTTAAGAGCTATTTTTATAAACTGTGGTAAGACAGTTCCAAAGTTTAAAGATTTTTAAGCTAACCTGTGTTTGGATCAAGCAGTCAGTCTCAGATTATGAAAGCAGTAAGAATGATGGGTAAATTATAGTTTACACTGTGCTCAGTTTCCTAGAAGTTTATTACTACTTTTTTTCTAGAGATAAATATGTTTTAAGAAAATGAATATTGAATTTGAAACACCACTGACGGAAAGGACAGGGTTGACACCAGAGGAGAGAACAAGAGTAGTAGTTTAGAGAGTAAGTATGAAATGCTAACTTCAGGGTTGGGTGACACATTATACAACTTTTGCCTAATCCCACAGTAAGGAAGGGGGGAAGTTAAAGAGCTTTATTGCTCCCTATGTTAAGCAATTAACTGCTCAGCTATTCTTTTTAGCAGTTCTGAATTAGGAAACATACTTAGCATGTTTTATATCCAGGACATCCAGATTAGTCACAAGATTGCTACTAGTTATTATGCAGTTTTGAGTTACTAGCTGGAAAAATTGAGTGCAGTAGCTTCTATTTTAGCGTTTTTATACTTGTGTGTTTTTTTTTTCTTCATGAGCCCTGTTATTTTGTTATCGTTCAACAAAGAGAAGATAGGCTTTGCAAGTTTTTAAGGACAGAATGGCATTCATAACATTTTTTCTCTGTTGTTAGACAAGTGATGATGAAGATAATAGGCAATGAAGAGGTGGAAGGGCAGGAAGTAGAACAGAAAGGAGTGTGAGGATGGTGATTAAGAGGTTCTTGTTTGAATGATCAGGGCCACTGTTTACTGGCTATTCACTTCACAGTCTGGGTTCAACAGGAATGATAAACCCCACTTTGAAAAGCACTTGTGATGCTTGGTTGATCTTATCCACAGGAGAGGCCTGTGTAGAGGATAAATTGGCATTATCTACCAGTTTAGAGATTGTGGTCTTAAAGTTTTGTCACTAAGCAGTTTGAGTTGAGAGTATTATTGCTGTTTCTGCTCCCCAGAAATCTTCAGGTGCTCAGGTAAGACATTTCATTATCCTAAGTTTTTAGTGGGTTCCTTTGGATATGAGGAGAAACCTGAGAAATTATCCACCTGTTTTAACTACAGTAGTTTTGAACCTTTGTTTCCACCCTATAGTCTTAAATAGCATGGTTTAGTGGTTGATCCCACTGACAATGGGGACTTGGGTTTCAGTTTTTTCTGTCACTGGCCATGAAACCTTGATCAGATTAACTCTTAAGACAGTTATCTTTATGTAAAGAAAGTGTGGCTAAATGGCTGTTAAGGCCTTTTTGAACTGTCCAGTTGTGTGTTTTTATGATACCACCCTTGTTTATGCCAGTCATCTCTTTAGGTTTCTAAGGAATTTCCATTCTTATGTTCCCCCTCATCAGTCTACCCAGAAGACACAGGCAAATCCTTTAAAATGTAAATTAGATCATGTGATATTCTCCCCTCTGGTCCCAGTTTTCCCCCATTGGCGTAAAATTAAAAAACCAGTTCCTTATCATGGCCTACAGGTCCTGCATAATCTAGTTCTTGCTTACCTCACATCTTTATCTCCTTTCCGTTCACTAAACTATAGCTGTACCCCCACCCCACCCCCATGCTTCAAATCCAGAGCTTTTGAGTGTACTAGGAGAGCAGGCTCAAGTGCTCTACCACTGAGCTTACACCCATGGTCTCCACACGATACTGTACTTTCTGATTTTAGCCCCATAATCCCTTTACTACCTTTGAGGTTTGGAGCTTGTTTTATTTAAAATGCTCTTTCCCCAGCCGTCTGCAATTCTGCTTTAGTCTCAGCATTAGATCTTAGCTCAGATGTCACATTTATGGTGCAATTTTTCCTGATCACCTTATATAAAGGAGGATCACTCATCACTGCCTTTTTAGTAATTCTGTTTATCCAATCATTTATCTCTTTTCCCTTCTAAACTATTTCAGGAAAACAACACTACATTACTTCCACCACTATCTCAAATGGTTAGCCAAGTCTAGTTGGCATATACTCAAAAGCTTTTAATTGAAAAAAAAATGTATAAAATTTGCAGTGCTTTGTCTTTATCAATTCCCATCATAAACTATGTCTTACACTAATTTCTTGAAATTATTTCTATGTCTAACTATAGTTCCTCATTTTTTATTTAGGGCATCTGTCTCTTGATGGTTCATCTGGATGCATGTTATTGAGAGCTAACTGTTCTAGGTTACTGTATGTTAGAATTAAATTGAATAGTTAGACTGGGTGGTGCATGCCTGTAATTCCAGCACTCAGGAGGCTGAGACCCGAGGATCAAGAAGACCAGCCTGAACTTTGTAGCAAGACCCTGTCTCAAAACAGCAAACAAAAAATTAAATCAAAGAGTTACACACAAAAGGTTAGCAAAGACATGGAAAAAATTAATCAGTATGCAATGTAAATGTTCAAAATACCCAAATGTATTTTAGAGGTGAGTCCTTATAAAGACTAGGCTCTATTACTAAGAAAAGGCAATAAAAGTGAAGCAGGGTCTGTACATGATACTAAAGGAAGATACCTATAAATTTAAGAATTTCTATAAAATGATTCTGAAATGGCTTGGAAAGTCTTTATTCATTAGTATGTATCTTTGGGGAAGACTTACAGGTCTGAGTATGGTACTTTATGCCAATTAACTTAGAAACAGTTTGCCCAGGAATTCTTTCTGTACTAACACAGGATGGAATGCACTGCTGAGGCTGAGTGTTTAAAGGTTAGAAGAACCACCTAATGCCATAGTTGTAGAGCCCAATTAAATGTTTGGAAATAGTGAATATTCGTCTTTGCATATTGGTGCCTAGCAAACAGTGTTTTTAAAAAATGTTTAAATAGTGAAAGCTGTTACCTTAATCAGTTTCTTCTTGATTTTAAAAGTCTTACAAGATACCATGCAATTTATCTCAGTTGATAAGGTTTCTAAGAATTATATTACACATTTAATTGATATTAAAATTAAGGGAAAATTAAGGAAAATTTGTGCTTCCATTTTTTTTATTATTATTATTATTATTGCCTGGTTAATATTTCTCTGAACTTTTGGCAGATTTGCTAGGTAATTTTCCATTAGGAATATTCTGGTCCTGAAGTTTCATTTAGAATGTGTAATCATGCAGATTATGAATGCACATTCTAAAACCAAGGCATTCTTATGGCTTCTTAATGGATTTGGGGGCAGTCATATTAAGTATTGTCTGTTTACTTCTGGATAAGAAGCTAACAGTAAATGAGATAAAATAGTTTTGTGGCTACTTGTTTCTCTTACAGAATACACTTAATTTATTTCTGAATTCATTGAATACATTGAAACACTGTAAAATTTAAAACTTACACATCCTACGTAGTTATATTAAGAAATATCTGTAAAATTCTGGGTGTGGTGGCACACGCCTGTAATCCCAGCACTCTGGAGGCTGAGGCAGGAGGATCACTGCCAAGTTTGAGGCCAGCCTGAACTACATAACGAAACCTTGTCTCAAAAAACCAAAAAAAGAAATATTTGTGATGTTTTTATATTCATAAAAATGGTTGTGATTTGTTCTGGAATCCTTATATTTGTCTACTTGTATTTAAGTGCCTTATTTCTGATTGCTTATGCCCCTACCCCAACATCTCATAAACTGCATTTATTATTTGCCTTAACTATATGGAAGCAGATACTTGTACCTATAGAGATCTCTCTTTGTTAATAGTTATCTAATTCTGTAGCCTATTCATCAGTGAGTGACTTTTTTGATGGTAACATTAAATTCTGGACATCGAAAACCACCTTGGTAGCCTTCTTTCCCTCAGTAAAGGTCATGCTTTGGAGGTGGTATCTTTTTCTCCAACTCCCTTCCCCACCTTGGGTGACTTACGAAGGCTTAAGACATGAGTGGCTAGTTTGAGTTACTGAAGAATTTGATGTCTAGAGATCTGAGGAGCAAAGACCCTCATTTTCTATTGGGGGAAATTTGATGCAAGCAGATAAATAAGCAGATGAATAAGATGGTCTTCTGCAGACAGACCTTGATCTATCTTGGCAGTTTTCAAATGTTTTTAGATTAATAATCCTGTTTCTCCTTCACCTAAACCACAGTAGACTTTAATAATTATGAACTGTAGTCTATCATTGAGTCTCTTTGAGTCAGAGTTGGTCTCAAAATCGTCATCAACATTGCCCCCAATTCAAGCAACCATTAGTATTTTGTCTTGATGTTTGAGCTAAAACCCATTTGTGACCACTAAACTAATGGGCAGGATTTTTCCTTGTCTCTTCTAGGCCCTAGCCTGAATGGTAATTGTTGGCAAAGTGTTTTTGTAAAGAACCAGGTAATATTTTAGTCTTTGTTGACCATATAGTCTCTATCATAGCCATTCAGCTTTGCCATCGTAGCATGAATGCAACCATAGACAATACACAGTGAATAAACTTGGCTGTGTTCTAGTAAGTTATTTACAGAATACTCTTCAGGCAGCAGTGACTGAAGGTGTAGTTCAGTGGTATATAATGGCTTGCCTACCATACCTGAGGCCCAGGATTGGACAGTAGCACTACTGTTTTAAAAAAAGGCAGCAAATGAGATTTATTTGCTAGCCTATGCCTACTCTAAGCCACAAAAATAGTTTTGGTTAATTCGTTAAGTGTCTTCTGTATTCACGGACTGTATTGTTATGTAGCAATGAATATTGCATAGATCTTGGGCCATGAGGTATTTAACCTTAACTGAGTTTTTTGTTTTTTGTTTGTTTATTCCTTTAATATACTTGGAAAGACCCAATGCAGTCATGTATATATATATATGACTTGCCCATTCATCTACCAATATATGTGAGAACTGAACCTGCTACCCTAAGTGCCACATTCTGGTAGTGGTATAACTAAAAGTAATCTCAATATGCTGTAAATACCAGATGCTATGTTATCAGAGTTAGCATCCTGTTAAAGAAAAATAGCCTAAGATGTGTGAAATCTGACATCTAGACTGGCTTCAGTTAATAGGCACTTAGTATCTATTCAGTGTTTTTGAATAAAATTGACCTTACCAGTTGTCTTAACTATCCATCCATTTGTCTTTTTCTTGGATTTTCCTCTATGTGATATATTGTTTTTGACCTTTTAATTTTGATTTCCACCATCTTACATAGATTTTTGTTGCAAACCATTTCATGCATTTTAAAAATAGGCTGCATGTTAACCATGTTTTAATAAAATGCTTAACATTCTTAGATGTATTATTCAACCTTCTACTGTTAGAAGTCCTTTTGTTAAAGTTACTTCTAGTTTTTTGAATGTTGTTTCTTTTCCGCTTGTCCAGTATTGACAATAAATGAGTCAAAACCCCTAACCAGTACTCAAAGATTTCTATTATCTTGAGTATAGACTTCCTGTTCCTTTGTACCCAGTGATCTAGTCAGGCTGCGCCTTTTTCATAAATCTTTTCCTGATACTGTGTTTTGAACTCCCATATATTTTGTGCCCCTCTTCCCCCAGTACTGGGGATTGAACCCAAGACCTTTACACTGAGCTAATCCCTAGCCCATTTTTAATGTTTTTGGTGTTTTGAGACAGGGTCTCTCTAAGTCACTAAATTCCCCAGGCTGAGCTCAAACATTGAGTCCTCCTGACTCAGCCCTCAGGAGTGCTAGGATTACAGACTTGCACCACCACACCAGATATATTTTCCTTGATTTTATGGTTCATCTTTTCCTACAGAATAGAAGCTTCTTGAGCAAGTATTTTCTGTTCTTCCTTAAGATTATGAAACATAAGGGCTGGGGATTTAGCTCAGTGGTTCCACTGCTTATCTCACAAGCACGAGGTTCCGAGTTTGATCCCCAGTACCAAAGGGAAAAAAAAAAAAAAAGATTATGAAACATGAGAGGAAGCAAACAGTTATCAAGACCTATTCCACTTAGACTGTCCAGCCATCCTGTTTCACTCAAGGAACTTGAGACTTTTGGAGCTTAAACTGGGTTATTAGTCCCCCTGATTCCACTTTGTGCTATAGCTATTTCTTTTGCATATTGCTATATTAGTGTACTTTTGAGGAAGTACAATAAACACTGGCTAAGAGGCAGTTATGTTGGTGTTGTGTTGGCAGTTTTATTTGGTGGGGAAGGATGTTAGGGGAACTTGGATTTTTATTTATTGAGTTTCTGATGTAATTATTTTTAGATAGACTATTTGATGTTCAAAAGGAGTACTTTTGATCAATTCATTCATCTATTTAGGGATATGTTAGTGTGTGACATCTTGGTGGCCTTGCTAGAAGATGGTGCTACTTGACATTTTTAATTAGAAATTGCATAATGTCAGATAATAATGCTTTATTGTATTTTATTAAATATAATAAAGCTTGAGGCATCTTGAAATTTTCCTTTGTTCCTTCTAAAGTAGTTTAAGCTTTAGAGGTTTATAGAAGCTGTGTTTCTAAAGGAACGTCTGGGATAACTGTGCTTAGGTTTCTTTGCCATAATTGGCTTTTGTAGATGTTCATGTTGCATAAATCAAAGAACCTCATGGCCAAGATCTTTCTTTAATAGCAGGTATATAACTTAAAATAAAGTAGCTGCTGAAAATCTATGCTAATTTCATCAGCAGATAAGCCTGGAGGGACATAAACTGTTCTGGGAGATACACCCTCCCAAGCCATGCCTCCAGGGTCACCCCCCCCCCCCTTAAGGTTCCACCTCCCAATATCACATTTAGCTGTAAGCTCTTCAGTGACCTAATCCACTGATGAGTATTGTGCCCCCATGATCCAGTTCACCACCTGAAAGCCTCACCTGTGAGCCCATGAGACTTTGGGGGAACATCTAGATATAAACCATAACATTCCAACCCAGCTGCCAAAGTCCTGACAGTTTTAGCATTGCTGAAAAGTACAAAGTCTCCCATGAGACTTAAGGCAAACTCTTAGCTGTAAGCCCCTGTAAAAATCAAAGGAAAGTGGGCCGGGGATTTAGCTCAGTGGTTTCACCGTCTGCTGCACAAGCTCAAGGACCCAAGTTCAATCCCCGGTACCAAAAAATCAAAGGAAAGTTAAATACTGCCAGCATATAGACACAGGATAAACATTCCCATTCCAAAAGGGAGAAACAGGAGGATAGAAACCAGTGGAACCAAAGCAAGACCAAAATCCAGTAAGGCAGACATTAAATCCTGTAGTTGCATGTCCAGCACCTAGGGCAAGTTGTAGTGATGAGACATGAACTCCAAATGGCTTGGGTGTCTTCACCTTTAGGTATTGCTGGTGGTTGTAGCCTTTATGGCTTCTCTCTTGGGCTGGCTTTGCTTATTTCTTACAGTTTTCCTCAAATGTTCCATGTTCCTGCCTTCCCCAACTTTCTGGAGACTCCACTGCACTTTGGGCTTCAGTGTCGCAGCGTCACTCACTGCCCTCTTGGTCACACTGCCTGGCCTCCCAGGCCTTTTGAAATCTGGGTGGAAGCCTCCTGACACCACAACTCTTGCATTCTGCCTGCCTGTAAAACCAGCACCACATGAGTGATGCCAGGATCTGCCTCCAGCTTGAGCAGTAAATAGGCAGGCTTCCTTGTATCACAGCTGTAGCATGCTTGGATGGCTTGGTACTATGTTCCTAATCCAAGGGAACAAATTCTCTAAATGGCCTTCTTAAGCACAGTGCCGTGGGGCTCTCTCTCAAAGTGAAGTCTTTCACTTTTGCAATTTTGAGCCTGCAAAAGGTGAGGCTTTGCTGGTTTTTAACATGCCCTCCAGCCATTTTTCCTATTGTCCTGTTGTAAAGTACTTGGCTTTGGTTTGTATGGATGGATGGTTGGTTTGCTTTGGTTTGGTTTCTTTGAGACAGTCTCACTATGTAGTTCAGGCTGGCCTTGAACTCACTATGTAGTCCAGTCTGGCCTCAAACTTTCTGCAGTCCTGTCTCAGCCTCCCAAATGCGGAGATTACAGGTGTGTGCCACCACACCAGGCTTGGCTTCTTTTTAATACTAATCTTTTTAGCTACCAAGGTCTCCTGCTCCTCCATCCTTACAGGGCCCAATTTTACCAGAGGTTCCTTTCTGGCCAAACTCAAAGCTTTTCAAGTCATTGAGCTGTGCTCTTTGCTCTTGATTTTTAGTATAAAGTTGGCTAAAATCTTCCAAGAATACCCATGCCACAGTCTGTGTATGTTGGGCTGTCTTAAAATTTCCTCTGCCACATCAGCTGGTCAGCTGTCCTTAATCTAAGTCTCCTATAGAATCTCAGAACATGAACAAGATGTAGACAAATATTCTGCCAAAACATATCATCACACTTGGCATGGAGTCCAACTGTTAGTGGAGTCCCTGTTCCCAACTGGAACCTCGTGAGGATGGTCTTTACCAGCTGCCTTTTTATCAGCTTTCTAGTATTCTGAGTTCTGACCAGAATCTCCCATTAAACTCGGCTAACAGCATTCTAAGGCTTCATTTGCCTGCATCTCCAAACCTTTCCAAACTCTTCCCACAAATCAGTTCCAAAGGCTTCTGAACCATGTGGACAGGCAGCATTTCAGCAGCAATTCCTCTCTGGGTACCAAAATCTGCCTTAGTCATTTCTCTTATTGCTGGGACAAAAAGCCCCAACAACCAAAACTTAAAGGGAAGAGAAGTTTATTTTGGCTCACATTTCAGTCTGTAGTCAGCTGGCTCCAAGGCAGAGGGGTATGGTGGAGGAGAGCTGGTGGTGGCATGACAGCAGGGAACCGCAGAGTGATAAGAGTCAGGAACCAGGAAGGGAAATACACCCCAGTATATTCCAGAAGACCCAGTGACACTCCTCATCTGTCCAGGCTCCACCTCCCAACATCACATTTAGAATAAACCCATAAAGTGAACTAATCTACTGATAAGTATCATGACCCCATGACCCAGTTCAGTATGTTGGCACATGCCTATAATTCCAGCACTCCGGAGGCTGAGCCAGGAGGATTGCCGCAAGTTCGAGGCCAGCCTGGGCTACATAGTGAGTTCAGGGCCAACCTGAGCTATAAAGGGAGACTGCCTCAAAACAACAACAGAAACACAACCCATAAACACATTTGGCTTTGGAGGGACATATAAATAAACGATAACACCAAGCAAGATGGTGTATGCCTGTAGTCCCAGCTACTTGGGAAACTGAGGAGGGAACATCACTTGAGCCCAGGAGTTTAAGTGGAGATTTGTGGTTATTAAAAGTCCCCATCCCAGGCTGGGGATTTAGCTCAGTGGCATTGCACCTGCCTCGAAAGCGCAAGGTTGTGAGTTCGATGCCTGGTACCAAAAAAAAAAAAAAAGCTCCTATCCCCTGTGCTTCCATCTACCTCCCCTGCCTCTCACACGCTGAGGACTTTATCATCCTCATCCTTTTCCTAAGAGTGCCCTTATCTCCCATGAACTCCTTCATTCTCATAAAATATCCGCTGGTCTGACCTGGTTTAGGTATCTACTTATGAAGTCGTCTTACCTGACTTACCTAAGCTGTCTTCTCAGGCAGACATTTCTCTTCTGGGTACTCACAGCGAGCACTTTGTTCTGTAGATTTTGCCTGATTATGAACTTATCAGTGCAAAAACTATAAACATTTTAATGTATAAAGCTGAAAAAGTGACTTCTGGGCTATAAAAGTCCACTAAAATAAAGTCATATTTATTTTTTTCTCAAATTTCTGGGACTCCCACTTAGTCATGATTAAAACTAATACCTCTTCTGTAAGTCTCTGAAATTCAGGCGTATAGCAAATTATTTTTTTCATATTTGCCTCCTATATCACCTCATTATTAAGAATATATAAGAAATAAAGAGGGCCCTTATTAAGGGGAGTAGAGAGAATGAAATTGATTCTGGAGATATCAAATAGAATGGGATAGACTTGCTAAAGAGGTGAAGAGAAAAGAATCTGACAATTTCCAGACACAGTTTCTTATTAAAATATTATACTTCTAGGTGTTAAGTTTCAAGCACTATAAACATTTAGATGTAATTTATAAAACTAGCAAATTAACATATACCAACTACTTTTTACTCATTCTTCTAAGCATTTTACATATTTCATTTTAATCTTTTTTATAGAGATTCTTATTTTCAGATAAGGAAATTAAGCACAAAGATCACTTAGAACTAGTATATGTTGTAGAACTGAGATTCCAACCCAGAAATCAGATCTGAAGTCTGTATTTTTATCTGTTCTTACATTCCTATTTTATCCTTTTCCCAATTTTTTTTTCTTTTTCTTTTTTCCTGGTACTGGGAACTGGACTCAGGACCTTGTGCTAGCCAGGCAGAGGTGGAGCCACTGAGCTACATCCCAGCCCCCTTTTCTCAATTTAAATTGCAATTAACCAAAACCTTTTTGTATGTTGGAATCTAAGATAAACAGCAAATAAAGTTAATTAATATTCAAATGTTTATCTAAATTATGTTTGGAATATAGCAGGTCGTTGAGTCAGTTTGACTGCCTATATAGAATTTACAGTTTGATCTGATGATAGGGAATAAATTGACAGGTTCTTGTCTTAGATTGTTTTTAAGAGCATGGGAGAATTGTGCACAACAAACCTAACCTATCAGAAGAATTTGATAAAAACTAGTAAGATGATCTTGAGCTCATTTCTTGCCTGCCTTTGAAACATTGCTAGTCTCTCTAGTTTGTCACTAAGTACCTTGACTCAGCTGAGAAGTCTATTAAGAAACTGATTCTTCTGCATTTGACAGATTATTGATAAATTGTTTTATTCTGGGTACTGTATTCTCTCGTGATGAAGTATGAACTGATAGGTAACTACATATAAAACTGGAAAACATCCTAAATTACATGTCAAATTATTACTGAATATTTTAGTTTAAAAAGTAGGTATGACTGATTAGAATAAGCTTTATTTACCAGCAGTATTAATCCATGAAAAGGGCAAGGAAGATTTTTTTCCTACTCAAGATAGAAATATGGTCAGACTAGAAAAAATGCTGTAAACACGTTGATAGTCTACAAATTTCTACACTGACTAAATTTAGGAACCCAGATCACAGAGACCTTTCTTGGCAGAATATAAGTTAGTACAATTAGAAACAATTTCTATTTGTAGCAGGTAGATAACTCAAAAAGTAAATATAATCAGTATTTAAACAGCTTTTTGTTCATTTTGTTGTTCCCTGTTAGAAGTTTAAAGAGTTATTTTCCAGAGGTAGTGGTTGGGCCTAATTTTTTTCCACCAAAAATAACTTTAAATATGCTCAGGAGTTCTAAATGTTGTTACTGTGTCCAACAGATTAGTTCCGGGTCCTTCTGTCATTTGAATTAATTTTATTTGGAAATGAGAAGAGAACACAGTAATCTCTTCTAGCTACTAAAATACTACTTCAGGTGCCAGGGATTTAGCTCATTGGTTCCAGCACCTGCCTCACAAGTGCAAGGACCCGAGTTCGATCCCCGGTACCAAAAAAAAAAATACTACTTTAGGAGTTGTAGGTGGATGGGACAAATCAAGTATCTTCTTCCAGAAAGTACTCAGTGGGAGAAGTAGTGTCACTTGACTTCAGGAACCAGTAGTTAGGTATTTTTACTTAGCCTTTTCTTTGTAGTTTAAGATCACAGAATTTCAAATGAAGGTATAGGAGCTGTAACTAACTTCAGTATAAGAAGTGCTTGTTGGCAACAGTTTTGGGGAAAAAAATTATTTTGATTTAGCTATTTGAGACCCCTTTGAGATTTTAAGGGCAAACAGGCTTTTAAAATGTTGCTTAGATGCTATTCAAGGATTTGATTCTTATCTTAACCCTTTTTACATTTATTATTGAGATTTAAAGAGTAAATATGAGGCCAAGAGGCAAAGATCTGTAGAAAAGAAGAGTTGTTAGGGTTTTGGAGGGTTTTGTTGAGATAGGTGTTTGGTTTGGTTTGGAGGAATTATTTCTCATTTTTTAAGACAAGGTTTTGGTATGTAGTCCAGGTTGACCTTGAATTTGAGCTCCTCCTGCCTCAGCCTCCAGAGTGCTGAGATTACAGGAGTATGCCATCACACCTGGCTGAGTTATTGGTTTTAACACTATTTCTGCTCCAGGGCACTTGTCTTTTCTACTCTACTGTAATTCCTAAAAGGCAAGTAAGAACTTTTTTTGATGCCAAGATTTGTATAGTTCAACCTTCAGTTAGGATTCATGCCATCTGTCAAAAATTGAATATAAATAGCAATTTACCTTTAAAGGTAAATTATTACTAGTCTTTAGCTGGTCTTATTCACCAAACATTTCTATATCAAATAGTGGAACAATAAGATCCACTCTTCATCTGGTTGATACTGGCAATGGCTAACATTTAAGGTTTTTATCAATAGTTTATATTCTTGTTTAATCTGTCCATCAGTCCTGTGAAATTGGTTGGCTATCATTGTCCATATTTTACAGATTAGGATACCAGCTTAGAAAGAAATGACTGCCCTCTGGTAAATTACATATATAGCTAGTTCTAGGTCTCCTTGTTTCTAGACTGCATGTTTGATGACGGGGCTGCAAAAATGGAATCATGTTTACTTTTATGTGTATAAAGAAAAACTAAATTTGGTCTTCGAACCATCCAAATGACTTTTTTATGATGAACTTTGCTTCATTAAAGAAGTCTCTAAAAATGTCATGAGCTATACAGTATAGTATAAGCTTGGTTTATTTCATTTAAACAAAGATTTATCTTTTTTTAAAAGTGAAATAATTTATTTGTAATTCTTTTGATCTGAATTTTTATCCTGAATAGAATTCAAGCAATCTTTAAAAATAGTCTGTTATTCATTTTAATGATCTGTAGTATAATCTAGTAATATTTAGTCCCCCAATCTACATGTTTTACATATTTGGGATATAGACTTCTCCTTTATAGCCATTTTGTACTTTTTATCTTTTTACTTCCTGGTCTTATAATATTAATAACCATTATTTATAATTATATAACCAATTTCATCATTTGGGGTAATTTCATCATGCCCATGCCCTAATTTTTAGTTAGAAAGGCCTTTAGTGCATGAAGCATCTTGGAGAATAGCATGCCAGAAGGAAGAAGAAAATGTAGAAGGCCTTTGCATCTGTCCTTAATTGAGTTCCCAGTAGTATTACTGGATTTTCCCAGTTTTGGGCAGCTTATGAATGGGCAGCTGTCCTGTTATTTAACCCTTTAAAAAAATCTATATTTGAAAGATGATTCTAAAATAACTGTAATATCAAAGCACCATTATGAAGTTAGAGAAATAGTAGATTATTATTGAATTTTCTTACTAAAGCAGTTTTCTATTCTTTTCTAACATTATTAAGGAAGAGAAATATAGCATTGATATGCTTTTAAAGTGTTGTGTATATTTAATTTTTCAAGTCCTGATATATCTAATTTTAGAATTAAAAGAGATCTCATGGATCAGCTAGTCCAGAAAAGTTAGAAACTACTTGCCCAGAATGTAATCAGTCTCTCTCTCTCTCTCATAGATTTTGTTGGTTACTACAGTATTCCATTAATTTGTAGAATGCAAATGCTATTACTTGCTTAAGCCTTCACTCTGTACTTGACCACAGTCTATGCCATTTCCTGGAGCACCATGATGCTTCAGGCATTTATATACTAACCTGTCTGTTGTAAGGCATCAGTGTTCATTATTTCCCCCTTCCATCATTCTCATTTTACAGGCTGGGAACCAGGAAACAGAATTAAGTCATTTACCTCAAAAATAAACAATTTTCCAGTTAGGCATGGTGGCACAGGCACTCACCTGTAGTCCTAGCTACTCAAGAGGCTGAAACAAGAGGAACGTAATTTGGAGGCTAGCCTGGGCAACTTAGTGAGAACTTGTCTCAAAATTAAAAAGGGTCGGTATTATAGCTTGGTAGTACAGCACCCTGTGTTGCATCCCCTTTACTACCCCCCCACACACAGCTTTTAAAATACAGTGGTGTCTTGATTCACAAACTCAACTTAGTCGCAAACCGAACTTGGTGAGAACCAAAACAAATTTCCCCATAAGGTCAGCATTGAACCCAACTATTGAATTTGATTGAGTTCTCGTCCAACTTGGCTTGCAACCAGAATCATGGAAAGAATCAAGTTGGTGAATCAAAGTACCATGTAGGGTGAAGGCTCTTAAATCACCAGATGTTACTTTATACAGCTTGTTGTCTTCCTTTAGAAAACACAAGATAGTATGTAATCAAGTCTTAAAAGTATCTAGTGCAGCCTGTCAGACTGGGGAATGATCACTGTGCGTCGATAATTCAAGCATTCTTCACAGATGTCCTTAACACTACCCTTGCAAGAACTGCATCGTGAGTGTATGCTACTTGGTCTATATATTATTCTTGCTACACAAGGGAGAAAGATAAGAATAGTCTCCTGTAAAAGAGCTAGTAAAGGAAATCACTGAAGGGCATTTTGTACATATGGAAAAACAGCATCTCATAAGACCAACTGCATTTCCTCCAGGAATCCATTTATACCTTTATTAGCAAGGAAGGAACATCTAAGCCATGAGCTCTCCAGTAGATCTTGAACAAAATCTCTTGCTCCCAAATCTAAATGTAATTCCAGCCATAAATTAATTGAATGTTACCCCACCAAACATGATTTTAATGATACAGCCTTTTGTTGAAAATAATATTTAATATTATTCCATTGACAGGGCTTTCTGGGTGCTTTTTACCTTAAGTCATAGCCACTTGACATAAACATCCATTTCTCATTCTGTGTCTTCTTTAATTTGCTTTATTTTTTCATACATACTGCTAGTCACATCTCGCCATCTTTTATATGGACTTTGTCCTCTTCTAGAATATAAATTCTGAGGACAGGATCTTTTGTTCACTGCTTCCAGAACAATGCTAGAGATAGAATATGCACTTGGCATAATGTTGGATATTTAATGTTTAATTACAGTAGTCTTGGTAGAAGGTGTCATTTCTTAGATTCTTTTCTGATCATCTGGTTCTAGCACAGTTTTTGGAACAGAATATGGCCTCAGTAAATGTTACCACCAATAAATAATTTCCTTAATGATTTTTAGATTCTTGTAGTTCATAATGTGGATCAATCTCTGCAGTTGATTTTTATTTGGGTCTTTTTTTTTTTTTGGTACCGGGGATCGAACCTGGGACCTTGCGCTTGCAAGGCAGGCGCCGGAACCACTGAGCTAAATCCCTGGCCCTTATTTGGGTCTTATTAATGAGTAATGTAAGTACTCTAGAATTGTGAGTAATTAAATCATTTATTTGCTTTTGATGTGTGCTTTCATTTAGTGAATATATTTAGATTAAATCATTACTCAGTTTTCATTTTCTTTGACTCATAAAACTCCAGGATTTTCTGTTACTTCAAAATCATTATAGCGTCACAATATTTTTGTGACTAAACCAGTTAATTTGCTTGAAGTATTATCTTAGATAAATTTATTGAATTTAGTATAGAATGATTGTGCCTCTTCTTTTCATTTCAAGTATTTATGAAGCAGGCCCTGTCAGTTGACTTTGGAAGGAGCCCTAATGGGTCATGTTTTCATGTCTTTGCTGTGGTTTACTCTGGGGCTGGAATTAACCTCTTAAGCTGATTTTAATAATAATAATAATAATAATAATAATAATAATGATGCAAGCAAAGATAAAGTTTGTAAAGTAATGGAGAAAGTTTTAGAAGTAATAAGTAAACTTTTAAACAAATGAGTTGAGTACTCAGGCTTTTTGCAAGAAATAATAGCAAAGTATAAGAACCTTCAGTTACTTTTATAAAGGTCAGTAGTAATCATGCGGAAAACAGCTCTAACCAGAATTTGGCAAGTGGCCATGGGGTAGAAGGGGAGTGTGCATTGCTGGCGATTGACCCCAAGGTCTTTGCAATGAGCTGCATCCCCAGCTCTTTTTATTTTTTATTTTGAGACAGTCTTAACCAAATTGCTAAATTGCATAAGCTAGTGCTGAGATTATAGATATCACTACCATGACTGGCTCAGGATTCCTCTTCTACTTTCAGTTTTTTGTATTTTCATTTGTGTGTTTTATAAATTTTTATGTTAACTAATAATATCAGAAAAAAAACATAAGCAAAGGGAAAAGAAAAGCAATCACTATCCTGTCACCTATATATTTTTACATTAATTTTATAGTAATCCCTCCCTAACTGGGGACATGTTTTAAGACTCTCAGTAGGTGCCTCAAACCAAAGTACGAATTTGAAAAGTAGAGAGGAGTTAGGGGTATAGCTCAGTGGGAGAAGGCTTGCTTAGAACAATTGAAGTCCTAGGTTTGATCCCCAGCACCACAAGAAAAAAGAAAGAAAACTCCCTTCATATTGTCAAGTCACGTGTGTTTTGTCATATTTTTAAGTTTGAAAATCTTTATTGTGTCCTCACCATATTTTGCTGTTTTAAAATATGAAATATTTAAAATTTACTGTTAGGCTTTGTAGTGAATTTTTTTATTTTTAAATATATTTTTAACTGATACATAGTAACTGTACATATTTATGGGGTACAGTGTGACATTACAGTACATGTACACATGACAGAGTAATAGTCTTATTACCTCACCTCAAACATTTTATCTTTTTTTATGTTGGGAATATTCAGAATTCTCTTCTAGTTATTTTAAATATAGTTAACTGTTGTCAACCACAAGTTACCTACCTATAGGAGTGAAAAAATTGTATTGGTATAGTTATTAAAATCAAAACAAATTGATAAGCATTATTTCAATAAATTGAATAACAATCCAGATAGGATCAACTGATTTGAATGGACAAAGAAAATGTTGTATCCATAAAATGGATATATTTAATCAATAATGAGAAAAGGAACAACTTACTGATAGACACAATGGATGAACCATGACTCATTCTAGTAACAAGTAATTCTCATTCATGGATAAATGAAGCAACCAGGAGAAAGAATCCTAACTATCTCATTAAGAAGGGCAATTCTGGGCCGGGGATTTAGCCCAGTGGTTCTGTTGCCTGCCTCGCAAGTGCAAGGACGCGAGTTCGATCCCCGGTACCAAAAAATAAAATAAAATAAATAAAAATAAAAAAAAAAGAAGTGCAATTCCCACAGCCAACTCATTCACCTTTATTTGTAAAGCAAGGAAATAAAAACACGTACTTTATTTATTTATCTATGGTACGGGGATTGAACTCGGGACCTCAGCTTGCAAGGCAGGCAGCGTCACCACTGAGCTAAATCCAGCCCAAAAACGAGTACTTTAAAAAAAGGAAAATAATTCCCATTAGTGTTTCCTTTTTATATTTAATAGTTTTAACTATTGGTTTTCATGTTGATTTGGTCAGTTATGTTTGGGGGTTTTAGTGATTTTATGCAGATACATCCTGCATGTGTAAATGCTTTAGAATATTTCCAACACCTTGAAAGATTCTCTGTTTACTGCCTGTAGTCAATCTCACCTCCACTCCCAGGAAAGGAAGTGGTAGGGAATTCAGTGCTTATGTTTTCCGTGGAACAGCAGTATTGGGCAGATTTTTAGATCGTTGTACTTCAATTTCTAGTAAATATGAACCATTGTTCTTCCTGTGACTCCTGTTGGCAGTTTTTACAAGTGCCCTCGTCCATAAGCTTCCATTTCTTAGAAAACAATGACCTTTTGGTTTAATGTGATTTGCTTGGTTGTGTTGTTTTTAAAAGTATCTTTGTAAGGTGCTCTGGAACTCTCAGTCATTGTTAAGTTTTCTAAGTTATCAGTTTTCCATTTTAAGTTTCCCACTTAAGGTGTGAGCCCATTTACCAAAAGAGAAAAGAAAAGAAAGTTTCCCCTTATCTCAGCTGTTGAATTTGAGCAAAAGAACTTTGAACTTTCCTAAAGTTTTATTTTGATTCCTATCAGGTCATTTTTATTTTGATTACAATTTTGAATCTTGGTCTGACCAATATACTCCTAAGAAAGACTTGTGAAATAATGTATTTCTTTTTTTGCTTTGTTTTGTTTTGCTTTTTTTTGTAGTTCAGTTGGGCCTTGAATGAGCTGTGTAGCTCAGGCTGGCCTGGAACTCACAATGATCTTCCTGCCTTAGCCTCCTCAGTGCTGTGATTATAGGCGTGCACCACCACGCCTGGCTAATAATGTATTTCTTAGATAGTTTTTTTAAGGTCATTTTTTGTTTTTAAAAAAATGCTGGATTACTTAAATCTCCTGGTCCTTCCTATCCCATTGCATTTAACAATATTCTCATATTGAAGGGCTAGTACAGATGTAGCATTCTGGAAGAGTAGGTAGGTAACAGATTCCTGAACTCTGCAATATGTTTCTGTCAGTCTTTCTGCGATTTAGGAAAATATTTACCAGAGTTTAAATTCAATTTCTATAGATTTGGATTTTGCTCTAGCAATTCAAAGAGGTTGTTGCGTAATTGCTCCTTTCCCAAGAACCCTCAAGAAAGGTAATTCATTTCACAGGTAAGAAGAGGAAAAAGCAGCAGATATAGAATGGTTGTATGAGTACTGTAAATAGAATGATTCAAGGAATAGATTTCTGAAGGTTTGAGCAGGGAGGAATATCTTAGTCTTTTTTGATGCTCTAAAATACTTTTGTAGTCAGGGTTTTGGCAAGGGAATACATTTAATACAGGACACGTAATTTATAGGATCATTTTATGGTATTTACCCAAAAGTCAAATACAGAGGAGTGCAAGAGATTAGCCACACACTGGAGGTCCAAAGAATCCAGCCAACGGCCTGGATTCCACAACAGTGTCCCACACAAGTCCAGCTAAAGGCTTAGAGTCCAAGCCAGTGGCCTATAGTCACTCATTCTTGTCCATATGGAGGATCTATACCTGGAAGGCCCAAAGGCCAGTGGTGGAACCAGAAAACCTGTGCCAGTGGGGTGAAGGATTTATGCCACCAGGCTGAGGGATCTGTACTGGAGCCAGGAAGTGATGCTCATGGTGAAGATCAGAGCTCTCCTGACAAGAACAGCAGCCATTCCCAGTGAAAGTGAGGCCTCAGGCTCCTCCTCTGACAAGAATAGCCAAATTTGCATCAGGAAAACCATGGGAGCAAACTTCTCCTAGAAAATAACAGCCCTCATTCTTCCCCTCCAGTTCTGATTTTATGCCTGTTGGTAACAATCCTCAGGTGGATCTTCCACACCCAGACTATGCTGATTTATTTCAGCTGGGCGTTATAAGTTGACCATTATTTAATCCACCACAAATACCAATTGAAGAAGTTGATTGTTGAATGATACTTTTGTCTCATAATTTTTATATAGTTCCTTTTAAAGTTTTGTGACATTTGAAAAGTTGGCCATATGCCCAGTTGTTAATTCACAATTTTTGTCATTAACCATGTAAGTGCAAGAGTTAAGGTTAAACTGGGTGTGGCAGCATGCCATGGGGCACATGCTTGCAATCCAGGCACTGTGGAAGGCTTAGACCAGAGTATCTCAAATTCAAGCCCAGCTTGGAGAGTTTATCAACTTAGCACAATCTTTTCTCAAAAATGGGGGGGTGTGGGATTCAGCTCAGGGCCGAGCCCTGGGTTCAATTCCGGTACTGCAAGCAGGGGGTGGGGGGGATTAAAGATTATATTAAGAGTTCACAAAAGAACTTCTTCTAAGAGGACGTTGTGGCTTTGACAGTGTAAACCTGTGACAAATGAGAGGCTACTACAGGCCAAAAAAGATGTCTCAAGAGAGAAAGGGTACATTGGAACTTCCTATATAATAGAAGTGTTTTAAGTCTTAATGAGGGATGCCTTTGTGGGTTATATGGATATTGGCATAATTGTAATTCGTAAGACATACTTGTTCTTTCACTATATGTAAAGTAGTCCAATAAACTAAAATATTTTTAATGTTTAATGTTTTAGAATAAGTATCTTCTAATAGATTCTCAGATTCTTTGACCAAGCAAATGGTGGGAAGAAGCTGTGTAATCAACAGACTCACAGTTACTACCCTTTTGATAACAAACTAAACAGAATGATTATAAATTCATAAAATGATTGCCATTATCAGGTTTTCATAGCTGATCCCAGGTGAGCAGTTGAGCAGTTGCTCACTTCTGCCTGAATGTTACTGGTTTTATTCCTGTTAAACCTTGAGTACTTGGGGCCAGCTTGAATTGGATTGAAGGGCTCATGATCCTGTGTGTCCATCTACTCCCTGTGGAATAGCACTCAGTAAATGGAAAATGGCAGCCCAGAGACAAAACTTTTTACAAATAAAGAAACAGAAGTTAAAGTACCAGAAGAATTAAACTAATTACAAAACTATTTACCAAGTACTGAAGTACAATTCCAAGTCAAAAACCAAAAGGGTTGATTAACTTATACAAAGACCTGTGCTGGTTGTCAATTGTTTGGCATTCACAATGTTTTCATTGAAGTGTGTCCATTTTTAATTAGCTAACTTTCAGAAATAAGGGGCCACCAATAATGGGTTACTTTCCAGAAGCATGTTCACTGAGGTAAATTGTAATTGGTTGATTCAGTTTCCATAAGCTAGTTCTAGACTTATTACCTTGAAAGACATGGGGAGGGGTTGGGGGGGTTTTTTTGGGGGGGGGGGACCAGGAATTGTACATGCTAGGCAAGTACTCTACTGCTAAGCTACATCCCCAACCCTAATTAAAATCTGTTCCAGTGGTTATTTTTGTGCTGTAACTACTGATCATTTCTTTGTTTCCAGAAGTGTGCAAGCTTTTATTCTAATATAATTTCCTATTCTGGAAATGTTTAGAATCTTATATCTACCAGTAGTATTATTAAAACTTAATAATAAGCCTTGGTATGGGTTGTTTCTGTTAGGTTTGGTTTCCATTTTTTCATCATTCTGAACACTTGTTGACTTTTTCAGTCTGGGAATTCAGTCTTTGGTCTTGCCTCTGATTTCAGAATATTTCAGCTTCTTTGTCTATACTTCCATCCATTTCAGGAATTATTTATAAATGTGATCTTCTGCTTCCTCTGCCAGCTTAACTTACACTTATCATTCATCAGTCCCAGGGATTGGCCAAATAATAAATAATTTAAGCTTTGTAGACCAGATGGCCTCTGTTATAACTATTTAACTCTGCTGTTATAGCATGAAAGAAACCACAGAGATTACACAAATGAATGGATATGACTGTTTCATTAAACCTTTCTGTAGGGCTAACGGTGTAGCTCAGTGCTTGTCTCATACGTGGGATAGGGCTGAAAGTCCTATCTGTAGTTCTGTAGTAAGTCTGTTTATAGAGTATTCCGTAGTAGTATGGTGTGGTAATCATTTTAAATAAATCTTGTACAAATATCTTATTTTTATAAGCACATAAATACCAAGACTTTACTCAAGAATTCTTTTTTTCTTCTTCTTTAACAAGGTACTCAATTTGACAAGTTGGCATCATGCGTGAGTATAAGCTAGTTGTTCTTGGCTCAGGAGGCGTTGGAAAGTCTGCTCTGGTAAGTCATTCTTGGCTGAACGAAGCTTTCACTCCAAGATGTTCTTTTTCCTATTGAGTTTTAGCTTTTGATTATTTGTCTTTATTTGTTAAGGTGAAATCCCTAATAACTTTAAAAGGAATGTGGTATTTTTGTTGTGATTTTAGTTGATTTTTACTTATATCCAATGATCGTATTTCAGGTATGCCAGAATATAGTTTGGGCTAAGCACACAATGTGAGAGTGTATAAGTATATGTCTGTTTGTATTTTAGGGCCGGATAGGAATGAATTTTGGGTTTTCTAGTTATGAAATGTCTTACATATTCTATAGTAGAAAACGTCAAAGCTTATAAAGTTTCAGTTACCTTTGTCTAATTTTGCATTATTTTAATGGTCATGTTTACAGCATAAAGGAATGGGATAGCAAGAATGCAAAAATAACTTAGTGATGAGGATTGGGAGAAGGGATTTCGGGAAAATCACTTTGATTCAAAGTTTGGCAGAGACTCATAAGAACATAGATTGACCTTCTTTTTCCCCTTATGGAGATAAGTCATCTTACCTTGGCCACTTAAAGTAGCCATCCAGCACAGAACTTGACATGTTTAGATCAAACGGAGAGGTGTATGTAATATGGCATGAGCCAAGTGTAGTGGTGCACACCTGTAGTCCCAACACATAGGAGGCTGAAGTGCAAGAATCACTTGAGCCCAGGAGTTCAGGACCAGCCTAGGCAACATGGTGAGATCTGCCCCCTTCCCCCTATGGCATGAGCTGCTTTTTAAAATTTGTATCTGGACCAGGGATTTAGCTCAGTGGTACCACACCTGCCTTGCAAGCACAAGGTCCTGAGTTTGATCCCTGGTACCAAAAAAAAATAAAATAAAATTTGTATCTGAAGTATTGGGGAGCTGGGTTGGCTATGCGTGTGTGCGCTGCACAAAATTATAATACTTAATGGAATATAAATAATTATTTTACTGTACATTTAGTATAGATCCTGTCTGTGCCCCCCCCGCCTCCCTGGATTTTTTTTTTTTTTCCCCAGTACTGGGCATTGAACCCAGGGCCTAGTACATACTAACCAAGTAAGTAAGGGTGTACCACACCTCCAGCTTTTTTGTTTGTTTTTTGTTATTTTGAGACAGGCTCTCACTAAGTTGTTCAAGCTTCCTGCAACTTACGATCTTCCCATCCGAGCCTCCTGAGTAACTGGGATTACAGTGTGTGCCCCCCCTGAGTATTTTTTATCATCTGTTGGTTGGATCTTAGGGTGCAGAACCCATAGATATAGAGGGTCAGCTATAATTTAAATGTAGAGACTTGGATATGTTCTTTTCTTTAGAAATATAATGGCATGTTAATTTTTTTCAGACTGTACAGTTTGTTCAAGGAATTTTTGTTGAAAAATATGATCCTACGATAGAAGATTCTTATAGAAAGGTATATGTTACTTTAAAAGGCCTTTTGGTTTTAATGTAAATAAATTTTTTCACCTTTATAATTATTGGATATTGTATACAAAGTAGAATGAAGAGACGGTTAATTCAGAAAATCGGTGTTAAAAGTTACACTTTTTCTGGCATTGCATATTTGCCAGTTAAGAATAAAACACGGGGGCCAGCGATCTAGCTCAGTGGCATCGCGCCTGCCTTGCGAGTGCAAGGTCCTAAGTTCGATCCCCAGTACCCCCCCAAAAAAAGAAAAAAATAAATAAAACACACACACAGAGAACTGATCCGAGAATTGTGATTTGACACACAAACTTTAGAGCCAACCCATTCATTTCAAGTGCCAGCTTTTTATTCCCTGCCACCTAGAATGATTGCTCTCAAGCTCCATTTTTTAACTGGGAGAAAGCCATACAGACGTTTCCCTAACCTTCCTACTTACTACCTCCTTGAGAAAGTGTCATTGCTCACAGTAGAAAGTTGAATTCTTATGTCTTTTAATACAGCAAATAGCAGTAAACAATGTGCAGACATTTATAATTCAGTGGGGAAAGTTATCTCCCCACCTTCAGGTAGCAGTCAGCCTTGCTCCTATTATTGTTTAAATATTGTGTTTCCATTTCTCTGTGTCCACAGTCTACCAGAAATACTGGAAACTCCTTCTTGTACCCCAACTCTGAAATTTATTCTAAATAGTAATTTTCCCTAGGAAATATTAGGTTAAATGTGGTGACAGAAAAATACAGCTTATTTTATAATATCACTGCTTTGTTCCTACAAGAAATCTTATTCCAGTATATTGAGGGAATAAAGTTAACTAGAGAATAAAAAGTATATCTGAGAGCTGGGTGTGGTGGAGCGGGTGTGGTGGAGCACGCCTGTTATCCCAGCCCTTGGGAGGCTGAGGCAGGAGAATCTCTATAAGTTCAAGGCCAGGCTGCACTACAAAGCCAACCCTGTCTCAAAAAACCAAAAAAAGAAAGTATATCTGAAGCATTATGGGAAAATTAGTCAAAATCGTTGCTGATATTGGAATTATTGCTGGCTTTGAGATATTTTGAAATTTTTTCTTCAGAATTAAGAGCTGAATGATACTAAGACTGAAACTTGATTTGATATTGATAACTACCTATACAGTTGCCCTAATCTGTATGTGTTTTTAATAACTTGTGTATGTTTAAGGTAGTTTTATATACATAAAAAATAAAGCTGTATTTCCGTTTTCCCTCAGCAAGTTGAAGTAGATGCACAGCAGTGTATGCTTGAAATTTTGGATACTGCAGGAACGGTATGTAAAACGAACTATGACAGTTTATGCAGTTTGTACAATATTGACTTTAATGCTGTTATTTTGTAGATAATACTAGTAAGCTTATTTAAAAGTACTAATATTAATATTTAAAGCTGTTTTTCTTAATTTTCTTGAATTCTACTTATTTTAATATTACACTTCGAAATTCCAGTGGATCAGTTGTTGAAGAATTTATAAAATGTGTTAGAATGAAAATTTTCAGTTTCACTAGTACTTTTACCATATTTCAAATGATGTGGAAATTCACATACTTTTCATTCCTCAGTGGCTGTGTGAAGGGTTTTAACTGATGTCTTTACTCTTTAGAAGTAATTGGTCAGTGTATTCACTCCTTTGTTACTATAATGACATATTTGAGGGAGGCTTCCTTTATGAAGAAAAGAGTGCAAGTTCTCAGGGTCCTGTATGGTGATGGCCTTCTTGCTGATAGTCCTGAGGCAATGCAGAGTGTTACATAGCAAAAGACAAAGAGCATATCTGTCTGTCTGTGTCTCTCCCTCTACTTATGCAGCCGCCCCAGTATTCAATGGGGGGATCCTAATCACTTTCCAAAGGCCCCTCTGAACATTAAGCAGGCTACGTTTCCACCCTCATCATTCCTCACAGTGAGGATTAAACTTCCATACATGAAGCCTTTGGGGACACTCAAACTATACCCAGCCAGAGCAACTAGATTTGTAAATATAGTATCCAAAAGTAAAGGGAAAATGTATTCTGTGTGTATGGTATGCATTCAGCTAATGTTTGAGTACCAGTATGTGCCAGGCACTGTGCTCTTAATCCTCAGATGTTCATAGTCTAGTAAAGAAGTGTGAGGAGAAATGGCAAGATAATGGTAAACATGGTGATGGACCGCACAGAACAAGAGCATTGTGAGCTAGCTATAACTTGAGGATACAATTAGAATGTGCTACACTTGATATTAAAATCCTGACTTTTAGTGGCTTTAAAAGACCAGCTATTCTCACAAGCTCAAGGTCCTGAGTTCGATCTCCGGTACAAAAAAAGACAAGCTATTTAGTTCCATATAAGAATATTTATATAAATGTTTGGGAGGTTTTGCTTTTTATTAAAGCCTCTTTCTCTCTCTCTCTCTCTTTCTCTTTTCTGAGACAAGGTCTGGCTGTGCAGTTCAGGCTGGTCTTGAACCTACATCTTTCTTTTTCAAATAGTATCTTGCTACAGACTGTAATTTTAAGAAATGTTACATAATACTCCAGTATTCTTCATTGAGATTATAAACTTTGAAAATAGATTAACTCAAAACATTTTTGTTTTTTAATTTTCCTTTCTTTTTACCATAGGAACAATTTACAGCAATGAGAGATTTGTACATGAAAAATGGACAAGGCTTTGCTTTAGTTTATTCCATCACAGCACAGTCCACATTTAATGATTTACAAGATCTGAGAGAACAGATTCTTCGAGTTAAAGACACTGATGATGTAAGCTGACTTCTACTAAATAAATATTTTATTTCAAGTTCCTTTTTATATTGGTATCCAATTTTAAAGTTTAAATTTAAACATAATTTAAAGGTCATGTATTTGAGATGGGGCGAATTGTTTTTCAGAAGCTTTGAGATGCAGAAATACATCTTTAATGTTTATAGATGTTTTTAAATATATGTCATCCAGAAAGTGATACATTCCCTCCTTTTCCCCTATCTTGTGAAGATTAAATGTTACGCCCTTCCTCTTTTTAAACTGCATCTTGTGGAAAGGAAGGGGAAGTGTTGGAGGTAGATGTTACTAATAGAGCAAATTATGTTCTAGGCACATTTCTGGTACATTTAAGAGCCTTTTAACAAAAATTACACATATGAACATATATGCAACTGTGACAGGAACATAATGAAAGTTTTAATGGAAAGTAAAAAATACATTAGATTCCAACATTAATTTGTGTTCCCCTTCAGAATGTAACAAAATAGAATATAATCCTATTGGAAACCTCAAAAAGAATGTTTTAATTCCTCAGTATGTGATGCTTAAAATTGCTCTTGCATCAAAGTAACTGTAGGTTAAAATAAATTGCTGGACCCAGCCCCTGAGTATCTGCCTCAGTAGGCCTGGAGCAGGCCCAGGAAACATGCATTTCTAACATGTTTGCAGGTGGCCTTGATGGCTGCTGATCTGGTTGCACTTTATTGTTCCCTTATAGCTACCATTGTGGGAACTGAGAGACACCCATGGGTCTCTTGTCATGTTCTGGACTTCTCAAACTGGAATTTAGAGATAGCTACATACTTCCTTCTATCAGTTGGATCAAACAGCTATTTACTAAATACCGATTAATAAACTAAATCTATTTCTAAAACACCAAATTTTTTTTCTAGTTTAGATTTTTTTCAAAAATGCAGTTTAGTGCTGGGCATGGTGGCACACACCTGTAATCCCACCACTCAGGAGGCTGAGGGAGGAGAATCACCACAGAGTTCGAGGCCATCCTGGGCTACATATTGTGTTCAGGGCCACCCTGAACTACAAAGGATGACCTGACCCTGCCTCAAAAAAAAAAATGATTTCTAAGCAGTCAGTAGTGCTTTGATAGAGTAAGCATTATTATTCCCTACAATGTTCTTTTAAAATTATAAGCATCGCATATATCCAGACACATGATGCCATTGATAAGTAGCCTTGATTTTTAGTAAATTAAGTTGATCTTTCTGGTTTTTTAACACAAGACTATAAAAGAAAGAAGCTAAATAAATTATTCTTGGGTTTTTTGTTTTGTTTTGGCTTGGTTTTTCTTGAGACAGGGTCTCACTGTGTTGCCCAGGCTGTCATAATCCTCCTACCTCATCCTCCCAGAACACTGGGATTACAGGTGCGCACCACCACACCTGGCTGAGAAACTCAAAATTCTTCAGGGACATTCCAGATTTCTCTTTTTTGTGTTATGCAATTGATAAATTCATGTCAGGAAACCAGAAAACTTGAGGTTGATTCACACCCTTAAAGAAACACTTGAAAATGTTTAAATAGATTGACTTTTTACTGTAATATCCTTTGTACTTCCTTTTAAAGAAGTTGTGTTTTAGTTACCATAATTATTTATAAGTCAATTGTGATAGAATTTTCCCTGTTTTTATAAGTAGGTCACAGCTTATTTCTAAAAATTTCCTGTGAGTGGCTCTTATTTGAATCGACATTGATTAGGTTATATCTGTTTTACCCATACGAGAATTTCAGTTGTTCTCTTTACTTCCTTTTGAAGTTATCAGTTGTAATTTTCATGGGAAGAGAGAGCAGTGTAGGTGATTGACAGTATAATTGATCTGAAAGTCAGTACTAATTAAGTCTTAACAAAGTAAGTCTTAACAAATTAACATTGTTAAGACTTCCCATATTTTAACTGCATTTCATTAATTTAGTGCTTTTTTTCTAGCATGATAGGGAAAGTAATCCTTTGAGTTGACTCTTAGAATTCTTTTTATTTGAAGTTGTATACTATACTTACATGTTTTTATCCTCACAAATGTCTTTTTAGGTTCCAATGATTTTGGTTGGTAATAAATGTGACTTGGAAGACGAAAGAGTCGTAGGAAAGGAACAAGGTCAAAATCTAGCAAGACAGTGGAACAACTGTGCATTCTTAGAATCTTCTGCAAAATCAAAAATAAATGTTAATGAGGTATGGTCAGATATACTTAAAATAGCTCTTTATGTGGAATATAGCTTTTTTTTTTTTTTTATACCAGGGATTGAACTCAGGACCTTGTGCTTGCCAGGCAGGTGTGGTGCCACTGAGCTAAATCCCCGGCACTATAGCATTTTAAATTATTAGAAAAATGTATGTACATTAATTCAGCCCCAAGTTAATATGTACTTAGGATGACATGTTAATAATCTTAGAGGCAAAAAAAATTGAATTTTTATATATATATGCATCTAAATAAGTAATAGTACTCTTTCAGTCTAATAAATGCTGATATAGGAGAGATTTATGAAAAAGTAAAGCTAGACAGGAAGTAGGGGTGGGGATGTTATGTAAAAGACTAAAATTCAGAAAGGTGTGCATGATTATTGAAGGGGCTCAAAAGACAGATTGAAGACAGGACTTTTTTTTGTATAATGGTAACTGTTCTAACTAAACTTAATATCTCTGCAGCTCCTTCAGTTAAGTACTTGTTTTAAAGAGAATAATTTTAACTCTCCCAAAAAATAAATTTAAAAGTACTTGGCACTGAAAAGAACACCTGCTTTTACTCTCATTCCTTAACTGAACAGAATATTTGTTTTCTGCAGGTTCATTTCTATCCATGGATATTTCCTTTTTTTTTTTTTAATTCCACATTTTCAATGTTGGGGTATTTGTTCCTCCTATAAATTAAAAAAAATACATATGTTTGCAGATCTTTTATGACCTAGTGCGGCAAATTAACAGAAAAACTCCAGTGCCTGGGAAGGCCCGCAAAAAGTCATCATGTCAGCTGCTTTAATATACTAAATGCATTGTAGCTCTGAGCCAGGTAATTCATCTTTTCTCTGACTTTCAATCATGTAACGTCTTGGGGGGCACTGTCATGAAAACAAGCATAGATTTTTTTCATTGCTCTAAAAAAGTAACTTTTTAAGATAATCATAAGTTAATATATCCTATAAATTAAAATAAATATTTACCTACCATAAGTAAGGTATTGCACATAAGTGAATGTTCTAAATAAGTTCAGTCAATGTGTGCTAATTAGTGCTGGCAATACTAACAAACCAACCTCTCCTCCTTGTCTCTTAACTGTATGAAACCAAGATGTGTAGTAGAAGAGAAAAACAATTTCAAAATGTGATATGTGCAATTAGAGAATAAATCTAGCATAGTACTACTAATAAAACCCCCTGACATATTTACTAGGTGCCTGGCACTCTGAAAGATTTCCTATATATTAATTTAACTCACAACAGAAATAGCAAGAACTATTATTATTCCCACATTACAGATGAGGGAACTGAGGCACAAAAGAGTTGTTCAAACCCTGCATTTAGTAAATATCAGAGCCAGAGTCTGAATAGGAGATGGCTCCTGAGTCCATGCTTAGGTACTGTGGGAGCATATAATTACAGTATCAAACGTGTCATTATGTGCACTAAGGATTAAAGTAAAGTTTGTCAGAGTAGGAGACATTAAGCTGAGATCTAAAAGATGGGCGCAGGTTATCCATGTTGGTAGTAAAGACAAAAAAACAACAAAACCCAGAGATGTGAGGAAAGGAAAACTGAACATACAGCATTTTTATATAGATTTTAAAAATAATCATATCAACTAAGATTAATACTTGTAAATAGATTAGATCCATGTCTGGCACGTAATAAGCACTAGACTATTAGCTTCCACTCTTTGCCAATGGTATCTTTTTCTATTCAATTATCATTTAAAGCCCCTCAGCCTTGTTTAATTGTGCTCTCAACCTCGGGAGCTTTTGACATTTATGATTCTGCTTCTTCCTTTGTTAAGTGGCTCCGTACTACCATAGAACTTAAGAGTATTTTTTTTTGGAGTTTTTTTCTCTACAGTCCAGTTAGGGCTTTTTGTTTAGTGATAGATCCTCTTATTCTGATCTCTTCTCATTCCTGGCCGCATGCATGCTCATTCTTAGCAGCACACATGTGTCTGAGTTCACACACTCCCGATCTGTCCTTTTCAAGTTGTTATATTCAGTCTCTGGGTTTTAGAAAATTAGATTACAAACCTCATTCAGACTCAGAATGAATGAAAACCTAAAGTTCTAGGCATTTGTAAAAAAATTACTTCAGCAGCCACATCTATATTAATAATCCTTCTGGGGCTGGGGATTTAGCTCAGTGGTTCTAGTGCCTGCCTCCCAAATGCAAGGTCCAGAGTTCCATCCCCAGTACCAAAAAAAACAAAAAACAATCCTTCTGGAGTTTATAACAGATCTAAGCCAAATAAAACAAAGTTTAAAAAACCTTTATTTTAAAAGCCCAGACATGTATGTAGAAAATTCAGATTCAGCTCAGATTTTACTACTTTTATATTACTCACAAATAATTGGGGGGGGCTACTGGGGATCAAACTCGGGACCTTACGCTTGCGAGGCAGGTGCCAGAACCACTGAGCTAAATCCCCAGCCCATTCACAAATAATATTTTAATGTATTTCAATTTTCTCTGAAAAACGTGATTTTTATGTAATATCGGCATTTTTATGTTGATAGAATCTGTATAAGTATGAAATTGGAAAGTAGATAACTGTTAACTGTAAAGCAGTAAAAAAAAAAAAAAATCACAGTAAATTGCCTACTCTGAACCAACTTTTCAGCTACTCATTTATTAGAAGAGTATAAAAACAAGGTCTTAGTTTTCTGATAAACTATAAATTCTTGTTACATGTGCTTTCTATATTTACAGTGTAATTCCAGGATTAAATAGTTATAGGACCACTCATTTTTTAATATTGCTATCGGTCTCTTAATCCTAATTCTACTAGGTTGACTTGACCTAAATTGTCGTCTCTGGAAGGTAATATAGTGGTACCCTGGTTCATGAACTTACTTTGTTACATGATTTTGGAAAAGATGGCCATGTTTGTGTTTTGCAGAAAAGATGGCCACAGTTATGGTCATGTTTGTCACCTGATGTACAAAATTATGCCAAATGCTTTTGTTTGCAAAATAAATTGTTTGCACTACACTACCACTCCCCAAAAAAGCATTTGTGAACCAAGGTACCACTGTACACAGAAATTTGCACAAATATGTTTTCCTTTTTATATCTAAATTGTTCATTTGACTCTAAAGAAGGCAGCAGAAAAGATTTCTTCTCTCTCTCTTTGTGCAATACTGAGGATTGAACCCCCAGACAGGCACTGAGCTACATCCCCAGCTCTTTTTTTAATTTTATTTTTGAGATAGTGTCTCCTTGCCCAAGTTAGGTTCAAACTTGCACTCCTGCCTAACCCTCCCAGAGTGTTGGGTTACAGGCCTGAGTCTAGCCATCAGCTAGACTTAATTGCTTTAGAATGAAAAGACGAAAGTATCTCTACTGTAAATTATGGTACATTGTTGTAAATGTAATAATAGAATGAGATCCTGTAGTATATTTATTTCTAACACTTAAAAACTGTGCCTTACTATTTCCTTTGGATCTTAAGTACACTGTTTTCAATTATTTTCTTTCCGCCTTTTGACAGGTCTGAAGAACTGTTGCCCAATTCAACAGTGCCAGCATTCCAACTTTGTTAAACCTACCAACATCTTAAATGGACTTTCCTGTGGTGGTACCCTTTAAGAGGCGGATGAAAGCTACTATATCAGTTTGCACATTCTAATCACTTTCCAGTATCACAAGAGAGATTTTTACTTATATAATAGTCCTAGAGTATGCAGCTGGTAAAACCAGAGGCTACATCCAGTATTACTGCTAAGAGACATTTCTTCATCCACCAATGTTGTACATGTATGAAAATGGTGTACTGTATACTTTAACACACCCCATACTTTGTATTGGAGAGTACAATAATGTAAATCCTAAAAGCACCACTATTTTAGCATAATAAAAGAAAGTCCAAAGAGCTCCTATATAGACTACTCCAGATAACTGCTTCTTTGATACTTGTAGCTTATTGTAATTTTTTTTAAATCAAGGTCATTATCATTGTATTGTACAAAATAAGCGCTTTGATTAACACAGCTATATAATTTTTTTAATTTTTCAAAAACCTGTGGAGACAGTGATCTTGTCTTTAAAATATGATAGTCCTTTCAGTATAATGTCTTAGATTAAAGACGTTGCCTTTAATATCTGTTGGGAAGGAAATGTCCAGACTTTTCAAATTCCCTTATTATGTTTCCTTTTTTGTTTACATAGGGAACAATGTTTATAGTTGTGTGTACAGTGGGGGTCTACAACAAGAAGTGTATATTTTCAAACAATTTTTTAATGATTTAACAATTTTTGTAAATCATTTTCAGGCTTCTGCAGCTGTAGATTCTCACTGTGAATCCCTTGCTTGCTCATGCATAAGTGTATTTGCAATACCAAATATACAGGTTTAGTATTTTTGCCTGTTAGTGATTGTTTCACATGTGTAATGTTTTGGTTGAGATGTTAAATGGTGGACGAGTACTGTGGATGTGAATGTGGGAAGTAATTTTAATCATGTGTAATTGGTCACAAGGCCTAATTTGCAGTAACTATTGCTGTTTTATTTAACAATGCCTTGTTGCTTTGTATGCATTAATGTTTGGGTGTAAAGATTGTGTGTCTATCCAACAGGGAGCCACAGTATTTAAATTGACCAACCTAATGTTACAACTACTTTGAGGTGGCCAAATGTAAACTAAAAGCCTTAATTAAAGTGGTGCAATTTTGTATAACTTAGCATCAGTAGTTCAATAAATTTGGATTGCCATGCAAGGGCTTGCATTATAATTACTTGCCATTTGAATGTGTTTTGTGTAATGTTTTAACAGTGCTAGTAAATAAATATGGGTTTACCTTCTTTTTAAATGTAATAGATGTTATTTTACACAATGTGGTTTTATAATTTAACATTTGGGTAAACCAGACTCATTAATTACAGAAGAGATGAGTGAAATATATCGGGGGGTTTTTTCCTATTATTTCAATGTCTACATAACTTTTGAACTTTTCCCGGAGAAAGGAATTTTATAAATCAAGCAGTGTTATTTATGAATAAATGTGTAGTAGCTCTTTGGGATGAAGTAGGAAGAATTGAAAATACTTTGGTAGATACTACACTATGAATTTTTTTATATAGAATGAAGTTGTACTTAGAATATTACAGTTATAAAAATTTTGAATGACATGAACTCAAGTATTACTTTGTTTTTATAATATACTCTTTTTTTTTTTGGTAATGGGGATCGAACTTAGGACCTTGTGCTTTCGAGGCAGGCGGTGGAACCACTGAGCTAAATCCCTGGCTCATTACTTTGTTTTTAGAGAATAGGCCTGTGTCATATGTGTCGTAATTCAATTCTGTGAAATTCATAAAGAAGCTCTTAACTCAAACTTCTTCATAATATTTATCACCTACTGGAACAATTAATTAGTGCTACCTTCTAATTTACAAGTGTGTAGTAGTCCCCTAAGTGCATGCTATTTGAATGGACATTAAAGGCTTTCACATTAAGACAAAGTCTTACTTTACATATTTAATAGACAGTTCCATCTATTGAAAGGCATAGAAAACAAAAAATGTTCTCCCACAAGTTCTTACTTAACTAAGAGACTTGTTTTGGCAGAACTGGTTTTATTTATAGTCATTTGAGTAAAGATTAAGCCCAGGAAAGTAGGACTGTGGAACAATAAAATCACTTCATTTTACTGTGCTTTGTAAATTTATTGAGGGCACTGACATTAATTCAGTTACCATTAATAAATATTTATTGCCTAGCAGCTGTACACCAGAAACAGTTCTAGGCTCTTAGGAACAGCTAAATATTCATGCTGCTGATAAAACTTACAGTATCAAAAAACATTCTAGGCCTAAGGATGTAACAGCAAACCAAACCCAACTAAAACCTTGCCTTTCCGCCTAGAATTTATACTGTCATATAGATTTTCTCAACTTTAGCACTATTGATGTTTTTGTATAATGTATTGCAGCAGCTACCCCATGCATTACAGAATTTTTAGTGGCATCTCTATAATCTCTGCCCACTAGTTTCCAATAACTCCACACACATACTCCCAAGTTATGACAAGCAAAAATGTCTCCAGACATTGTCAGATACCCTCCAGTTGCATTGCAAAACTACTTGAGAACTCATCCGTGGGAAAAACACATTAGTTGTAGACAGTTGTTAGGACTATAAAATGGATTCTTTAGTGAATAAGGACATGGGCTCAGATTTCCTGGGTCTCTTAAACCCAGGTCTACCATTCCCTAGCGTGTGACCTTACTTTACCTTTGTTTCCTCCTCTATAAGATGAAAAGAACAATGCCCTTTACTTCAGGGGAGTTAAAGAGAGTGAAATGAATTGCCACTACTATCCTCTAGGATGTTTTAGTCCTTTCTTTTTAATGCTTATAGAAATAGGGCTGGGGTTTAGCAAAAAAACACTTTTTGTATATAAAATAGCTGCAGTTTAGAGTTTTAAATCATATGTAGATGGACTTGGCTGGCACTTAGATGAAATAATACTAAAATCAGGCTTGTGTTTGTTTTTATGTCCCCAAGGGTAATTGAAATTAATTATAGAAGAAAATCAAAGTGAGTACTATGGACATTTTTCAAGAAATATGAAAACCTTTTTCTCTCCTCCCCTCCCCCCATTTCTTTTTAATTTTGAGACAGGGTCTCATTAAATTGCCTATGCTGGCATCAAACTTGCACTTCTCCTGCCTCAGCTTCCCAGAGCACAGGGATTACAGGCATGTGTCACCACGCGTCCTAATTTTTTTTAAGTATCAATATATAGTCTACTATATATGAACATTAAGAATAAAAAGGTGCTGGAGGCATTGGTGCACACCTGTAATCCTAGCTGCTCAAGTGGCCAAGGTAGGAGCATCACAAGTTTGAGTCCTGGGCAACCTAGAAAAACTGTATCTCAGAATTTTAAAAGTTTTTTAGGAAGGGGCTGGGGACGTAGTAAGTGGTGGCACACATGCCTAGCATGCACAAAGCCCTGGGTTCAATCTCCACTACTGAAAGAAAAAGAATTTTTTAAAATTCCATTTATAAAAGCAAGTTTTGCTTTGTCTTTAATTTTTGGTTTTTTGAGACAGGGTCTCACTACATAGTTCAGGCTAGACTTAAGCTCACTGTGCAGCCCAAGGCTGGCCTTGAACTCACAGCCATCCCCCTGGCTCAGCCTCACAAGTGCTGGGATCACAGGTGTGTGCCACCCTGCTCAACTTCATCTCATCTTGAGATGTGAGAGAGAGCAGATTTAGAATCAGAACTCATTGCAGATGGGGATGGCAGTGCATGTCTGTAATCCTAGCACTCTTGAGAGGCTGAGGCAGGAGGATCAAAACCTTGAGCCCAGCCTGAGAAACTTAGCAAGTCTCTGTCTCAAAAAAATAAAGAAAAAAGGTCTGGGAACATAACTTATAGAGGCCCTGGATTCAATCCCTAGTACCACAAAGAGGAAAAAATGCTTAGTGCTAAATGGTCCTGTTTTCTAAATATTGCTGGTTTTTTTTCAAAAAAGTATTCCATATGTACACATCTTTTGAACTTAGCTTCTCTAAAATGTCCATTTTAATGGCCCATAGGTTTTGTTATTTTTTTAGACCATGTCACTAGCCTGGAACTTGAGACAGTGTAACCCAGTTTGGCCTCAACTCACCATCCTCCTACCTCAGCCTCCAGAGTGCAGGGATTACAGGCATCAGCCACCACGCCCAGCTACAGGTTAATGATTTTAGAAAGTAAGGGTTTTTTCTAAAATAAAGGATATCTACCTGATACTGTGTGTCTAAAAATCAACAAATGTGAAGTATTAAGAGCTATCTGTAGCATTGTTTACAATGCTAGAGATATGATGGGAATGTTTAGCCCACAGAGGGAAACACAGACCAAGCTCTGTGGGTAACAGTCTGTTAAACTTCCACAGAGCTCTCCATTTGGGACAGTGTAATGGTCATGCTATCATTTATTGTATGTTTAAGAATATTTATCATAGGCAGTCAGTAATTGTTCTGATTGGTCTGAAAGAATATGCAGAAAATTGTTAGTGTTTGGTTTTATTTTGAACCTAGTTTAACAAGTTTCAGTGTTTGGCTCAAAATGCGGGCTTTTTCTGAAAACTAAACATCTTAACAGGATTTTTATGTAAATATATTTGTTTAAGTCGGTTAGAGCAGTTTTTAAATAGGCAGAGATCAAAAGCCTTTCGTGTTTTTATCATCTGCCAGTATTATTACCCATTCAGATTTCTATTTATAGTGTGGTAATTTGTGTCCACTGTGAGCACTAATTTCAGAAAAGGAAACTATTACTGTCATGTTTTAATGTGTAATGCGTTGGGCTTGGGCAGAGGGGAGTAGAATGAGTAAATACTATAATAAACCAGGTCTCTGCTGGCAAGTTGTTTAATGAGTCATTGGTGGAAAGGATCAGTCAAACTATCAAATCTAATAAATCATATCTAAACATAGTCTATTACCCATATTAGAGCAAGTGACTGGTATTAGAAATTTTACTATTTGCTTTAAAATTCAGGAACTAAAGTTGGGGTGTCATGGCACACCCCTGTAACCTCCACCTTTGGGAGGTTGAGGCAGAAAAATGATAAGTTTTGAGGCCACCCTGTCTCAAAAAAATCAGTCAATTCGTAAACTGTTTGATTCATATTCCTATTAGATTTAGTTGACTATTAAGAGGTCAGTGTTAATTCATAGATTCATAAGCAGATTAACCAGTGATGAGAACTACATGGCAGGCAGAAAGAAAAAGAATTTTTGCATCCTGGAAATGGAGTACAATCAGATGGGTCTTGAATAGATTGGGTAGTTACCAGGAAGCCGTCTGCTGTACTAAATAGGAATAATAAAATCAACAGATTTGACAGCTGTGTGAAAAGTAGCCCAGGAAGGTAGAGCTAGCATTAACCCACCCAGTCTTATAGGGTGTTTGGTCAGTAAGCGTGAAGTGGTCAGGATTATAGCTGTGGTGAGACTGGAAATCCAAGAAAGTGCAAAGAAATAATTGGAGAATTGGTCAATAGCTTCTGCCTCAGCTTCCTAGAATACTAGGATTACAGGTGTGCACCACCACTCCCAGCTTTTAGTAGAATATCTTAATGGATATCTTCTGTAGATAGCCAAATGTAAACAGTTTCCCTTCCCTGAGAGTTACTGATTTGACAGGAGGCAATTTGAAGCCATGAGTGTAAGTGAAATTATTTTCCTTAGAATTAAACATGAAGGAAAAAAATGGACAACCTGGTGTAAAGTGGCTTGGGAAGGGAAGAAGGATTGGATTACAAGAGTCCTATTACTGAAAAAGGGGCACATAAGGCAAATACCTGTATAGCAGTTGAGAATACTGCATCCTGATGGCAAAGAACAAGGTGCCATTGTTTCTTTATACTTGTCCTGTGCTATAACCAGCAATCATTTCATTCTCTAAATGTCATAATTTATGCCTTTTTATATACCTATTGATGGAGAGGTGGCTAACAATCTAAGGATAGGACAATTTTGGAAATAAGATCTAATTAGTACCAGGCCTGTGTGTAGCTATATAGCAACTAAGTGTTTCAGAGCCAGTGGTGGCAAACTTCTATTCAAATTCAGCTGCACCAGGGCCACAAATCAGCTCCCAAATGTATATCTGCAATATTTTCCTGTATACTTCAACAATGTAAACATTTTTTCTCTCATTTTTAAATGGCTTTTTAGTACTTTACCCAAAATGTTGGAGATAAATTCTTACTGCTTATTAACTGGGTTCTCCTATTGATCTATTTCGTATTATTTTCTGGAAAAAAAAGTTACTGTTAAACATTTGTATTGGTTTCCCAGGACTGTGTTAAAAAATTTAATATTCTTAAAGTAACAGAAATGTACTCAGTTCTGGAGGCTGAAAATCCAAAATCAAAATTTCATCAGGCAAGCTCCCTCATCAGGGCTCTAGAAGAGAATCCATTCCTCAGCATTATACCCATCATTCCAGGCTGCCTCCATCTGAACATCTCTGTGTGGCTGATACCCTCTTCTCTTTTACAAGGACATCTGTGACGGCATTTAGAGCAAACCTGAATAATTTAGGATTATTTCAGCTCAAGATCCTTAACCACATCTGCAAAGATCCTTTCCTCAAATGAACGTAACGTTCATAAACTTGGGAATTGGGTTATGGACGTACCTTTGGGAGCCACTACAGCCTTCCACACAGTTTCAGTAACTTACTGTAACAAAGACCTGTGTGAATCTGCTCCAGGATAACCTAAAACATTCTAACCTGAAGCCACAGTTCTCTCTAGAGAGATTCTGAGCACCTGAGAAGATCCTCTGCAGAGTTTCTTTCAAAAGAAGCCCAGGATCAGGTGAGATGCCATAAGTGAGAAGTCCAATCTGGGCTAATTCCACAGTTCTTGAACCACTATAGTAACCATGGAGTGCCATCACCAATAACCATCATCATCCCACAGAAATACCTTCCACTTATGTTTGCACACATTCTGCCTACCCCACATGTTCCGTATTTTTCAATGATGACAGAAACGTTTTCCTTCAACGGTTTTGAGTTAGGGAGTGATACTAATAGTAACTTTTTTTGCTTTTCATTTTCAGATATCCAGAGAGCTTGCCTCCAACTCAATCCTCATTTTTAATCAGACATTTGTAATCCATATTAGAAGAAAAATCTATGAGACCAAATGGTGTGTGTTTACATTTTACCTCTGCAGTGAACTGAATGTTTCATTTATTGCTTAGGTTTTGTTGCCTTTTTAGAAGTAAGAAGAATAGGTAGACACAGAATCAAATGATTAAAAACTCATCTGGTTGAAGTGAGTTACATTGACTGCTAGAGCAAGTTAGGATTAATTCAGCTTGAGTTTTGGGGGGATTCTATGTACATCTAACATTATGTGTGGGATTTCTACCTTGTAATAAATTCTCAAAAATAAGTTTTGGAAGCCAGGTGTCAAGGTGACACATGCTTGGAATCCCAGAGATACGGGAAACCGAGCCAGAAGGAACAAAAATTTGAGCCCAGACTGGGTAATTTAACAAGACCTTGTCTCAAAATAAATGAAAAAGTGTTGGGAATATAACTATATAGTAACTCCCCCATAACTTTGATCCCCAATACCATTAAAATTTTTTAATTAAAAAAAATTTGACATCCAGATAACTTGTGTATCTATTGTTTGAAGAAATGATGCAAGGAGATTTTTAATCTGTGGTGCATATGTTAAGGTATAACCTCTTAGAGATTACAGTTGATTTAGTCATTTTTAGAGCTACTGTTGAAATGTTCATATTTCATTGATTCCTTTGGATTTTCTGGCTTCAATAAAGTATGATTTGGATCATGCAAGATTGTGCTGGAAGACTCAGAGTTGGGCCAGGGGGTGGTTTGAGACATTGTTCACTATAGTTAGGCTGGCCTTGAACCCACTGTGTACCCCAGGCTGGCCTTGAGCTCCTGGTGATCCTCCCTCCTCAGCCTCCTGAGTGCTGGGATTATAGGTGTGTACCACCACAGGTGGCATTTTGTTTTGTTTGCAGTATTGGTAATTGAACCTGGGGCCTTCACATTGAACTGCATCCCCAGCCCCTTTAAAAAAATTTTTTTTTAAATTTTGAGATAGATCTTGAGTAAGTTACTAAGTTGCCCAGGTTGGACTCAAACTGATCCCTCCTCCCTCAGCCTCTCAGTGTGGCATTATAGGTGTATACTACCATGCCTGGCTGAGAAACAAAAATTCTTTAGGGGCCTTCCAAATTTCTCCTTTTTGTATTGTGCAATTGATGAATGCACCTGGCTTAGAATTTATTGAATTAGACAAAAAGCCAATAATGCTTCCTGAAATACATCTTGAGCTCTTGGTAGAAGCTGAACCATCTTGTTTATTTAGCAAACACCTAATGTTTCTCAGTTTTTCAGAAATGGAATATTATTTGCCACTACCATTAATTTCATTTGTCCAATACTTAGAGGATGTCACTAAAGGCGAAAGTGGCTCCTACTACCTTTTTCCCCCATCCACTCTGAACCCCAGTGCGATATTCTCGTGGTCAGGGCATTCACTCCCCAACAGGATCTGGCTAATGACAGAAGCAGAATTAATGATTTGGTTGTCCTGAACTCTCAACAAAGTCATTCAAAGGAGAGTAAAGAGGACAGCTCTCAGAATGGCAACAGGATAGCTATAAAATGCCAAGCATTCTGTGCTTTGCCCTGCAAAGTGAAGACATTTTAAAGTGCCACCTCTTGCACCACTGTCCATCAGAATTTCCCCCAAGGAAATTGCAAAGTTAGGGCATAGGGTTTTTTCTTAGCTCAGTTATTCCTGAAACTCAGGAGCAGTGGCATTAGTCACAATTAGCTCAACTGCTTTATTTCACTTTTAAAAAGAAGAAAAGCAAAAGTGCAGCAGTGGAGAAAGAAAAAACACAAAGGGGTGAAGAGTCACATCAATAACAAGTGAAAAAATTTTTTTAAAATAGGTTTTTAAGGCTATATGTCATGTAAAGTGTAAATATATAGGGGATGATGTACAGTAATAAAAATTACTGGGCTAGCAGTAATGATTTGAATTACTACTTCTTAACATTGTTATGGGATCTTCAATTAAAAATAAATTGCTTTAGGGCCAGGGATTTAGCTCAGTGGTTCCACCGCCTGCCTTGCAACCGTAAGGTCCCGTGTTCGATACCCTGTACCAAAAAAACAACTTTGCTTTAAAAATGATGAAGTCATCCTTATTTCATATTTAATCAGGAGGGAGAAAGTCATTTAAAAAGCTAAAGGAGCCAGGCTTGGTAGTGCATGCCTGTAATCCCAGTACTCAGAGGCTGAGGCAGGAAGGTTACAAGTTCAAATGAGAGACCTTGTTTGAAAAAATTTTTTAAATATAAAGGCTGAGGATGTAAGTCAGTGCAAACGCCTTAGGTCCAATCACCACCACCACCACCGAAAAAAAAGAAAAAAGGAATTTAATTTTATTACCTGAAATAGTCTTTGTAAACAGCTAAAGAAACTTCAAGTTGATCTTGTGAAGGACAGAAGCAGAAGGACTCCCCTAGAATGGTAGGCTTTTCCTAAAGATTAAACTTGATCACATTAATTTACAAATAAGCCAGAAATAAGGTTTTGAAACACAGATTTACCTAATGCCCTTTTTCAGCAGATTCAAGCTTCCAAGCAAGTTTCAAAGGCAACATTCGTGACAGTTTTTTAGCATTCTATTGCATTGTTGATGCTTACATTCCATCATTTTATGCTTTTAAATGCACTTCTATTTATAAAAGCTGCATAGTTTGCTCTTACATGTCAAAATGTTTATAGCTTAAAATGTATTCAGAGTATTTTAAAAATCAGTTACTGCTCTTGATTTATGAACTAAATACAGTATACTGCATTTTCCAGTCATTAAAATAACACCTTAAGGATTTATTTATTCCTTTTTGGTGTGATGCTGGAGATCGAACCTAGGGCCTCTTGCATGGGATACACTCTACCACTGAGCTATGTCCCCAGCTCCTAACAATATATTTTAAAAATATAGATCCTCTAGAAGATAATTGCTTGCAGACAAAGCGAACTGTACTTATGTGGTAACTAATTGTTTATGTTTTAAATTACTATTTCTCAAAAAGTTGTTACTGGTAGCCAGGTGTGGTAGCGCATGCCTATATTCCACCACTCTGGGAGGCTAAGGCAGGAGGATTACATGTTCAAGCCCAGCCTAGGCAACTTAGTGACTTAGCCAGACCCTATCTCAAAACATAAATATGGGGGGAGGGATTTATCTCAGTGGTGCCTTGATTGCCTGGCAAGTGCAAGGTCCTGAGTTCAGTCCCTGGTACCAAAAAAAAAAAAATTTTTCCCCAGTACGAGGGATCAAACTCAGGTCAAAACAGAATTTTAAAAAGAACTGGGGATGTAGCTTAATGTGAAGGCCTTGGATTTAATTTTCAGTACCAGAAAGAAAAAAAAAATCATTTGTGGCACTAGCCTGTAACTCCAGCCCTGGCCAATTCCTAGTTGCGGGCTGGGGCGGGGGGGGGGGCATTTATTTCAGGTAATGATGTGTGGTTGCTTTCCCTGCATTCTTTCCACCTTGCCGCACCTGCCCATTCCACCTCGAGCAAGCCTCCCATCTGCAACAAATGTGAGGACTGGACAGCGTAGTTTTCTGAGGCCTTTCCAACCCCTGTAATATGTGAGGTTGACTTTCCTACCCTCAAACCATCAAAACAGGAAGAATGAGGACTTGATTAGAATCAAGATTATATAAGAAAAAAAATTTAATGTGACTTTTCCTAATGTATGGGGTAAGGTTCATGCCAGATATCTTTCCATAATAAAATCTAAACAATATAAATTGTGCTTCTTAGAGAAAACTGCAAGACAGTGCTCTCCCAACCTTTAAAAATGTGAATTGAGGGGCTGGGGATTTAGCTGAGTGGTTCCGCTGCCTGCCTCACAAGCTCAAGGTCCTGAGTTCGATTCCCCAGTACCAAAAAATAATGTGAATGGGGGCCAGCTGTGGTGGCACATACTTGTAATCCCAGCACTTAGGAGGCTGAGGCAGTAGTATTCTCGTAAGTTCGAGGGCAGCCTGGGCTACATAGGGAGACCCTGCCACAAAAAAACAAAAAAGAAATGTGAATGGGTGTTGAATTTGCAGGATTTCCATGCCAAGCAGAGAAAACAGGAAAGTAAAATGCTTAACTTGCAATAATAGTGTGGTTTAGCTGGAGAATGTCCTGATGAACAGGGATAATGATTTCAGTTTTTCAGTTGCCCCCAAGATCACTTTCACTATTGATGAGGCCTGAGATGTCTGTTAAGGAGGAGTCATTGTAATTGATTTATTTGTCTGACAAACCTTTGTCAGCAAAATCACACTGCCTCAAAAATATCACTATTCCATGCTTAAGACACTAGAAACAAACTACTGGGAGAACCTTTATTGAACTAAGGCTTACTGTTAGAAGTCTAAGAAGTAATCACATTTATGATTTCATGTTCAAAATCCCAGATGTCATTTTTGTTTGGATTTTATTTCATTTAAACATTAAAATTGTATATATTATGGAGTACCATGTGATCCGTGTGGTGTTTTGATACATGTGTACATTATGTAGTGTTTAAATCAGATTAAACATTTTAAACATTTATCATTTCTTTAGGGTAAAAATTCAAAATCCTTTCTCCCAGCTTTTTGGAATGTACAGAACAGGGCTGGGGATTTAGTTCAGTGGTTCTGCTGCCTGCCTCACAAGCACAAGGTCCTGAGTTCGATCCCCAGTACCAAAAAAAAAAAAAAAAAGACTTAGTGAAATGTACAGTACATTATTATCTGTAGTCACTCAACTGTGCAGTAGCACACCAGAACTTACTGCTAACTATACAGATGTCAGTGTTCAAATCACAATTCTGCAATAAGAGTACCTTGAAATTAAAAGTTTTACATTTCACCATTCTGCTTTCCTCAATTTGAAAACAATTTGAAAGAAAAGACTCTATAAACAAGTTATTCAAGGCTTGTCCCTACTTTTAAGCTCCACAAGAATGAGATGATAAAGACATCATTTGAAAAAAAATGACATCATTTGAGATGGTGCATAGTATTGTGAAGTGTTTATATATAATAAAATGAAAATGAACATAAGTTAAAATCTGATTATATCTATGTAGATAGAATGTTATTTGAGGAATGCAGTTGTATTGCTTGAAAATGATCCATTTGTTTGGGAAAAATTATTAAGCACCTACTAATTACAGGTAGAAGTAAATAAATATAGTCCCTGCCTTAGTGTAGCTAAATAAAATAGCAAAAATGTCTTAAATATTTACTATATGTTGTAAAATGTAAGCTTAGACACTATATTGAGTGGTTATTATGTCATCACCATCCTACATGATTGACAAGTGTTAATTAAGTCCCCCCCCTTTTTTTTTTGGTCCCAGGGATCGAACTCGGGTCCTTGTGCTTGTGCAGCAGGCGGCGAAACCACTGAGCTAAATCCCTGGCCCTAAGTCCTCATATTAAATCTATGACACAGGTACTCTTATTTTTAATATACATACATAGAGAGGAAATTTTGGTTTGATCAATTTAATTCCAAATCCATGTCCTGGAGTAAATTACTTAATCTTTCAGCAATTCTACTACTTTAGATAAAACACTATTACAAAGTTAGAGCATACTTGCACTGTTTTGAGCCCAAAGAGGAAAACTCCCAAATATTAAAAATTTTAAAACACATCATCTAATATCTGAAAAATAAACCAAAAAAACCCCTAACATCTGATGTCTGAACAAGCTGTTAATAATCTAAATACTTTTTATATAAGCTTTTATGTATCCTACAACTATTGAAAATATTTCTATTATTTTTGGGCATAGCAAAAACAAATTTAAGCACCTGTCATAACCACTATATGCACATCTGACTCTTTGGAGTCTTTAATAAATTTATTGAACTGTTTGAATTTCAACTGGGCCCTGCTATGAAAATTAATTGCTTTAAATAAAATAAGTCATAGTGAACTAGACAATAACAAAATTAGCCATTTTCACCAAACACAACCACTATCAACTTTAGTATAACCTTTATTTAATTTTCATGCATTTTTACATTGGTTCTGAGCATATTGATATATACAGTACACCAGTCTGCTTCCCTCATTTAAAGTAAAACAAACATGACCAAGTTATTACAAACTCTAAACATCCTTTTAGTGACTGCATAGCAGTCTATGATGTGGGCACTGGTTTGTTCTGCCTTTGCTTGGTAGAACTGGAAAAAATATGCCAAATAGCTACAGAATGTCTGCGGAACCATGGTTGAATATGGCTGGAATATAGAATTTGTGCCAGAGATAATGGCAAGATGATGGCAGGTAAGTCAGATCCCAAAGACTGAGTCAAGTAATTGGAGTTAAAATTGAGATTGAAGGAAACTGAAAGGTGAGCAACAATCAGATTTATAATTTTAGATCATTTTCTTAACAGTATAAAGCAAGTTCAATTGGAAGATCTACATTAGCACAGTGAAGAGATTACCATTTAGGATTAAGAAGGTAGCTTTAAGATTTGGTAACAGCTAGGGGTGATGGTGCATGTTTATAATCTCAACATTCAGGAAGCAGAAGCAGGAAGATCACCTCGAGTTTGAGGCCAGCCTAAACTACATAGTGACATCCCATCTCAGTCCTCCTACCACCAAAAATAGATGTAGAGGATGACAAGAATAATTCACTTGACAAACATTTAGAGATAGAGCACCAAATGAAATACAAATACTTCTGCCTTATGGGACTTCAGTTATATTGAGATCAATTTCCTGATTTTTGATTTAGATAACTGGATGTGGCCATTTGCCAAGATAAAAAACTAAAGGACAGCTCTTTGTTGTGTCATTTGGTGCAGAGCAAGGGAGGACACAAACGAGTTCAGGTTTAAGAGTTAGAACATGTTAATTTTTTTGTTTGTTGTTTTTTTTCGGTACCTAGGATCAAACTCAGGACCTTGCGCTTACAAGGCAGGCTCTAGCAACCATTGAACTAAATCCCCAGACCCATGTTAAATTTTATAATTCTTTCTGTCCTCAAAGTGGATGTATCTAGTAAGCAATTGAATGTATGAATTGAATAAAAAAATCAGTATATGGGCTAGACTGTAGATATTGGAGGATCTATTAGGAAATGGTAGTTTGAAGCCTGAGAATAGAACAGACTTGGAGAAAAGAAAAGAGGGCTTAAGTCAGAACTCTGGAAAAGACTATCATTGAAGGGAAAGGCAGATTTCTAGAGCCTACAGAGGACTAGAAACCAATTAACAAAATCATGGACACGCAGGAGCAGGGGAGTAGCTAGGAAGAGAGTGATCATTGGTGTCAAATTTTCCAGGGAAGAGAAATGAGTAACAAACTTGTATTTTATTTTTAGTATTTATTTATTTACTTAACTTATTTAGAAGTAGGGTCTCTCTATGTAGTTTAGGCTGGCCTTGAACTCATGGCATTCTTCCTGCCTCAGCCTCCCAAGTGCTGGGATGACAGGGGTGCTCTACTACATCTAGGTAAAAACTAAACTTTTACTGGAAAGAGACCATTGGCAGCCTTGTTTTGAATAGTTTTCATTTACCAGTGAAGGTTAAAGTCAGGCAGACTGCATTAAGCCAGGTTGGAAATGGAAATGGAAGAAGAAATATTATTCTCACAATGTTGGCTAAATTATCAATGTAGATGAATAATTTTTGACATGAAAAGGTGTTCATATTGTTAGCTGAATAAACATTATAAAATAGTATATAATCTCATTTGTTCCTGTTATCCATAACTATTTAAAGCACCACTATAAAATGTAAGTTGCTCAGGAATCACTGGCAAAAATTTTTTACCATTCTGTACGTTGTGTCTTCTCTCTGTTAGTTGCTTCTCTTGCTGTGCAGATGCTTTTTAATTTGATATTATCCCATTTTTGCTTCTCAGAACTATTTCCTTGCAACTGAGGTTCTGTTCAGAAAGTCCAACACCATTTTTTTTCCCTCCAGTACCGGGGATCAAACTCAGGACCTCATGCTTGCCAGGCAGGCACAGTGCCATTGAGCTACATCCCTGGCCCTCCCAACACCATTTGTTAAAAAGGCTATCTTTCCTCCAGTGGGTGTTTTTGGCCTCTTTGTCAAAGATAAAGTAGCTGAGTGTTCCTGGAGTTGTTTCTGTATCCTCTATTCTGTTCCATTGATCCTCATGTCTGTTTTTTGTGCCAGTACCATGCTGTTTTAATCACAATAGTTTTGTAATATACTACACTTGATCTTAGCCAAAAGGCCAAGAAGCGATAATAGTTTTGTAATATAACTTCAAATTCAGGATTGTGGTGCCTCCCCCTTTTCTCTTTACCTAGAATATATAAAGAATTTTTTAAAAATTAGACTCTCCCAAAATAAAAAACCCAGTCAAAATATGGGCAAGCAAAATGAATAGACACTTCACAGAAGAAGTACAAATAGCCAATAAATACATGAAAAAATCCTCAACTTCCCTGGCCATTAGAGAAATTCAAATTGAAGCATCACTGAGATTTTCACCTCACCCCAGAAAGAATGGTCATCATCAATAAATCAAACAATAACAAATGCTGGAGAGGTTGCAGGGGAAAAGTAACCCTTCTACACTGTTGGTGGGACTGTAAACTAGTACAAACTCATGGAAATCACTATGAAGAGTCCTCAAATACTAAAACTAGAAATTCTATTTGATTCAGCTATTCCCCTTCTAGGTATCTTCCTGAAGGAGTGAAAGACATCATATGACAGTCATATATGCATACCCATGTTTATAGCAGCACAATTAATAGCTAAATCTTGAAGTGGCCCATATGTCCATCAACAAATGAATGGATAAAGAAAATGTGTTATTTACACACAATGAAGCATAAAGATAGATAAACTTGAGTCATTTGTAGGAAAATGGATGCACCTTGAGATTATAATGTTAAGTGAAATGAATCAGACACAAGCTTAAATATCATATGGTTTCTCTTATATGATCAACTGAGGGTAAAAATAAAGAGCAAAAGAAATAATAGAAAAAATAATAAGAAAAAAGAGATAATAGAAAAAGTAGGGAGATAGATCATTCTTAAAGGGGAAGAAGACCAAGAGATGGGTGGAAGGGGGAGGGAGAGGTGGGTGAGGAGATGAAAAAGGAATTAAGATGTGTTATATGTGTATACCAACTTCCCACAAGGAATGTAAACATTATGTAATACATACATGTACTAATAAACTAAAATAAAATTTAAAGTTGTAGTGGCATTGAACAATATATTATAAACTCCGGGTTGGCTGGATTTAGTGGGTGAGATTTTCTGCCCTCACCTTCCATGGAGCTGAAGATTAAACCAGGGACCTCACCCATGCTGAGCATGTGCACTACTCCCGAGTTTCACCCAGCTGAGTGGTTCTTGATGGGGATATTTCATGGAATTGTGGTCAGATGTAGTCATGAGAATTCTTCATTTCTCCCCTTTATGTCTATTTATGTCTATTAGCTTTCTGTGAGAGACACGTATGTTGTATTTATAGTAAGAAAGCTGGGGCGGGGATTTAGCTGGGCCGGGGATTTAGTTCAGTGGTTCTGGTGCCCACCTCGCAAGCACAAGGTCTCAAGTTCGATCCCCGGTTCCAAAAGAAAAAAGAAAAAAAAAGAAATAGTGTCTTTGGGCCAGGGATTTAGCTCAGTGGTTTCGCTGCCTGCTGCACAAGCACAAGGACCCGAGTTCAATCCCCGGTACCAAAAAAAAAGAAAGCAAGCTACCAACAGTTATTTACAATTTAGCGAAACAGACATTTGGGTAGGAAGGGAAGGAGAGAGAAAAGGTAGTACCTAGAAAGGAATACCAAGTGAAAGGATAATTCTTTGGAAGGAACAAGGGGATTCAACAGACTTTGAATCAGACAGACTGACCTCATGCGCCATCTAAGATGACTTTGTAAGTAATGATCACCAGGCTTGGTGCTGCATGCCTGTAATCCCAGCATTCAGGAGGCTGAGGAAGAAGGATTACATTGGAGGCCAGCCCACAGAAAATTCAAGGCCATCCTTGACTACGTAACAAAACCCTGTCTCTTGAAGAAGGGGTGGGTAGGGAGTGAGAGAGGAAGGAACATAGGAGAAATGAGGAAGAAAGAAAGGAAGGGAGAGAGAAGAAGAGTAGAAGGGAGGGAGACTTAACAACACCTATGTAATATTTCTGGCCTGACCCTCACAAATGTATACAAATTGCTTATCACAAAGAAACAGACATCTAAATTGAGGGACATTCTTCAAACTGGTCTGAATTCTTTAAAAAGGCAGTAGGAAAAAAAAAATGCCTCCCTTGTCTTTGGGGCCAGGGATTTAGCTCAGTGGTTTCGCTGCCTGCTGCGCAAGTGCAAGGACCTGAGTTTGATCCCCAGTACCAAAAAAAAAACCCCAAAAAGTCAGTAGGGATATGAATGTAGTAGAGTGGAAATTGCCAGTTACCTAGTCTATGTTTAGGATTGAGGTTAGGTGGGGTATTCACATTTTTGTTTTTTCATTTTGTGAAACATAATGTAATAGAGTGATAGAGTGCTTGCCCCGAATTCAATCCCCAGAGTGTGTGTGTGTGTGTGTGTGTGTGTGCGCGCGCGGCAGTAGTGTAAAAGTCAATGACAAAAGAAAATAGTCAAAGTTGGGGAAATTATTCTAAATTAAAGTAGAACAAAACAATATGATAACTACATAAATGATCCTATATTGTATCATACATTGGAGAACAGTTATAAAGGGCACTGGAACATTTGGGGAAATTTGAATTGGTTAATTACAGTATTCTGTTTATATTAAATGTTCTGATTGTTTATTATATTGTGACTAGGTAGGAGAATATCTTATGTGAAGGACCTCTATGTCCAGTGTACATTTGACATAACATTTTTAATCCTCACAACTAATCTCTGATAAAGAAATTGTGATATCTTTTCTTCAGATGAGGAATCTTCATACATGCAGAGGGTTTGAACCTAGATCAAGCCCAAAGCTGTATTTCTCAAAATACTACATTGTCTTCAGGTGGATAAGGTCTGAAGAAGCCTTCCTAAAAACACTATTTCCCAAAATTAGAGCAGAATGTAAATACCTCTGACAACATAAAATTATTTCTTTTCCAACTGGAATCAAGGAGAGTACTGAAGAAAGAAAAAGATTTCTTCTATACCAGGAATCCTTAAGAAAACGTTTCACAGAGCTGATGATCAGGTACCTGAGAAAGAAATTTGCCTAAAAGATGCTTCGAAAGGCAAGAAGGAAGATGAGTGCTGTGGTGCATACCTGTAATTCCAGCTACTTTGAGGCTTAAGCAGGAGGATCCCAAGTTCAAACCCAGAATGGGAATTTACTGAGACTCTGTCTCAAAATGAAAAATAAAAAGGACTGGAGATGTAGCTCAGTGGTAGAGTATCCCTGGGCTTTTATCTCTAGTATCACAAAAAAAAAAAAAAAAGAAAGAAAGCAAAGAAGGAAGATAAGGTAAGGAGGTAGGTGTGTCACTGTATCTATGGAAAAATTATCCACTATCCCAAGGAATATACATACTTGTCCAGAACTGAGATTTGAATGGCTAGAATGACAAGAAAAACTGGGAACTTACATGTACCCACAGAATCCAAATTGGCATTTGTCATCAGGATGCAAGCTATCAATGATGCGAGTCCAAAGATCTGAAAAGTGTTGCAGGTTTTTCACGTTCACAGTAACTTTGGTCAATAGTACCTTTGTTAAACTCAACAAGGCCTCAGTTAACATTACAAGAATTGTGTCCAAAGCTCGCATGGAGGTACCCAAACTTATCATCTGTAAATGAACTGATCAACAAGTATGGTTATGACAAAATCAGTAAGGAATTAATTATCTTGACAGATAACTCTTTGCTAGCTCTCTCAATAAATAGGATGTCATCTGTCTGGAGGATCTGATTCATGAGATATGCATTGCTGGAAAGTTCAAAGAAGCAAACAATTTTTGTGAACCTTCAAATGATTTCCACAAGGAGGAATGAAGAAAAAGAATCACTTATTTTGTAGAAAGCGGAGATGCCTTCTATTAAACAATAAATTTAAAGATCTTATCTTTTTGATTTTAGAATCAGTCAATAGTCCATTCCACAAAATAGAATAAATGTTCCAATGAGCCAAGCAGAAGAGGTTCCCTTACTCGACGCCCCATATTGGGGATTGAGCCTATGACCTTTTAACTGACCTACATTCTCAATCCTTTTTAATTTTTTTCTTTGAGACAGGATCTCCCTAAGTCACTAAATTGTCCAGGTTGGGCTTACTTAAACTTCCAATCATCCTGTCTCGGTCTTCCAGAGTGGTGGGATTACAGGTGCGTGCCACCACACACAGGGAAGTTGGCTGTATTAAAAGAACCAGGCTGACAAAAACAGAGAAGAAAAGAAAAGAAAGGAAGGGGGGGGAGAGAAAAGGAAGGAAGGAAGGAAGGAAGGAAGGAAGAAAAGAAAAGGAAAGAAAAAAAAAGCAAACAGTGGAATGGTTATCTCATTCACTTTCCTTGTAAGGCAGGGCCAAAACAAAAACTGGTTGACATCGGGTTACCTTTTTCACACGGATTAAAGCAGAGAGAACTTTATAATCATGCTGATTGAAACTGATTTGGAAAATGTGGCTATATCTCTGTCCCGATGTGAGATTCAGAAAATTTAGTTTTGTTTTGGTGAAGTGGAATTTTAGTATGAATGGCTCCATTTTGACAAATCTGGCCCATTGCCGGCCCAGTGCAGGACCTTAACCCCAAAGTCATCCTATAATTTTTACTTAATTGCAACAGGAAATGTACAGCAAGTTTATTAGGTAATGAACTAAGATATTAAAAAAAATTTTTTTGAGACAGGGTCTCACTATGTAGTTCAGGCTGGCCTCGAACTCACAGCAGTTCTCCTGGCTTGGGCTCCAGAATGGTGGGATTACAGCCCAGCACCACATCTGCCATCTACCATTATGTTTGTAAGATGGTCGGTTTAACAGAAACTGCTTTCAAACTGGAAAAAAAAAAAAAAAGACAAAATTTTGACTAACATTCCTTCGGGGCCAGAATATACTTTTTGCCTAGACAATACTTTGAAAAAGAGGGCAATACCATCACCTTTTATGCTTGCTTTTTGACTTTTAAAGAATGAAATCCTGTTCTCAATAGGGGAAAAATACCAGGGAGAGGACAAATAGCAATTATGAAGAGCAATTTTAAAAACTGTACATTGAGGTCACACCACAATTTAGTCAAAGAGATGAGTGCGCCGAGAGACAGGGTCCCCTGAAATACAGTGCAGCCTGAATTCCGAGTCCAGGTTCTTTCCGACGGAGAACACGAGGAAATGACTGCACATCTTTCCCTACCTTGGTGGGACACCCAAGACCTGACCACGCCCACAAGAGCGGTCGGATTTAGGCAGCCGCGCCCCCCGTACGCAGCCAAGGCGCCGCCCAGACAGCCAGGCGCTCAATCACGCACTGGTAAACTTGCGACTGCACTCAGAGCCTGCGCCTGTAGTTGGAAGTTGCGCATGCGCCTGGTGGAATTTTCTTTCTTCCCCCACCCCGCGCACTTTTTTTTCTAGAGCTGCTTCCGGGTCGAAAGGTTTGCTTCCGGAAAGCGGGAGGGCTGAAACGCGGTGGCGGTATTGGACCAGTCTTCTAGGGTTCCAAGTGAAGAAGGCTGTAGCAATGGACAGGTCAGTCGTGGTGGTAACACCTGGGCCCAAAATCTTGTCCCTCTTGTAAGTTGGCGGAACGAAATAAGCGAAACCAGACTTCCAGATAAAGCCGTGGATGTCCTGAAGGTTGGCCATAGGATTCCTTTCCCAGCCCTGGAGATTTGATAACTCAGGGAAGAAAGGCCGCTTGTGTGGGTGGGGGAGGGAACAAATGGCAATCCTGTACGTTCCCACGGCAACTCTGTGATCTGTTCGCTGAGTTCACGCCGCAACTGATGTTCTGAGGTGGGCGGGGTGGGTGGTGGGCAGGCATTGGAAAAGCTGGGTGACCAGCCCAAGATCGCAAAGCTGGTCAGTGACGGCACTGAGATCTCCGCCCAGTCTTGATGGTTAAAAGTGCCCTCATCAAATAGTTGAATTCTTCCAGTGGTCTAGTGATTATATTAGTTCCCTGAGACAAAGAAAGGTGAGTTGTTAGGGTCCTTGGCTTCGGAGAATTCATTGTGTAGTGGAGGGGACAAGCAAGCAGTGTAAAATGATAAAGTGTTTTGTACTGCACTGTGTGAAAAGAAGGAGCAATTAAGTCTCCCTTGTCGGAGACCAGAAGAGAATGCCCTCTTCTGTGAGCACAAAGGAGAAAGGCTGCACTCAGGTGATTGCATACTGCACATTAGGGAAAAGCTAAGACAGCTGAGGTTAAGTTATACCAGAGAATGTACGAATGGATATTGATTGGTTGTCCCCGTGTTTGGGTGAGAAAAAGTGAGGTGAGCCAAAGGCACTACTAGAGGCACGCTGACTCTGTGATTCTGTCATTCATCCTTGTACCCCTACTCCCCGGGAGAACAAAGTGGCAGGTCCAGGCCCCCACAAATGGCCCCTGGGTGGGGAAAGCTCAGAGGAGTGGGGCTGTCTCCCCACGGGTGGCGCCTGGGGCAGGGCAGGGTGGGTCCGCAACAGCAACACTCCCTGTCACGGGAGTTGTCAGGAAAACCTCTCAGAGGAGATAACTTTGCAGGTGATGTTTGAATAATAGTACATTATGAATTCTCAAATATTGCCTATTACCTGACTGCCATTGTGCTATGCATTAAGTACCTTATTGAATCTTCAGAACAAGCCTGTGCGCTTCTGTAGTGTCATCCTTTTTTCGTAGGTAACAATGAAGCTGAAAGATATTAAGGAATTTGGTCAGTTAGAAAGTTAATGATAGATAGAAGAACCAAGTTGCCAATATGGAACTGTGTTTCCAGCCTCCATAAGGCCATTTGATGAGTAAGTAGGTGTTCATCAGGTGGATAGAGGAGCAGAAGTAGGCCTGTGTAAAAGAACACGTGTTCAGATATGTAAGGATATAAAGAATGTGTATGCTTTGCGTATCTGAATGATTGCATACAGCGTATGTTTATATGGGGTGGTGTGACTGATCATAGGGCACAGCCCCTACACTGGGTTTACACTTTAAATGTCATGTTAGGAAATATGGACCTGATTGTATAGGCCAGAGAGAACTCTGAAGATTTAAAGTGGAGGGGAAGGGCCGGGGTTTTAGCTCAGTGGCACAGCACCTGCTTGGCAAGGGTAAGGTGCTGAATTCGATCCCCAGTACCAAAAATAAATAAATAAATAAAGTGGAGGAGAAGCATGTTAGATTCTTGTAGGGTATTTTGTTTGTTTTTCGGGGTTTTAGCTCAGGGTCTCTAGCCCAGGCTGACCTTGAACTCCTGGTGATCCTTCTGCCTTAGCTTCCCAAGTTCTGGGATTGCAGGTGTGCACTACCATGCCTGGTTTAGATTCTTGTTTTCAAACACAGCTCATAATTGATATGGTTTAGTTTCTAGATCTTCGGGTGAGAATGATGGGAGATCTGGAACATTGTGTCTTTAATAGGGCTAGGAGAAGGAGACAACACTTACTGCACTAGGGGGAGAAATACTCTGAAGATTCGTTTCTGTCCAATTTACTAGAATTCTTTTACTTACCCTCCCATCTCATCCGCTCAATTTTTTTCATAATTTTTGTGGCTTGAAGTACAGTCACATAACAGTGTTTTAGTCAATGGTAGACCACATACTACGACAGTGGTGTCATAAAATATATTACCTAGTGACTTCATAGCCTTCTTAGTTTGTGTTAAGTACAATGTCATTCGTATGATGACAGAATTGCATAATGATCCACTTCTTGGCACCTGTCCCATCATTAAGCAATGCATGACTAACTTTTAGAGATTGCAGAAGTCCTTTAGAGGTCTACAGTTAAGGAACTCCACAATTGAACAGGGAAAAGATTTACTTTTATGAAGCAATAATTTCAACAGTGTGATAGGTTCCAAGTGTTGAAATAATTCCCTAGGACAAAATAACATTATGAGTGTTAGAAAATCAAAGAAGTCTGTGTAGGTAAGACCCAAGTGAGCCTTTGAGGATGAGGAATAAACAGGATCTGGAACCAGGAGGTCAAGCTTGGCTAAAAGATCTAAGCCTTGGCTATTGAAATGACTCCACCAATCAAGATGATAAAGTTGCTTGAAAATACTGCATTGAAAGATCTTAATCATGCTATTTTAGGAGTGGCTTTGGAGAGATGTTATCCCCTGTAATCCGAGAGCCAGAGGTGACACGGACTGCACGGAAGCAGAGTGCTCAAAAAAGAGTTTTAAGTATCCTTTGTATTTTGGGGAACATTATACAAATTGCTGTTTGAGTTTGTTTTGTAGAGTTTTCTTTTTATGAGAACTATTAAACATTAGCTATAATAAAATACTGTAGAAACTAGTTTTGTTCATGCCACAGATACTTTATTTGGTAAATATAAAATATAAATTGAGATTACAATTTGCTTCCCTGAAAACAGGATATTCTATTTTCCAGTTATCATATTGTGGGCAGCATGTGCTGAGAATTAAATTCCTTTTTCTTTTTTTTTTCCAGCTTTGTAAGTAAAAATTTATTAGACAACATAATTAGTAAGTAGCACAGAAAACAGATAATATAATCACTTAATAAACTCAGTAAAATCCCAGATACCACACCTTCCAAGAAAGGTTCTCTTTAGGCAAATGAAACAATACCCTGAAGGTATAATTAATTTTATGGTCATTAGGCCAATTAAGATCCTCCAAAATCAATTGCAGACTTGATTTTAGTACTCAGAGCCATTCTGTATCATAATGGTATAGTTTACCAGATCTCACGTCTTATAGGGAAAAGAATAATCCCTAAATATTTCACAGTTCATATATATCAAATAGTACTGATTTCAGTGAGGAGTCAATTTCTAATATTCATTATATACAGCATTTGGAGCTAAAAGGACTAACTTCTCAAGCGATTATATAGTAGCTACTTTGTGGCTTTTCCATTAAAATGCCAGCTGATCACCCTTGGAATGTAAATTTTTTTAATACTTTTAAAAAATTAGTACATGTTTTCAGCACACAGTAATTACATTCACTGTAGGGATGGAATGTAAATTCTTATTAAATAACATGAGGTGTTTTTTTTTGGTACCGGGGATCGAACTCAGGACTTTGCGCTTGCAAGACAGGTGCGGTGCCACTGAGCTAAATCCCTGGCCCATAACATGAGAGTTTTTAAAAGAACAAATGAGAAAACAGACTCCGTGAAGAATTTTTGTTCCCTGCTGTGTCTAAAATAATGCTTGGACAACAGGATCTGTTGAATGAGTAAGTATCACAACTGACGTTGCTCAAATATTTAACAAAGTCACAAGCATTATAAAAATATGTTCTGGCTACAAGCATACTTAATACAATAGTAATAAAAATAGGCTTGAAAACAATCTTATTTTAAGGAGCTCAAGAGTTTAAAAGGAATTAAAGGGTAGCATACATATCTGGTATGTTTTCTCTAGGTCTGTGTATCAAGCTGTGAACCATGACATATCTTTTCCTAAAAGTCTGAATCTAAAAAGTAAACTTTTAGAGCCAAAACATAGTGTGCCTATTATATTTTCTGTATAGCTTTTGTTATTTATAGTCTTTATGCAATCTAAAAACACTTCATGCCTTCTCTCAAAATCCCTTCTTAATAAGTTGCTTTTCAATGTATAATTACCTCACCTCATTATACACCATATTATTGTATCAAATTAAAAACTAACCCTTAAAATATTTAAAACTGTATTTCTTAATATACTAAACATTTAAGTACAAATACTTCATCTTTGTAAACCCATTAGATGTTTGAAAAGTTTTTATGCATGAACCAATGGAGTTTTAAGAACTTAGCTATGTATAAACATGATCATTACTCATTTTATTGTTTTCCAGTGAGTTAACGTGTTAAATGTGAGGATAGTCCTTTAGAATCTTGAAATTCTGCTGCGACACAATCATATCTTCTTTATTTAAAAAATCCGTAGTTGTTTTCAGAATTCACTCCAGAAGCTAACTTCCTGAGACATCAGCAAACCAGTCAAGGGGATAAGATACAGGAAGAAAAATAACACCAGGTCGAAAAGGATGAAGAGCCAGAGGTCCAGCCAGTAGGAGTGTTTGGGAAGCCCGTTGCTCCCAGACTGCGACTGCACATGGTTCTGCTCCGGCCTCTGAGCCAGGGCCTCGCCGCGGTGCTCCCGGGGACCCTGGCCTCCGTCTCGGCCCGTGCTTCGTCCCCAGGACCTGCGAGCGCCTCAGTCCTGCACTCCTGCGAGGGCAGCACTAGAAGCCTGTGACTGTGTACCGTGAAAGTAGCGTTGTTCCTCAGCCGAAGATAATTTCCTTTCTGTATTTGAGAGCTCTTAGGCCAGTATATAATTAGCTAAGACTGACCCTGAGAATTTAAATGGCAGAGGAAATTATTTACTCTTTGCACAGAAAAGATATTAGCCATAAAATCTTAGTGTTTTTTTAATCCATTAAGTTTGTTGGTACATTTTAGTTATACAGTATGATGATATTCATCATTGGGAATTTGTACCTTTACATGATGTATCTTGGTTCTTATTTTTTCCCCATTCCCCGGCCCTCCCTTCAACCCCTCCACCGCGCCCTATTTACAAAGACTTTGTTTCTGTTTTTTCCTTTTCTCATATTTGTTCCTTTTTCTTCTTTACCTTCCCATTAGGACCTTTTCTTCCTATTTCACATTATCTAGTATACATTTTGATCCTTATTTACACTTCGGGATTTATACATGTTAAAATCTTAGTTCTTAAAAAGCTATTCACATATTTTGTGTAGTGATGCTATGGTTAATTGTAACTTCAGTAATTTCTTTTCTACATAGAAAGCTTTTCTTAACTCTTCCTAAAGTTCGAGCCTCCCATGATGAAAATGTTGGGAATTCTACACCAAGAAACCAGATGATTCCTCGAACTCCCAGCTCATTTCGACAGCCTTGTAAGACTGTTTTGCTTTTAAAGTATTTAATAAACTGGGCACCTACCTGTTATCCCTGCATTCTGGAAAGCTGAGGCAGGAGGATCTATAAATTTGAACCCAGCCTGGGGGATTTTCTTAGACCTTGTCTCAAAATAAAAAATAATAAACAGGCTGGGTGTGTAGCTTAGTGCAAAGGCCCTAAATTCAATCCCCAATACTGAGAAGAAAAAAAAAGTATTTAACAATAACAGTACTATAGTTATAATAGCTGATATTTATTGTGTGCATAATATTTGTTTACAGTATCACCAAGTAAGCACAAATCATAATGATTATAGTTATTTGTTAAACTAGTATCATGAACAAGGTATTATATTTCACATAAATACACAGTTAGGGCCGAGGATTTAGCTCAGTGGTTTCGCCGCCTGCTGCGCCAAGCTCAAGGACCTAAGTTCGATCCCCGGTACCAAAAAAAAAAAAATACACAGTTACTGTGACAGATATTGTTACCTCTTTTACCAAAGCTGAAAGTGATACTTAGAAAAGTTAATATGGGTAATAAGTTCTACTCAAAGGATAGTCTGTTTACCAACGCACAAGCCTCAGTATTCTTTATAAAATTAGAATATGAAAGATCCATTGGTTAGTGTCTTTTTTCTTAACTGCTCTGTTATATTACAATGAAACAGCTCTATTTGTAGTAAAGTTTTCCCTGATTGGCTCAGTAGTACTAAAATTTCAAATTTAGAAAAATAAGTTAAACTTCTATCGTGGAAATGTTAACAAAGTATTTAAATGGTTAGAATCTAAATAATTGAAAACTGAAATATTCTTTGCTTGCTTGCATGGTTTTCATGATTAATGATCATATACCTTGGGTTCTTTCTGTTAACCTCTTGTTTGTAGTTACTCCTCCAAACCGAAGCTTACCAAAATATCCAGATGTTTCCTGCATTTTGGGAACAGAAGAGAGGTCTCCTCAGCTCACACAGTCTTCAGGATTTTTGGGAAATATGTCCATGGTATGTATAAGTTACTGCTAAAAATTTTTCTTTTTCTGTGTGACTTAAAAGCCTGTTAATGAGAGCTGGGTGTGGTGGCGCATACCTGTGATCCCAGCATGTGGGAGGCTGAGGCAGGAGGATTGCCCTGAGTTCGAGGCCAGCCCAGGCTACATAGTGAATTTAGGGCCAGCCTGAACTATATAACCAGACCCTGTCTCAAAAAACCAAAAAAAAAGCCTGTTAATGAAAATTGAAGTCATATTTAAAAGTAACTCTAGGATATGTGGATTGATATAATTGGCTAGACATTTGAAAAACCTTAAGTATCTCATGTTACAGGTAGAAACTGACAGCAGTGACCTTTAGCTATACTGTATATCAAATGTTTTTTCATCTGTCAAGTTTGCTAACCCAACAGAATACATTCTGGAATTGATTGCTGATGGCTATAAAAATTGAGCCCTTTTTTTGAAGCATGAAAAAGTAGAACACTGAGTAAAATATGAATATCATAAGGAAGAAAAACATTGTCTGGCTGTGGGATCTGACAGTAGAGTCACAATTGAATTAGAGGACACCCAACTGGTATCTGCTGCTGAATTGATTTTCTTGTGTGCAGGAAACCCCTCAGATATTTGATAACGGAAGTGATCAGAGTTGTGGAAGTATAGAAGGAGAATTTGATTGTTTGCTTTTTTTACTCAAGGGTATAAAAGAAAATTTTGGAAAAAGCAGATGAGGTGCTCTTTAAGAATCACTGTGGTGGGGCCAGGGATTTAGCTCAGTGGTTCTGCCGCTTGCCTCGAAAGCACAAGGACCCAAGTTTGATCCCTGGTACCAAAAAAATAAAAAAAAAAGAATCACTGTGGTACAGAATTGAAAATAACAGAACTGTTATATAAACAATGATGTAGAATGGCTTCACTTAGGTATTAAAAATACCTATAGAAAAAGAGGACTGGAAATGTAGCTCAGAGGCACAGCACCTGCCTCGCAAGTGCAAGGTCCTGAGTTCCATCCCCGGTACTAAAAAAAAAAAAAAAAATTGAAAGCATTGTGTCTGAGAAGAAAACAGTTTCATTGTAGTAGAGTTTGATGGCACATTTAATTTCAAAAACAAAATTAAAATGTATCTTCTTTCTTTGGCTCTCTTCACAGAAATTTTTATGCACACATTTGTACATTTGTCAAAATTGGATGTTTTCTGAAAGGTGGTTTTGCCTGATAAACCTCTCCCTTGTCATAGAAAGTTAAATCCATCTTTTGTGTTTTTTCCTTTGGTGCTAAGGTCAAGCCTAGATCCTCACACATGATAGGCAAGTGCCCTGCCATTGAGCCATACCCCAGCCCCAAATCGTTCTTTAAAATTGATTATAGTCTTGGAGCTGGAGATGTACCTTGGTAGAAGAGTGTGTACTGAGCACGTACAAGTCCCTGGATTCAATCCCTAACACACACAAAGTTTATTATAGTCTTGTGGCTTTTTAGTGTTAATAACTAATGATGATTTAGTCAACGAGTAATTTACTCTGCTTATGAAGCTGGTTTATTTTGGCAGTAAATTAATTCCTTTTGTAGTCAAAGGTATTGTCCTGATTTATTTTGCCAATTATAAATTAATGTCAGCCGTGAAAGCAGTCTTGGATATAGGTTACCCTGAAGTAAATAAAATTATTTCCTTGGTTAATGCTTTTACCATATGAATGCTAGCAAAATTTGGTTGTGGGACCCCCCCCCC